>CAWUFW010000795.1:1200000-1562500 GCA_963921515.1 Calotriton arnoldi
GAGATAGAGGAAGAGAATTCCACAACTGAGGACCCAGATAAGAAAAGGACCGTCCGCCCATACGAGACAGTCTGATCCTTGGAACTGAAAACTTCACCTGAGTAGAAGAGCGAAGAGAACGTGATGGTATATAGGGTTGGACAATGGCCTTTAGATATTGGGGGGCACTGCCAGACTTAACTTTAAACATGTAACACAGGGCTTTGAATTTCACACGCTTCTCCACCCTGAGCCAATGAAGATCACAGAGAGAACTTGAAACAGAGGTCCTTCTAGGGAGCTGGCAGAGCATTCTTGCCGCTGCGTTTTGCACCACCTGCAATCTGCGTGTTACATCCTTATTTGCGCCCAGGTACAGGATGTTGCCGTAGTCCAGCCTAGATGTGATAAGGGCCTGGACTACCGTACGTTGAGTAGAATTGGGCAACATCCAAAGAATTTTCCTAAGCCATTTAAGGATGGTAAAGCAGGTAGATGCCACCTTCACTACTTGCTGCTTCATAGACAGTTGATCGTCAATGATGACCCCCAAATTACGGACTTGGCTGGCAGGTTGAGGGAAAATTCCCATTTCAGACGGCCAGTGCTGAGGCCCCCAAAGGTCCTTATTCTTACCCAGAATTAGAACCTCTTTTTTTCACCGTTAAGTTGTAGTAAATTAGCTTGCATCCAACCTGCAATATTCCTCAGACCTATTTGAAGGGATGATGTCTTAGAAGTCCTATCCATCGACAATGAAAAAATTAATTGTGTATCGTCGGCATAGGAAAAAATCGACAGCCCAGCTTCTTCAGCAATAATTGCTAAAGGCTTAACATAGATGTTGAACAATAATGGGCTCAAAATGGACCCCTGAGGGGCTCCATAAGGTGAAGAAAAAGTTTTTGAAGCAGCATCAGAGGAAAAGACCTGGAAAGTACGATTGGTCAGGAAGTCACAGAGCCAATCTAGGGCTGGAACTTCAACACCCAAACAGCGCAAAGCTTTCAATAACACGGAATGGGACACCGTGTCAAAGGCGGCACTTAGATCAAGCAATATAAGTGCCGCAGTGTTCCCAGCATCCAGATGACCACGCAGCATCTCAGTGACTCCAAGAAGAGCGGTTTCGGTGGAAAAACCTGCCCGGAAGCCTGACTGAGAAGGATGCAGAAACTTTTGCGAGGTGACAAAATTAGTTAGTTGAATATTAATATGTTTTTCAAAAATTTTGGAGTACATTGAAAGCAATGAAATCGGACGAAAATTAGACAGTTGTGCCGGATCGGCATTTGCTTTTTTGAGGAGCGGGAGGACCATAGCATGCTTCCACTCAGCTGGGATTGTAGATTCACGAATGGAAGCATTGAGTAGCTCCATAATGACTTTTAAAACAGGTAAATCCAGTTTCTGCATTACACTAATCGGGAGCTGATCTCTAGGTGATCCTGATTTAAGGCTGTTTAAATTTTGCTTAAAGGAAATAATATCCAATAATGCCCAATTCTCAAGTTTAGTACTAGATTCATCAAGCTGAGCATCCAGCTGCTCAGCTGTACTAGATATTGTAAGAATTTTCGTAGGTGGAGGTAAAGTATTATCCTGCTTAGCGTTAAGATTAGAATAAATTTTTCCACTTTTCCGAGAAAAACTCGGCCAAATCCTCGCATTGTGCTTCAGTAAGTATAGGGGGCAGGTAGATTATCTGCACCTGACAGATTTTTAACTGCTTTAAACAGAGTCTTAGAACTATTCTGAGCGTTATGTATGATGGTATTCACATATTCCGCTCTGGCAGTGTTACATGAAGAATGATAGGCTTTTATTGCCATTTTATAAGCAGTCTTGGATTCAACTTCATAATCCTTCCTCCAGCGTCTTTCAAGCGCCTTACATTTACTTTTTTCCTGCTTTAATTAATTTTTCCATAAACCAGGGAGCAGGAGGACGATGATTATTCATTTTCTTATTGGCGAGAGGAAGGCACATGTCAATAGATTTGTCAAACCAGCAATGAACCTTACCTAGGTCAGCTAAAGAGACCTGGTTAAGATCAGAAGCATTATTAGCTAAAAACTTATTAAAAGCTTCAATATTCAGCTTCCCCCAGTTTCTGCATTGAGCTTTGCACCCCTGCACCAGTAAGGGTGGTTTAGACACAGCTTGCTTAATTTTAAAACTAGTTAAATAATGATCAGACCACGTCACAGGGAGAGCAAGAGAGCAAACAATATTTAAAAGATTGGAAAAAAATAGGATCAAGTAAATGCCCTGCCACATGTGTGGCGCCAGAGTTTTTAAGTAAAATATTCATGGCAGCCAAGTCTGAGATCAAAGAGGTACCTATCCATGCAAGTCGGGTCCTCAAGATGAAGATTTAGATCACCCAAGATAGTGAAATTGGCGGTATGCAGCATGTAAGAAGCAATCACATCAGAGAATGCGGTAGCCCAAGGGCCAGCAGGCCCAGGAGGGCGATAAAGCAAAAGCCCTGAAAACGTAAACTGAGGATTCAGGGTCAATTGAAAAAGGCAGCCTCGCAGCCTATGCAAGTTAGATCTTCGAATTTGCATGTGTAAAGATTTTTATAGATAATCGCAATGTCACCGCCTATTTTCAATTTCCTATCCTTTGTGTTTTGGGTTAGAGAATGTGCTGGAAAGAGTGGCATTGACAGGGACTTGGGTTTGTCTCATGTGAACATTACTTGGATTGGCCAGAGAGGATTAAAGTGGCATCAGTTGTTGTCTTTGGTTGAAAGCCTTGTGGACTGTCAACACCCTGAACTCATGATGGTGCACTGTGGTGGCAATGACCTAGGCACACTTACTGGGGTAGGACTGGAAATCCTAATGAAGGATACCTTTACCCAATTAATCGTACTTTTCCCTCAGACTGCCTTGGTATTCTTCAACATATTCAAAAGGTCAAAAATGGAATAGGTTGAACGAGTTCTATCCACAGATAGACAGAGCCAGGAAACATGTCAATAAAACTGTTTCTGCATTCCTCAGAGACCATAAAATATGAGTGGGTCTATGAATGGGTGCATGACTGTCTGAATGGGTCTGCGAGTGGGTGCATGAATGTCTGAGTAGGTTTGTGAGTGGGTGCATGAATGTCTGAGTGGCTCTGTGAGTGGATGCATGAGCATCTGAGTGAATTTGTGAGTGGGTGCATGAGTATCTGAGTAGGTGAGTGTGTGAATCGGTCTGAGTAGGCCTGGGAGTGGATGCATGAATGTCTAAGTGGGTCTGTGAGTGCATGCATGAGTATATGAGTGGGTCTGTCAGTAGGTGCATGAGTGTCTGAGTGGGTCTGTGAGTGGGTGCATGACAATCTGAGTGGGTCTATCAGTGGGTGCATAAATGTCTAAGTGGGTCTGTGAGTGGGTGCATGAGTGTATGAGTGGATCTGTGAGTGGCTGCAAGAGTCTCCAAGTGGGTCTGTGAGTGGGTGCATGAGTGTCTGAGTGGGTCTATGAGTGGGTGTATGAGTCTCTAAGTAGATCTGTGAGTAGGTGTGTAAGTGTCTGACTGGGTCCATGAGTGGGTATGTGATTGTCTCAGTGGGTCTGTGAGTGGATGCATGAGTCTCTGAGTATATCTATGAGTGGGTGCATGAGTGTCTGAGTGGGTGCATGAGTGTCTGAGTGGGTCTGTGAGTGGGTGTGTGAGTGTCTGAGTACATGCACAAATCTCTGAATGGGTCTGTGAGTAGGTGCATTGGTATATAAGTGTATCTCTGAATGAGTGCATGAATGTCTGAGTGGGTCTGTGAGTGGGTGCAAGAGTCTCTGAATAGATGTGCGAGTGTCTGAGTGGGTCTGTGAGTAGGTGTGATGTATTTTTTTTTATCTTTGCAGCGATATTCATGTATTAATTGCCACATTATATGGGGAGCTACGCTGAGCATCGCAACAAATTCGCAAATATTGCAGGTGGAGAAAAGAAACTGTTTTTTTAATGTATTTTACACATAAGGGGTCTCTGAAGCACCCCTATATTGCAGACATGGGGATCAGGGTACCTCTACCCTGACCCCTTATACCACTTTCCATGTTTACTTTCAGCCCCGGGTACTGTGTCCCATTACTTAAAATGGCAGCTGCAACTTTCTACACAGGTTGTGGCAAGCCAATCACAACATTCCTCTTGGCGTGCACATTCTTGATTTGGCACGAAATAATTATGAAGTATTTGTGGCCACAGATATACAAATTTGGATTTTCTCTAATATCTACAAAACTACTGAATGGATTTACACCAAATAACAAAAAGGCTGGCTGGAATGAAATTACAGATTAAGGAACTAATGACACTGATCAAGAAATGGAGCGAGAGAGAGAAATGGGAAGGTAGATGGTAAAAAAAAGGAAAACACAGAGAGTTAGGATGCAGACCTTCAGTTTTAGTTGACAGATATGACATAGAAATACAGATGCTTCCTATTAGGGAAGTACCTGGTGGAGGGTACTTGCATGTGCCATGGACTAGAGTTGATATTTTGTCATTCACAAATTAATTCCCAAAATTGGAGATTATACAGTGGAATGGTACAGACAGATTGAACGTTTTGTGAAAATTTCGAAAGTTCTTTGAATACCCTGTTTGACATTGTCGTTCCTGGAGACTTGTGGACTGTATAAAACTTCTGTAGATTGGCCTGAAACTGAACCAGAGAGGGATCCTAGAACAGGTGCCCCATCTCCATGAGGTAAACGGGAATTATATCTCATTCCTAGTTGACACTGGTGCTGGCCGCTCTGCTGTTAGAACAGCAGAGGTTCCTAACCTACCCCTCTCGGGACAAAGTATCCAAGTTGTAGGAGTTTCAATTAGAAATAGGCAGCATAAATACTAGTAGATGGTGCATGTATGGGCATAGGGACGGCAATTGATAAAGCTCAGAGAGAAGGAGAAAATTAAAGTTTAAAGATTATCAGCACTGAGTGTAAATGTAATTTTGGCAGAACTGAGACAATTATATTCTCTAAGCTTTGAATGGGTTAAATATTTGGCTTTGTCATACTGCCTTATAGAACTCTTAGAAATGCGGAGCTACTGCTTTGTTTTTTAAGAATGCAAATGAACATTGGACTAGAACTCCCAAAATGCCCTCTCATCTTTCAAAATATATATTGACCAATTGGGAGGGAACTCACTTAATGTAAACCACCATGAACAAGACATTAGTCGAAACTCACTGGTGGTATTTGGTGTAACGTGGATGACAACTTTTATTAAACAACAGCCGCCAAGAACAACTTCCACAGCAGACTGAAGGCAGTAGCCACCTGGATGAAGGACAGCTGACTCAAGCTCAACTCAGACAAGACCAAAGTCCTCATCCTGGGCCCCAACGCCTCCGCCTGGGATGACTACTGATGGCCCGCAGTACCCGGAACCCCCCACACCCAGGGATCATGACAAAACCTTGGTATCATCCTGGACTCCTGGCTCTCAATGTACTGCCAGATCAATCCCTTCTCGTCCTGCTTCCACATAGTTTGCCTGCTCCCAAAGATCTTCAATTGGATCCCCACTGAGACAAGGAAAACAGTCACCCACTCACTCTTCAGCAGCAGACGCGACTACAATGCACTCTACGCCGGCAAGACAAAAAAACTCCAAAAGAAGCTGCATCCAAAACCCCTCCGCCAGACTCATCCTGAACATCCCTTGCTGCATTCACATCACCGACCACCTGAGAGACCTCCACTTGCTCGCAGTCAACAAAAGGGTCACCTACAAGCTCTTCACACATGCCTACAAAGCCCTCCACAATGCCGGACCCGCATACCTTAACCACTGCCTCTCCTTCCACACCCCCACCAGACATCTCCGCTCTGCACTTCAGGCCCTGTCCACCATCCCACAGATCCACAGGACCTCTGCTGGAGGAGGATCCTTCTCCTACCTCGCTGCAAGGACCTGTAACTCCCTTCCTCTGCATCTCAGGCAATCACCATCTCTGCCTCAATTCAGGAAGGGCCTCAAGACCTGGTTCTTCGACTGAACAGCAGACCCCCACCCCCGCAGCGCCTTCAGACCCTTACGAGCGAGTAGTTGCGCTCCTCAAAACCCTGATTGATTGATTGATGAGTCAGAGAAGTACACCAGACAGGAGAACAGGATTGTCGCTTTATGAAGTCATTATGGGCCTAGAGATGAAACAGCCAGCTCTCATCAGCATTATACATGATCTGATTTTAGACTATTGCAAAGGTTTGGCTGATGTGGTACATTCTGTGTCTCACCAGGTTGGAGAGGCTGCCCTTGCAACTCAACAGGAGCAGTGCCTTGAATTCAGTCCTGGTGACTGGATAATGGTGAAGAAGCACATGTGGAAGTCATGCTTGGGCCCCAATTGGAAAGGACCTTACCAGGTTATCCTAGTTACCAGCACTACTCTAAAGTACAGAGGTCTGCCGAACTGGGTACATCCTGCCCACACTCGCAGAGTCCCAAGTCCCCTTGATGATATAACAGCACCTGCTCCTGCAGTGCCGGTGATTACAGTGAGACAGAGGGAGCAGGTTAGTCAAGCTTTTGGGGTCCAGCAAGCAGCTAGGACAGCACTCAATTGGCCTGAGCGGGAGCTGAGAGAGTCAACTATTGTGTGTACCGGAGGGTCCCATCCAGTAGAGTTGACTACAAGAAGTACTGACCCTAACCAAAGGCCTATTGCAGCAAGAAAGCGACTTGTACACGGAGACAGTTGGCCAGGAAAAGGTGAGATACTGTGATGTTGCTTAACAGAAGGACAAGTGAGAGTACCACAAGCCATTCATGAATGTTCCAAACAGTCTGATCAGAGTGATAGTGATGATGAGTGAACAGCTGTGAGATCAAAAAGAGCTAGAGTACCCAGCTAAAAGTACTTGTCTCCTGAATGGACTTATCTGGCTGTAAATGAATGGGAGCAGGAGTTTGCTACCTTTTGCTTTAACAATAGGAGCCCACCTGATCCTCCTTGAAACAGACTTTCTTGTGGATTTTAATTTCAATCTTGGTGTACCACTTGAAGGACTGTCACAATTTATCCTAAATATACTAATCAGCAAAGCTGATCTGTATATTTCTCATTTTGAACCGAATCATTGAACTGTGCCTTGGTATTTTTGTGCCGAATTTTGCTGAATTGCTCAAACAACTTGCTGCTATTTTAAAATCTTTTAGTTGAATGGTCTGACTCATGAGAAGCCATGAAGCTCAACACTGAAATCTTTCATAGAAGCAAACTTATATATGCAGGAATCATTTCTGTTATTATCTTAATAGTAGTTGCATTGCTTAATATTTCAAATAGGCTGCATTATGCACCCAAATGAAGACCCTAAGCTTACCACTTCTTTCAAAACAGCTAAAACAAAATGCTACTAATTTTATCATAATCTGAATGGCAACACTTTGCATCTTGATTTCTCAAAAACTGATAGTTCACCAAATGTCTACACTAGGTTGTTAAATGAATACATTGACACAATAGATGACAGTGATTGCTACGTATGTATGCAATTATCTGCATCAGTTGCTGAAGGTGTTAACTTTCATAGTCTACCGTTAACACATGGAATGTATTGCAGTGTATTGACAAGCTTGTCTTAAGGTACTGATTGTTTACAATATTATTGTTCCAATCAAGATCTGATGTTTTCTGAACTTCCTGTACTAAAAAACTAAAACCCACATATGGGCTATCTATTTAGACCAACTCAATCTTTGGACATGGCTTATGCAAACAGAAATAACCTAACATGTGAAATAGAGAGAGCGGAAAAGAAATTTATAGGCAAAATAATGTGACAAATAAAACTGATGCACCTTTAAAAGGAAAACTTTGTATATGCAGAAAAAGATCAAATATAAACACAAAATTTGTAGGTTTTAGCAACTGTGAACATACTTTTGATGTTTATGGGGAACATACTTAGAAGGAGTTGATCCTATCGTTCCTGGAGTGTAGTATATTTGTGGAAAGAATGTTTTTTTATAAATTTCCGAAAGGATGGTATGTTAGCTGTAACGTGGGAACTGTGGTTCCAAAAATGTATCATTGTGAAACAACTTGAAGGAGAATTAAAAGAGCCAAACAGGAGAATGAAGAGAGGTGTGAGTGAAAGTGAAATAGTAGGTGATATGTTTGGAGCATTAATACTTCTGTAGGAGTAGCATTAAACTCACATACAATTAGAAAACTTTCTACTATAGTTATAAATTACCCACCAGTACAGATGGGGGATTTCTGCTGTAGATATTGCTATGATTTCAATAAGAACAATGGTGATGCAAAATCGACTTACCCGTGACATCCTTCTCACAAAGGAGGGCGGAGTCTGTCGGCTGTTAAAGGTCCAACGTTGTTGCACCTACGTAGCAGTTAACAGCAGATTTAGAGAGCTATATTGAAAACATTACTGAAATTGAACAAAAATCTGAAAGGATTAAAATCTGGTGGTGCCTGGGAGATAATAGGCAAGGGAATGTCAACTGTTAGTAACTGGTTGGGTAACTTAGGTAATGGACTAGTGACTTCAATCTTGAGATCATTTTTGTGCATAATGCTGATGATATTACTTATCAGATTCTGTAAATATATAAAGAGTACACGAGGAGTGAAAGGAACAAGATCCGATCTTGAACTAGAAGATGAACAATGTAATTATTATGACAAAATAAAAATTTTGGAAGAGTTTAGAAGAAAAAGGCTTAAGACAACAAAACTGTGATTTGTGACAATCTAATGTGGATTTTTGTGATGGCTTGGTTCGCCGTCATAGGGGGGCTTCATGCAGCATAAAAGCTGATCATGCTTTATAAGACACATAAACCAGTGTTGACAACGAACGTACAAGTGTGCACTCTACACACATCGAGAAAAACTACACTGAAACTGAGAAAAGTTGAAATACCAGCACTGTAAAAGAGTGATTGACTAGGTTGAAACAGCAGGCTTAATCTAATAGTGAATTTAAAATGTTTAGGACCTGATTATCTTATATTCTTAACAAAGATGTCATGAAAATTAACGAGGAAACGTAATGTTTCCATTGAATTCATTTTTCAAGCACCATAACAAACTCAACAATTGTGCAATTTATGTATGCAATGTGCTATATGATTCAAACTTTCAGTATAAGTGCCTAACATTAGAAAGATCTTTTAATCATATAAACATTTTTATTTTACTGATTTTTAGAAATAGTTTGCATGTTGCTACTTTTTGAAATTGTGGTAGCAGGCCACAATGAAAATTGAACATTTCTGTGTAACAATCACTGACAACCTTACAAAATGCTCATATATGATATGTTTGATTTATTTAATTATGCTTGAACTTAATTAGGTGTTTAATTGACTAAAAAAGAAATGCTAACTTTAAAATACATTAAATGGGTGACACGGAAAGAATCAAGAACAGACAAACACAAGAACAGGACCCAAACCAGTGGAAATGGATAGCTTCAACTCTTAATGCCTCGAAAAGGGAGTGACTCACCGCACAAAGAAAAAGCATCCATAATGACTCCCTCAAGCTTCTATCTTGGAACATTGCAGGGGCAAAAAGAGAAATAGAGGACAATGTCCCCCCAACAAATTGGAATAACTAAGAGATCATTGCGCTCCAAGAGACTTGGCTGACTGAGCCAAAGGAAGTGGCCAACTATACACTCCTTTATGTTAATGCCATAAGAACACATCGGTATGGTAGAACAAAAGGCAGCCTAGCGGTAAATATATCTACAGCATTGTCCATCAGACCAGAACAGCTCTGCAGTACAACATTAGACCTACAAGTAATTAAATTGGACGGATGGTCCAACCACATGTCAACAACAATAATATTAATAAATGTCTATTTGCACCCGAATGTAAGGAAAAAACAATCACAATATGATAAACTACTTTCAATAATAACAGATATTAGATTTGAGAACCCAGCATGGGAAATAATTATAACAGGTGATTTTAACTCAAACCTAATTCACACCCCGGAGGAAGACAAGCAAATAGCAGTGCAAAATATGTTCTGGTCTGTGCCTACACAAATGCCCTCACCACCAGTAAGACGACAGGATTTGAATGGGCAAAACATAGTTCTGGCCCTGGAACACCTAGGCCTGAGAGTACTAAACGGCAGAACCAAAGATGACTCCCCCCCTCGATGGACTTATCAAGGCACAAATACACAGTCGATATTAGACTACACAATTTTAACTTTACCATTTTTTAATCAAGTGGGGAAATATATGATCAAATATACAGCCTGAAGTGATCACGCATACCAGCATCTGGAAATAAGAATAAACCCTACAAAATATCGGCTGGCCCCCAAAGAGGTGGGCCAGCTGACAACAAGTAATTTGAAACACATACGATGGTCGGCAGATACTCTACCAGAACTAACAATGCTAGCAAAAGAGATACTAGAAACTAACGAAATCTTAGAAAATACTCGAGTAGTGAATTGGGCAACCTTCACTACGAATTTGATAATGCTGGCACCCAAAAATGATTATGCACAGAAAACAACGAATAAGCATATTTCAAGCCTCTCCAAAAAAGCTTTAGCTTTAGGAAAAGAAATAAGAAAGGCGGTCAGTAAGAATAGGACCATAAATGCTGCAAAAAACACTCGGGATAATATAAAAAGGTCTTAGGAAGCTATACAAAAAGCAAATTTGGGAGGATCAAAAAACGAAACAGGAAATGTTCTGGACAAAGCGTCTCTTCTGCTCCAAACAAATTAATAACAGAGTCTTTTGGGAAATAATAAACGGGACAACTAGATCACCGCAAATTATAAATAATGCATGCGTGACTGAGTCGGCTTGGGCAGTCCATCTAAGCGAAACATTTATAGGAGCTCCATCCTTTATTAATAAAGATATAGACAACTGCCATACCGACTTGGAGCCGAAGGTATCAGGAACCATCAGACAACTGAGTATAACCTTAGACTCCCCAATAGCTCTGGATAGTCAACGCTATGTGGTAGAAAGGATATCAAAAATAATAAAATCAGGACAAAGGGACTGGCCCCTGGTCCAAATGGTATCCCCCAGGCCATCTTCAGGAGTGATCCCGACTATTGGGCGATCCCATTTTCAGGGCCATATAATGAGGTAGGAACAACGAATACCCTGCCTATGAGTTGGAAAGGGTCAATAATTAACCCGATATTTAAGAGGGGCGACAGGTCGTATTCGGCAAGCTACAGGCTTATAGCACTTATGGATGTTGAAGCCAAATATTATGCATCCCTAATCCTGGAGGATCTGGTGGAATGGTATAACAGCAACAAGTAGATCCCTCTCAACCAAACAGGGTTCCGCAAAGGATTTGGTACAACAAACATACTAGCCATGGCCATAATAGCAGAAAGGGGCAAGCGTCTGCAGAAAATGTTACAACTTTGTTTTATTGATTTTAAAGCAATGTTTGACCATGTAGACCGAGGGTTGTTGTGGAGCATATTAAAGAATTGGGGCCTTCCTGAAACAACACTACGCACCATAATACAATTCTACACGGGCACTTGGATCCGTATAAAAATAGCAAATGGCAGGAGACTGTCAAGGGAAATACAGAGAGAGATAGGTCTAAAGCAAGGCTGTGTATTAGCGCCTCATTTATTCAATCTCTTTATGGTGGACCTCTCACTAAGATTAAATCAGGTGAATTCTCATCCACCATGTCTGGGCCCATTACCTATAACGCATCTTTCTTACGCTGATGACATTGTCTTGCTCAGCCTAACAGGAGTTGGCTTACAAAGATCACTAAATGAATTATCAACGCTCGCAAAGGACAATGCCTTGCAAATCAACATCACAAAAACAAAAACCATGTCTATTGGGAACCGGCGCGGACCTCAACACCCTATTAAGGGGCCCATTAGGATGACGGGCGGACTTTCGTCCGCCCGCCACCCTAGCGGTGCTGGAACCTGCCGCCAGTGGTTCGGCGGTCCCGCACAGGCGATTAGGATGCCACCGCCACCGTGGCGGTAGCATCCTCCATTCCCAGCATTGTGGCGGGCGGTGTTCACAGCACCGCCCGCCACAATGCTGAGAATGCACGTCGTGCATATGTATGCACAACGTGACAGGCACCGCGCGGTGCCTGCCACCTTGTACATACATATGCAGGGGGGTACCATAGATACCCCCATGTGCACCCCCCACCCCCCAACTTCCGGGGGCCCGCTATGGGCCCCCAATAGAAAAGACCACATGCCTTTCCATGGCGGCGTTGCCGCCACGGAAAGGCACATCCCCGCACGTATCCTAATATGGATGGCGGTGTCTAACAGACACCGCCACCATATTAAAACCTTTTCTGCCCGGTCGACTTGTGGACCGGGCGGAAAAGCGGCGTTCGGTCTTCCCGTCCGCCGCGGTACCCCCCGCCATACTAATATGGCGGGGGGGAAATGTGTGGCGGGCGGAGGAAAATAGCGGGCGGATCGCCACCGCCATACGGGCGGTGGCGATCCGCCCGTTATCATAATGGGCCCCTAAGTTGGGAGCAACAGATTTAGGGGTAGTTAACACCTACAAATATCTGGGGCTGTACATAGATGATCGACTGAACTTCCAATTTCATAAACAATATCTAGGAAAAAAAAGGAAATGGCCTAATCTACACATTCTGTGCCCTTGCAAAAAAATTAAGGGGCCCATCTTTCAAGCCGATGCTTGCAGTTATGGGTGCCAAATTGCTGCCGACAGAGGCTTATGCAAGCATCGGTTTAAATGGTAAAGATGCAAAACGTTTAGATCATTTTCAAACATAAACGTACAAAAAAGTTTTTAGTTCCCAGCACAGGTGATATTGGAATTTGGTCTTACACAACAAGAGACTGGGAGAAGATATGCTGCTATTAAAACCTGGTACAAAATTTGGTTAAATCGAGCTAATGCCTTACATGATGCCTTGTGGCGGGCCCAGGAAGAAGATCTGCATTCAAGTTATGGCAAATTCCTGAAAAATGCTCTGGAGTAAACAAATACAACAGAACTCTGGGCGCAGAATTCTTCTTGGGTGATAAACAAAATGGCCAAATTCCACTCACTGCTAGAAGACAAAAGTAAATTAGCCAAGCGGTCTAATGCCTGGATGGTCCTGCAGTCCTACACAACAGCACGTCCGGCAGAATATTTATACACAACGTATGCATTCCATATGAAACTAAAGTTCATGGCCTCTAGGTTTGGGGTATTACCAAGTTTGGCTGATCAGCCTATATGGAAGTATAATGGTCCCAGGTCATGTAACTTATGGGGTGCAGTGAGGCAAGATTTTATTCATCTGATCTGTTTATGCCCCTTTTTAAAAACTATTTGGGCCCTGTTATTGAAAAAAGCTTTCAACGATAGGGGCAATCGGTCTTGTAGATCAGCAATAATTGAAGGCCTCGACCCAACAGATCCCCAACTGAGCTGTAAGATGATGACATTTTTGATACTTTATGAAAAGACAATACGGACCAAGGAAAAACATGCCTCCGCTTGATTCACTGATGAAAAAGTGACTACGAACAGTCCTGAATGCTATGACTCACTCCTTGGAGGACTAAGTCGATCTAGTATCCATTCCCCCAGTTATAAAAGTAATTCGTAGACCAGTTTTTAACTGTATTAATGCACTTTATATTGGGATTGGAAGTAATAGCAATATAGAAGACTCTTTTTTAATATTGTAATATGTGTTGGATGATTAAGTCCATTTTTTAACTAAACCCCAAGTTACAAAAGAAATTCACAGATTGGTTTTTCAAATGGTACTAATGCACTTTATATTGAGATTGGAAATGATAGCAACATTGTAGACCATTTTTAAGATATAGTAATATGTTTCGCCTTGGTCATTTTAAAAGATATGAAATTCAATTTTAATAATTTAATTGCCTGGAAATGAATAGTCGTTTGGAATATTGTTATGGTTTTTATTAACTTAAACAATAAAGTTTGTAAAGTTGTACATTGATTTGATCTTTCTCCTTAGGTTGCATTATTCCATAGCCTGATGTAATGGATTTTGATACTTTTCCTTTAATGTTGCTTTATTTGTTCCTATTCATGCAACATTATTTAACTGACTAGAGACTTTCTTACAGCGTTTCTTTGTGTATGACTGGTGGGAACCCGACCGTTGGACTATATCCATGGAGATCAACAAAGTAAATAATCTTTTTGTGAACTAACCTGTGAGGACAAAATGTACAGTCATTTCACGTAATGAGCATGGGAAAGTATGCAGGGGTATCAATTTGTACCTGGAGAATGGAAGAATGGTCACATGATGATCAGACCATTGCAGGGTGACTACCAATGTCACCATGGACAATTTTGAACTATAAAAAGTGACTTTCCTAGGAGGAGGGTGGCATTTACTCCTTTATTTCCCTCTCCTCGATTGTCAACTGCCTACCGGACTTTCTTTTTCATGCCCCCTGCCTTTTTTTTGCCCTTATTGATGAACATTCCTGTTGGATGATTTGGAGCAGTTTGGTGAGAGACCAGACTTGAACTTTCCTGATTTATGCTCCAGTTCCCTTGCCCATGCCCATGGACTTTTCCCTACTAGACCTTAACTTGATTCCTTTGCACCTGCTAAGAGAACCCTTGTGAACAATCCTCCTGCCTTTGTTGGTGGTAGGAATCTTTAATGATTGAACCCATCCTCTTATGGATGTCTGTAGTTAGCAATAGATTTACGTTCGCTAGAAGTGTGATTTTATATTTCGAGCTGTAAGACTCATGACTGAGGTTCCTAAAATGTTACTAATCTGTGTCTTTTATTGTGTCTTAATGTTCTTTCCACCGAAACTGTTCCTACAATTATCTGATTTCTAAATGCCTAATAGAGAAAGTTATAGATTGTTTTCAGAACACCAGGTTGTTTTGCTCTTGTTCTATGTAGCCATAGCAGAGCTATTGGTTTGTATGATTCTTGTGAAACTAAACTTCTTTAAGAGGTTGGGTCTTCCACTTGCAATAATCTATTTTCACAACATGGTTCTGAGAGTAATATATTTGTGAGTTGGCTACCAATTAATGGTCCTCATTGGGTGGCCAACAGTGGGACATCCTGATTTCTCATCCCTCACTGCGACGAAGAAAGGTCCATCGGCGGACCGTCACCTCTGAGAGTGAAGTAGAGTGCTAGGTTGAATTTGAGTAAAAAGCTTCTGCTGCAACGTCGTCGAGGCTTCCATCAACAAGGGATGTGAGGAGTGTAGCGGTGGTTCCGAAGGTCATGCGTTGGGCCCAAGATGCGGGAGAAGGCGTCGATGTAAAACGTTTGCGGCAGGTTCAATCCACATAGCAGCAATGATGTGTCTGTTCTGCTCGGGGATTTGCAGCTCAGCCCAGGAAATGCGTTGGTTCCACTGCAAGCAACTAAGGTTCACTTCCAAGGGTTCATGGCTGTGGTGACCACTTGATAGAGTAGACTCAAAGATGGCAGAGTCCAGGTGCAAGGCTTGAAAGCCTGTTATGTCCCGGAGGCTTCAGGTCAGAAGGCCAGCCAACTAGCCCTTGGAGTTCTGGGGTCAGGTGATGCAGGTCCAGTCCTTCTCACCCAGGCCGGAGGGCAGCAGGCCATCAGACCAGTACAGCAAAGCAGGAGTCCTCCCTAAACTGGAAACAAGCATCCTAGGACCGATTTCGGGGTATCACCTTTCATCAGCCATGATAGCCTGAATCCAGTGGCATGGCAACCACAGTACCCACGTCTGGACATGCCCATCCCACTTGGGGTAACAAATGCAAAAAGAACAATTGATGGACGGATTGCTGAATGTAGGTCCCGTGCTCACCATGCCACCGGAGTCAAGCTATCCTGGCTAATGAGGGATAACACCCCAGAGCCGCTCCTAGGATCCTTGTTTCTGGTCCAGGGAGGACCTGGCCTGGCAGTTCGGGCTGGAATGTTCCCCTGGGGAGCAGGGTCAAGGCGGATTTTTATTTGGCTGGGTCCACACTGGAATGGCTTAGTGAGCACAAAAAAATGATGGATTAAGGCCCATATCTCTGTACTGGAGGTGAACATTTGACATTGTTCAGTATTCCCTCCATCATTTGTTCTTTTTGCAACTTTTTAAAAGTGGCATTTTCAGCATTGCAGTATAAAATCCGACTTCATCATATGTTTGGGTTTTAAATTGGGATTCCGTGGACACCAGACATCAAGGGCTTATCTCTTTCCGATTGGAAATTACACTTATAAAATGTAATAAGGTAATCCCAATGTTATCCTATGAGAGAGATAGGCCTTGCAGTAGTGAAAAACAAATTTGGGAGTTTTTCACTACCCGGACATGTAAAACTTAAAAGTGCATGCCCTGTTTTTTAAATACATTGCACCCTGCCCTCTGGGTTGTCCAGGGCCTACCTTAAGAGTGTCTCACATATATAAAAAAGGGAAGACTTGGGCCTGGCAAAAGGTTTATTTTGCCAGGTCGACATGACAGCATAAACTGCACACTTGGGCTCTGCAATGGCAGGCCTGAGAGATGATTACAGGGCTACTTGAGTGAGTGGCACAATCAGTGCTGCAGGCCTACTAGTAGCATTTAATTTACAGGCACTTTGTATGGGGAGTACCACTTCACTAGTGACTTATAAGAAAATTAAATATGCCAATAGGGGATGAACCAATATTACCATGTGGAAGGGCGAGAGCACAAGCACTTTAGAACTGGTTAGCAGTGGCAAAGTGCACCGATTCCTAATACCAGCAAAAATGAGGTCAGAGAAGTGGAGGAGGAAGGTAAAACGTTCAGGGAAGACCACCATAAGGCTGTCAGGTTTAACACGTGTCCCCCCAGCTGAAAGTGGGGAGAGCTACCCAACCCCTTGGGAGTTCTCTTCACTAAGGTGGAAAAACCTGGAGAGACCGTCAGCATTGGCGTGGTCTGACCCTGGATGGTGTTCCACCGTAAAGTCCATTTCCTGTCGGTAGATGGACCGTTTCAGCATTTTGGGATTTTTTACCCCTCACCAGCATGAGCCATCTGAGGGGCCTGTGGTCTGTCTCAACCAGGAAGTGAGTCTAAAACAGGTATGCTCTCAACTTCTTCAGTGCCCAGACCACAGCAAAAGCTTCTCTCTCAATCACACTCCACCGCTGTTCCTGTGGAAGTAACCTCCTGCTAATCAAGGTTACCGGTTGGTCTAAGCCCTCTTCATTCAACTGTGCTAAGACCGCCCCTATGCCATGCTTTGAAGCATTCGTCTGTACAATAAATACCTTGGAGAAGTCAGGTTCCGTAAGTACATGATCTGGACACATGGCCTCCTTGATGGTATTAAAGTCTTTCTGACAGACCTCTGTCCAGATTACCAATCTAGTCTTCTTCTTAGAAGTCAGCTCTGTTAAGGGGGCAACAATAGTGCCATATCCCTTAACAAACCTCCTGTAGTATCCTTTGAGGCCCAGGAAGGCTCTCACCGCGGCCTGAGTTTTTGATGGTTGCTAGACCATGATAGTTTCAATCTTGGCCTGGACGGGCTGCACCTTGCCCCCGCCCACCAAGTGGCCCAGATACACCACAGAACCCTGCCCTATCTGGCACTTACTACTTGTGTGCCCACTTGATAGTCAGGCCTGCCTGGTGCAGGGTCTGAAGCACCACCTGGGGGTGGTACAGGTGTTCCTTCCAGATGGAGCTGTACAACAGCGATGTCATCCAGGTAGGTAGCACAGAAGGCCTCCTTCCCAGCTAGGTCCCTGTTAACCAACCTCTGGAAGGTAACAGGGGCATTCTTCAAGCCAAAGGGCATAACCTGAAATTGGAAGTGGCCCTCTGGGTTGATAATGCTGACCTCTCTTTTGCACCCTCAGTTAGAGCAAACTGCCAGTACCCTGATGTCAAATCAAAAGTACTGAGGAACTTGGCAGCACCTAGCTTGTCAATGAGCTCATCAGCTCGGGGAATGGGGTTTTCATCAATTTCCGTGACTAAATTGAGACCTCAGTAGTCCACACAAAACCTAAGTTCTGGAGTGGCGCCCGGTGAGGCAGCCTTGGGTACCAGAACCACATGGCTGGACCAGGGACTGCTGGAGGGCTCAATGACCCCTAGCGCCAACATCTTGGAGACTTCCTCCTTGATAGTGACCCTCACCTTATCTGACAACCTGTACATTTTGTTCTTCACAGGTGGATTGTTTCCGGTGTCTATGTTATGGACGCACAGTTGTGTGAGTCTAGGGGTGAGGGAGAACTGAGAGGCAAACTGTCCCAGTAACTAGTAACAGTCACTCTGCTGCTCTGGGGGTCAGGGTAGAAGAGAGGTTGACACCTTCCACTTATCCATCGTGTTCTTGGGAAGATAGAGGATAGGAGGTCAGGTAGAGGTTCACTCTCCTGTTCCACTCCCTTGTCTGTCATCAGGAGCATGCTCCCTTCAGGCCTCTCACAATGAGGTTTGAGGCTATTCACGTGAAGCACTCTTAAGCGGTTCCCTAGGGGTCTGGAGATCCACCAGGTAGGTGGACTCCCCCTTTAGCTCCTTCACCTCATACGGGGCCATCAAGCAATCCTGGAGGGCCTGGGCTCCACAGGCTCCATGACCCAGAGTGCCCTTCTGGTTGTACCAGAGATTCATGACTTCTTGACTGACCTCAAGGTTGCTTTTTGCCTTCTTACAGAAGCAATGCATCTGATTGCAGAGGGCCAGCATGTAGCTGACCACATCCTGGGGATGTTTCCTAGAAGCTTGCTCCCAGCCCTCCCCCACAAGGCTCAGAGTTCCCCTAACAGGATGGCCATTGAGGAGTTCAAAGGGGCTAATCCTGAATCCTTTTGGTGGCATCTCCCTGTAGGCAGAGAAGGCATGGAAGGAGGACATTCCACTTGCGCCTCATGGGCTCACACAGGCCCATCATGCCCTTCAAGGTTCTGTTTAATCTCTCCACAAGATCATTGGTTTGGGGGTGATAGGGTGTGGGGAACTTGTAGGTTACCCCACACTCATCCTACATGGACTCCATGTATACTAACTTGAAGTCAGTGCCTCTGTCAGACACCACCTCCTTGGGAAACAACACATGGGTAAAAATCCCCATCAGAGCTCTGGCCACCACAGGTGCAGTCACTGACCCCAGGATGGCCTTTGTGTTGTAGGTGGTATGGTACATCAAGTCCAGGACAAACCTGTTGCCTAAGGCTATCTTGGGGTCCAAGGTTCCAATGATGTTGATGCCAACCCTTTCAAAGGGAATGCCAACGACAGGTAGTGGGGTCAGAAGAGCCTTTGCTTTTTCCCTGACTTCCCACTGGCTTGGCAGTTGGGACAGGAACTACAGAATGCATCTGAGGTCATCTCCATCCACGTCCAACAAAAATGGTCAATAAGCCTGGCAAAGATCCTGTCTTGCCCTAAACATCCTGCCAGGGGTATATAATGACCAAACCCAGTAGGAAGGTCCTATAACACTAGGGGACCACCAGCACATGGGCTGACCCAGAACCAGTCACCTAAGGCTCACTATATAGAAGGTCATTCTCCCAAATCCCTCGAGGAGTCTCCTGCTGCCTGGGATTTGGCTTGCCACCTCAAGCCCTCAAGAGTGGGACACTCTTTCTGCATCTTGCAGAATTCCTCCATGGTGGGCCCACTCTCAACTTGCCAACTAGCAAGCTCAGGCAGGTCACCAAGGGCAACAATGTCCTCCTGTGATGGCTTGGGGGCCTCCTCCTCAGAGGCCCCCTCAACTTCGACTGTGGGAACTTCAGGGGCTGGTTTCTTACATCCCCTGCCCCTCTTGGCAGCTGTCTGGGCCATTTTGCCAGGCTCCAGATGCCCTTTACTTCCTTCATGGGCAGTCATGGACCGTGTGGTCATACCCAACATCTCCAAGTATGACATCAGCTCTACCTCGCTCCAGGCCGTTTCCTAACAGACAATCTACATGCATGGCAGGGCTCACAGCAACTTTCAGAGAACCTGAGACCACCCCCACTCAAAGGGAACCAGTGGCACCAGTATATGGCTCTCACGATTGTCAGCAATTATGACTTGGTGGAATGTGTTAGGGAAGACCTGCTCTGGAAACACAAGTTGACTCTTGACAGTAGCCATACTGGATCCTGCATTTGCCCATTGGTGGTGACCCACTGCCTGTATTGGCAGGCATATGGGCTTTTGGCATCATCTCTTTACCCCCCAGGGAAAGTAGGGTCACCTCTGTCTGCTCCCAAAGCGAACTGGGACCCTCTCCTCCCCGAGTGCTACACTCACCAACTCAAGTGTCTGCTGAATGGTGGGGGGGCTGTGCCCTCTTGGGACACTTGGAGTCTCCCTTGGAGTGCCCATACTTGTAGCACTCAGTGCACTGGGGTACACACCTCCCTGTCTGTTTATCAAAAAATCCCTTCAGAATCAGACTGGGACTAATTGCTACTTCTCCCTTGGGAATTACTTTGGGGGCCTATAGACAACTCCTTATTTTTAATTTTTTCTCTCCCCTCTTTCTTCTGGTTAGAACACTGACCACCTTTGTGGGAGTTCCCCCAGATACCTTTTTGGACACTCTGGTGCTAGCCTAGAGGTCGGCCTCCTCAGCAAGCTTCCTGGTGTCAGTCAGCTTACTGTCAACTAGGTGATGGCGCAACTCTGCAAAACAAATACTGAGCATGTGCTCTCCAATAATTAGATTGTGCAACCCATTATAATCCTTTACTGTGCTGCCCTGCACTCAATCTTTCAGTGCCTTGCTTGAGCAATCCACCAAATCTACCCAAGTCAAGTTGGGGAGCTTCTGGCTGTCCCTGAATCTTTGGCTGTACTTCTCAGGGGTCAGCCCAAACTTTGCAATTAAAATAACTTACATTGGAGTGTACCTGGTTTGGTCCCCAACCTCTAGTGTTAAACGTATGTACCACCCCACAGTAGGCATGTGCTTCCACAGACTACCCCCAATGCTCTTTGGGGACCTTGTGGCTGGAAACCCTATGTCTATGTTGTCTCACACCACATAACTGGGCACTAGATCCTTAGGTATGTGAACTCTTTTGTCTCCTTCAGACACTGTGTGTATGCTACCACCATCACTGCTGGAGTCTGCCTGTTTGGATTTGATGTCCAGCTCCTTTAGACTCAGTTCATGAGCCAGCAAGATTTTCTTTTCGTATAAGGCTAGTTTCTTCTCCTCCGCCTCTAGATTTAACTTGGCCATTTGCAGCTTAAACTCCCTCTCCTCCCTCTTATCTGCCAGTTCCTCTGGAGATAGACCATGGGAAGAGACACTGCTCCCTGCCCTGGCAGGGAGTTCCATCCTAGGGGTCAAATCCTCCCCTTCTGCTACAGGTGGTTCCTCCTCATCCTCTCCCGTTGTCTCACCCAGTATAGAGTAAACATTTGCCCAGGCCCTCAGCGCCTTTTGCAATTCCACCTTCCTGGTGATGCTGTTGGCAGGAAGTCCAAACTCCTTGCAGATGTACTTGAGCTGGGCTACAGTGTACTGCTCCATGTTACACAGCTCAAATCCCATGCTTGCAAGTGTGGTTTCACATGAGTTTGGGAAATCACAAATGCCCATCAGGGAGAATTTAAAATTCAAATTGTTCTTGGATATGCAAAGGTAGTGTACAACAAATCACTGTATGGCACTGCACGAACACAAGTCCTTATCCTCACTGCTGATCACCAATGTTAGGAATTGGGTTTTTGGTTGAAGAGGCTATGAGCCCTGGTTAAGCAGCAACCACAATACTAGTCATGGTAAGAGGCAGGCGCACCCTAAATTAACCTGTGTTCACCTTCTGGTAGCTTTGCAGGGAGTAGTCAGGCTTAACTTAGAGGCAATGTGTGAAGTATTTATAAAGCATTTTGTGCAACACTTCAAACAGTAAAACAGTGAAACCCCACGTAAAAAGACTCCAAACCAGGTTTAGAACAATAGAGTAGATTTTAATAAATAAAAGAAGACCAAAATGACAAAAATCCAATTAGTAGAACTGGAGATATTGAATTTCAAAGTTTTTAAGTAAAATAGCTCCAAGAAGCAAAAAGCACTATTAGGTGATATCTGGTCACGCCGAACTATGACAAAGTTCAGGCTGACCACGATGGAGCACGGGCTGGCTACAGGGACTCAGTTAGGCCAGCTGAACAAGGCACCTTAAATCCTGGTTGCGGAAACTACACCAGAACGATCTACTACTTACAACACTGTCTACGTTTAAGTGTGGATCAACATTTGAGTGACACAATATTTCAAGATATTGAATGTGTATAATATGTGTATGTTTGTATTATTCAATTATGCATGTTAGCACCTCTATGATTTGTTGATAAAAGTTTTGTAACTTCATGACAACTTGTATGATTATTTCTTTGCACTTCTAGCCTTCGGGCAATTCATTGTGTGTTCTGGTTCCCTAGTTAACCCTCAGGTTCTTTAGCTCTCAGACTAGTATTCACAAACACAGGGAGGACTCGCTCCAGGACTGCACTCACATACCATTTAATCACTGGATAAACTGATTTACATTGTCAAATCGGTTTAAAGTGTGCACTACAAACTCATATCTAGATTTACAATTCTCGGTCTATAACCATTGTAGTGCACCATTGAACAACAATGTCTTTTGAAGATGTAGCACATATAACTGAGAACAAGGCTGAGACTAAAGCTTCCACTACAGATCAGGAATCTGAAATATATTCTTTAATACAAGAAGTTAGAACCTCAATTTCCTCATCAGGCACAGTCATGCAACAACTGAGACAACTCAAGTATCTCTTGCGAAAAGAGATTAACCAATGGCTACATGCAACAACCTTAATACAATACCACAAGGTTAGACGTATACGTAGAGGGCTGAGAATTGCCATTAAGCAGAATGCTGTTTAAGTTCAATAAACAATTTATGTCAAAATGGCATGCCATTCTCAACAAATGCTTGTAAGATCTTATCCTATTAATCATTGAGGAACAATCACAAACATTGCAAGATTTAGCAGCAGAAATACACAAAATAAAAGATGCATTCGAGACAGTGACTTCGCAAACAACCTTGAATGACATTAACAATAAAGTGGAAGCACATGCTAAAGAGACCCAAGACAGAAACATGTTTGCAAATTCAAGTGTGTAACAATTGACTATAAGTTGGATGAAGTTTATACATGGGCAGAGGTTTATGCTCAGAAATGCGTTTACAAGAAACCAGACATAGCATCTTTTGAGGAGAGCGTAGCTACAGAGAGTGACACTATTCTCACTCGTCCACCAGTGCATCACTTTTCACATCACCCATTCAAAGGCGCCCCTCGCCCTCTCAGAGTCTACTCAACCCAAGATTTCTTTTTTGTTGGACAGCCAAGCGGTGAACCACCCTCCAGACGCCTCTGTATCCAGCATAACAACTTCGGCAAAACCCACAGAGGACAAGAAAATAGAAAAAGAGAGGGAACGCCTCATGAAACTAAGAAGTCTGACGAAGATTTAGTTAATAACATTTCTTCCACAGGACTAACTCCCACACAAAAGGCTGTATTTAACAAAGGCACCTCGTTTGTTCCAACATACCATACTAATCTCTTGGAGGCTGAGATTGTGTTGTTTAAATTCATGTGCAAGCTCCACTTTGGAAATTTCTTTGACAATCTTGCGCCAAGTAGGGATGAATTGGTTGAACCAGATTACCAGGAATTTAAACTTAAGAGTACGTTTATAGCTCCCACAAAACCCTGGACATCTTTGAAGCAATGGTAAATAAAAAATTAGCAACTGATGAACATTTGAACAACTCGTGCCACCAACATCACACACAGAGAAGAATGTATACTTACCAGGTTGGCTCAAAACAATGATTTAGTGTTTCAACTGGATGACAAGGAGGGAGCATTGATTGTTATGGATCGCAGGTTTTATGAGGAGAAAGTCATATCCCACGTGATGGATCATAACACGTACATTCCACTTGATAAGGATCCTACTACGGAGATCATAATTACCTTGAAACAGATTCTTGACAAAGCATTGAGCTTGGGTTGGATCAATGAGAAAATTAAATGTTTTCTTTTCACAGATTACCCACAGAAGGCCACAGTTATATATGTCACCTAAGATCCACACGAACTTGTTCGATCCACCATTCAGACCCATAGTTTCCGGCTATGGTTCCTTACATGAACCATTAGGTAAATACTTGGATAACTTTCTACAACCACTAGTACAGTCTTGGCACTCATATATTGAAGACACGACTGATTTTTTGTAACATCTATCTTTGTTATCTATGACTAATTTGGAGTCTTGTTGGTTATGCACCATCGATGTGACAGCGCTATACACCTTGATACCCCATCACGAGGGGATTGAGGTTGTTGAATGGGCATTGCTACACCATGAAGAAATGTGGGCCAATAGGGTGTTCATTCTGGAGCTTTTGCATTTTTGTCTGTTCCACAGCTACTTTGAACGGAAGGATGCATTATTCCTACCGAAGACTGGGACAGCCATGGGCTTTTCGGGGGCCCCTAGCTATGCTAACATTTTCATGGCTAGATTTGAGGACCAATTAATTTTTGCCTCTAGAGTATGGTGAGAACATTTAGCTACATTTTTAATATGGAAGAGTTCACGATCACTTTTAGAACAACACGTACAGACATTGAACAGCCACAACCCTCGGATTCAGTTCACCCATTTGATCAACAATTCATGCATTACATATTTGGATGTCAATCTTGAACTATCCTCAAGAGGTTAGTCTACCCGGGTTTTCAGAAAAGCGACTGACAGAAACAACTTTCTTCATTACAGTAGCTTTCACCCGCCAACGCATAAACAGCACCTACCTTTGTCCCAATTCATACGCGTCAAGCGCATAACTTCAGATCAAGAGGTTTGCAACCAGATTATGATGGAGTCCAAGTCTCAGTTCAGACAGAGAGGTTACCCTGAGCAGATACTCAAACAGCACTACAACATACGGGAACCATGGAACGGTCTACATTGTTGCAACATACCGTGGTTGAAAAACCCAACGTCTGGTTTTTGTATCTAGGTTTTCCACCAAATCACAAGCGATATAACGGAGTATCTGCAAACAATGGGATTTACTATAATCTGAACCAAAGTTCAGAGGACTATTCAGCCAGAAACCCATTTTTGCTCATCTACGTACCAGGAATCTGAAAGAAATTCTATCTTCTACACAACACCTGCATGGTACTCATTCTCAATGTGATATTAGCCATTTTCCAATCATCAATCAAAATAGATCATGTGGTTTTTCATTTATGCACAACCCATATTGTAATACACTACTCAAGTTTAACAAATCCATTTTGCCAACAAGTGCTTAAATGTGGTCAATTAGCATTTGTTTTTCGTTTAATGATTTTATCATACAAATGTTTAATTTTATACATATGTTTCTTTAAAAGTGTATGGCAGGCATCAAGTGTCATGGAGCAGTTGTCGTAACATCCAATCACTCTGATTGCGAATGCATCGACCTGTTTATATGCCCCCAGACGTGAATTCAAGCACATTGCTTGTACTGTTGCGGCTGCACTCAATGCCAGGTCACATCGCATTCAGGTAATTCGTGCTCACTCTACACACGTTCATTTGACGTGTTTTCAGCTTCGGATAGTTTGGTAATTCTTCATTTGTTGATAGGTTTATCGTCACCATCATTCCACTTGTCAGCTGGTGATACGATCTCTACGGGTGTTGCTACTCGACATCTATGGGTTTCGATCAACAGTTCAAATACGTGGGTGTGCCGTTCCTAAGGGTATTAGTGGTGGTCAGGTCTCTGGGAGAACCTCCAAATGGAGGAAGTGCCCTCACACACCCCGAAAGGTGTCATGCTTCATCATTGGGCGTGCTCCTCGTCGGGCCGGCGCTGCAATGCCAGATGGGCACCCGCGAAGGGGCTCTTTGGCGGAGTTCTTTTGATAAAGCCGTTTGGTGAGTGAGAGTGTGTGAACTGGGGTGTGTAGTGTAGTGAGTGAAGAATTTTAAAATAGGGTTAGGGAGACTCTTATTAAATACATTTTATTAATCCTGGCTCGCTAACCTAAGTAAAAACAGTGTTGCTCATATCGGGGACAATGATCCTATAGAGCATAGGTGCTATTTAGCTTTGCTTGGTCAACATGTTTCTTGCCAGGTCAACCCCTAAAGAGTCTATTGGCAAGTCGTCAGGAACATGCAGGTACATTTCCTAAGAAGTCTTACACTACTGCAGGGCTGGTGTGTATATTAGGCAAATTAATTAAGTCGCCAGCCGTGCTTGATAGCACAAGGTTAAGTGGCACCTTGTGTTGTTGCAAGACCCCGTATTACGTGGGTCAAGGACTGATGGGTTTGATTCAGAGCGCTTCTCTCACGCTCAATTAGAAGTGGCGAGGTGAGTGGCCTTTTGCCTACCCTGGCTCTGTCTCCCTTTTGATCAACAGTAGCAGGTATTGTTTTTTTTGCACAGCACATGTTGGTGGGTGGGGTTAAGTGGTAGCATGTGGTGACAGCTTAATCAAGTTTGGGTTCTATTATTCAAGGTTCATTACGGACAGCATTTGGTTTACACAATTGAACCAGGGCTGGACAGATTCTTCTATTTCCTCCTTAATATAAAATCGCGTGGTGTAAGTACAACGAGTACTCTGTCTAAAACAAGATGCATTATGGGTATTGTTGTCACATGGACATCTGTTATGTAAGACGCATGCTTTCTGTCTACAGCTCACGAGGTTCTGTGGTCACGTTCTCCTTTTGGTTTTTCGAGCAGAAGCAGATACTGGTTTGCCTATACGGGAGCACCATATGGTACTGTTAAAATTGACAGTGTTTGGTGAAAATCATCTAGGCTAATACATTTGGGCGATTGGTATGTTCACTTCCAGGATATTGATATTGGTATATTGGAAAGCAGTAACACTACAATGCAAATGTTGATTATGAGGCTTCTTTTCATTTATAGGTACCCCTGATGATGGGTGTACGCACCCAAAATGCATTGGGTCAAGCTTATTACTACGCCAGAATGATCTACTACTTACAACCCTGTCTACGTTTAAGTGTGGATCAACATTTGAGTGACACATTAGTTCAAGGTACTGGATCTGTATAATATGCGTATGTTTGGATTAATCAATTGTGCATGTTAGCACCTCTATGATTTGTTGATAAAACATTTGTAACTTCATGAGAACTTGCATGACTATTTGTTTACACTTCTAGCCTTCCGGCAGTCGTTTTTTTGCCAGGTCGTCATGGCAGTGTAAACTGCACATACAAGCTCTGCAATGGCAGGCCTGAGACAGGGTTACAGGGCTACTTGAGTAGGTGGCACAATCAGTGCTGCAGGCCCACTAATAGTGATTAATTTACAGGCCCTGGGTACACGAAGTACCACTTTACTAGCGACTTATAAGTTAATTAAATTTGCAAATTGGGGTAAACCAATATCACCATGTTTAGGGGACACAGCACTAGCACTTTAGCACTGGTTAGCAGTGGTAAGTTGCCCATAGTCCTACTACTAGCAAAAACGAGGTTGGAAAAGTAGAGAAGGAAGGCAAAAAGTTGGGACGAAGACGCCCCTAAGGCTGTCAGGTCTAACAAAGGAATCACTGACATAATATCGAAGACAAAAATATCTACATAAACAAATATCGATGTAAAAATATCGATAGTCAAAATATCGACATCCTATCTTTAAAATGTAAATGACAAAAATATCGAAAAATATATATAGATGTAAAAAATATCGATGTCCAAAATATCGGGGTTTTTTATATATAAAAAATAATGTTAAAACAATTATATTATAAAATTAACTAAAAAAATTACTTAGATATAATATACATATAAAAAAATATAATAAACAAATTTAATTAAAAAAAATGTAAACGTACATATATAAAATTTAATATATAAATGTATATTTACTTTAAAATAATTAATAAACTAATAACTTTAATTTATTTTAAAATATTATAAATATATAAAAATTAACTATAAAATATATATATATATATATACATACACCTATAACATAAAATATAATAAAAACATTATATTATAAAATAAAATACTAAAATATTTATACATTTTTAAACTTACATTTTGCACTCCATTTAAGGAAAACGGGCTGCATGTAAAAAAAAACTGCTTTATTTGAAAGCAGTCCCAGACATGGATGTCTGCTGACCCCAGCAGGCCACCATCCCTGGGAGTGCCAGCCATTCCCAATGGCGACAGTCTCATTTATATGCATGAGGCACGCAATTTGCAACCCCATTGGGAATCGCAAACAGTGTCTCAGACACTGTTGGGCATCCCAGTTAGCGAGTCGCAAATTGCGATTTGCAAATGCGGCACAATTTGTGACTCGCTAATTGGCGGGTCGTACATCTGGCCCCTACTGTTTAGCGTAACTGAGAAATTGCATTAGCTTTTAAGTTTCGCATTATAATAGTAACATCGCTTTAAAAGGCTTTTTAGAAGTTTGTAGAAACAAATGTTAATTTTCAAGAGAAAAAGTAACTGTAACTAACTTTTTTGAACAATGTTTTGTGTGTAAAAAAGGCTTTTAATGCACATTATCTGCTAAACATTGTAGAGCACCCTGTATCCAACGCCTGACGTGGTCCCTGATAGCTACTACAACAGTGGCACAGGGCTTGGCAGTCTTCGTCATCCCTTAAAGTCTGTTTGGCCCCATGCGCAGAAATCTAAAGAGGCATTCCGTTTGTCTGCAAACAGGAAATTGTGTTTTATTAATGGGCGCAACACCCAGGCTAGTGAAGGTGAAACCCATGAGGGGGTGCACTTGGGAAAACTAGGGCCATGCGCCCTGTTTGCTAATCTAGCTTATTGGTCTATATAGTTGTATCATATATGCTGTTTACTCAACGATCAGAACATTAATAGAGAAGGAGGAGGATATTCTGCAGACTACATAGGTATACCAGCCATAGATCAGTTTACTAGTAAATATTCAGTCCCACAAAAACCACTAGACCTTCCTGTTCCAGGTCTCTTTTCTTCCAGCTTTTGCCTCAGTTGTTTTCACTTTACTAGGCAGATTTGATTGGTCTGTGTTGAGAACTTATGGAACTGCTAAAAATGTTATACTGAAGTTGTTTCCTCTTCTTTTCTTATGCTGGGGACACCAAGTTCTGAAATCGAACCAATCAAAGGTTCTAAAATTATCCTGCAGTGACATTAGAGAACAGTTGAGAGACCAGAGTCCCTTTAATGAAAGACAGTCGAGCTAATCACCACTGAAGCAAAATGAGCCACAAATGGCTGAACTGAGGAGCAGAGTCGGGTCATACAGAATACTTATCTATCTTCTAACTCCAAAGTCAATCATTTGGGAGCCATTCTCATTTAGAGAGATTAAATCACCTTATACTGCTAAAGAAAACACTGTCACTTCCTTGCCAATGCTATTACCAAGACCAGACTGTTGATTCCATTTGCTCAAGGTTCATAAATAAACAAACAGTGCAGACCAGGACTCAGAGGTCCACTGCCCTCTGAGTGCTGCAAGATATCATGTCAGTCCATGTTCATCTCTTTGCTGCGTATCTGAGCAATCCAACCAACAATCACACTGAAGCTACTAGATCTCAGGTGTATAATGAAAAACAGGAGGCCAGAGACTGACTGCAATAAAACTTAATAGAACAAACACCCCAGAGCAGGATAACATCTGAAGTCCAAAGCATCAGATTCCGATTCTTCTCAAAGGACCTCTCAATGAATGTGCATTACCAGATGTTGCAACATAAACATTCTACGCCTCCCTGCACATGCAGATAGGTTACAATGCATTACCCTCCATGGAAAAACTAGCTGTATTCAAATACAGATGATTGTAACCATTGCAGGTCTATCTTAAAACATTTCATATTCCTGGAATCATGTAGGAATATCCACTTTCAATTTCCATCTCAGGGTTAGCTTTTATTACAGCACATCTCTTTCCAGCATTTCTTCCTTGCGATAATATTTCAACGCACTTTAACAAACCTGTATCCACCCAAAAGTGTGCCATCCTTCAATTCTACATATCCCTTCCAAATCTTCAAAACCAAATGATCTTAAAAATACTCAAACCACCCTTTTAGTACATAGGATTTTTCACCTTTATTATATCTCCTGCGTTCATTTTCATGGAGTAAATACGATTTTTTTTCGTACCATGTCTCATTTACTTCCTGGAATTTCTTGATCTTTTCACTCACCTCCAACACATCCACTCTACAACATTCACTTGCTTTTATCCATGGAGGATTCAACTTACTGCCCAAGTAGCATCTTTATATTAAATAGACTGCTAGGCCCCCCTCTTACCACAATTTTTCTTGTTGCATGATGGTTATTGGAACATTTACAGCTATCATCCTAGCCACACTCTACACCCTGTAATTGTCCCAGGGAATTTATCCATGGTGCATGAATGATTGATACCAAACTCCTTTAGAAATAATTCCATTTCGTATTAACCAGTGATCCTCCCTAGAGGAGAGTAGCGTATGCAGGACACTACATTAGGTTCCAACCCTTCTCTAGGGCCTCAGACTAGTTGCAATTTACAGATGTTCTAACTTACACATTTTATGGATTACACTCATGCATAAATGTCTAACAGCACAATCCACAAGTATTTTATTAGTTTGCTTAAAAATGTAAACATGATCTAGAACTTTGCAATTAGTGTACATCGTTAGCCTCCTCCAACCCACAAACAGATGCACCACAAAGTCACTGTATTAAATCTCAGTTGTGAGCCATGTGTCTTAAGAATTCTTTTTCTGTAATCATAAAAGCAATGGCAAATGATCACTAATTCTGAACAAAGTTAAAGATAATTTTTTTCAATGGCTGTTGGATAACTATGCCTCACCCCATGATATTAAACAGGGGTTTCAATTGCTTATGTTTTTAATGGGAATTTCTGCATCATGAATTAGCTGGTAGTCATTTTGGGACCTCAAGATTGAAGAAATGTAGTAAATATGGTCCAAATGAACAAAGGAAGATTTTTGTAAAGTGTGCAGCTACTCTAAGAAGGGTCTCGGGGCTAGAGAACGCAAAGTTCAAACATACTCTGCTACAAAGAGAAGAACCATGACTTGAGCTTCTTTAGGAATGACAATTCAAGGGGTAGCTGATTCAAGCCTTAGCTTTCAGAAAATACAAGGAGCGGTCCCTTCCTCGACTACCACCAAGGCAGCTGTGGCTGACCAAAGTGTTCTAACAGAGAGATAAAACTGAAATCTTGCAGAGAGATAGCGTGGGCCAGAATAGAGAAGGGCCCAATGAACCAGAGACAAAAAGAATCGACTTCTTAATTGACAGCCAGTGGAGATATTTAAGATGAGTAGAGACCGAAGCACGTAAAAGGAGTTTCAGAATTAGGTGAGTTGAGGCATTCTGGACCACTTGCAACCGATTGACCAGGCTTCCGGGAGCCCAAGATAAAGACCATTGGCATGATTCGATCTATAAGTTATCAATACATAAACCACTGCCTTCCTAGTATAAGGCGGAAGAAGGAGGAAAAACTTCTTAATAGCCCGGAGCAATACAAAACAGGAACCTACCACAGCAGACACCTGATGTTGGAAAGAAAGTTGGTTGTCAAACTTAACTCCACAGTTTTAGCGACTGTGGCAGTGAGAGGTGGGAATGGTAAAGATGCAGGCCAACCTGACTCCCACCAATTCATCGCCTGTGACCCAAACAAAAGAATTTTGGTTTTGTCAGAAATGCACTTTAGCGATTTTACAGATTTTTCAATTTCCGAAATATTTATATCTTGTCCTAACATAATTGTATCCTCTTCAGTAAGTTGAGGCAGATTGAGTCTATTTAGATATTTGGTACATTCCTCCAGGTTAAAATGTTGGTCACTCTTGTACAATTCTTGATAAAATGCTTTAAAGGTATTAAGGATGTCTTTATGCTTCGTATGAGCTTGGTTATTAGAGTCTTTAATGGTGGAGATGATATTCTGATTCTGTTTATATTTGAGATAAGAGGCAAGTAGTTTCCCTGCTTTATTTGCTTCACATAAATTAAGGGCTTTTAATTTGTTGATCCAAACACCTGCCCGCACGCTTAGTATCTTGTTATATTCGTATTTATTTTGTGTTAATAGCGTGAGAGCGGAAGTGTCGAGTAATGATGTAGCATGGTAAGTCTCTAAATTTTTAATCTCTTGTTCAAGTTGGGTTAGTCTCAGATTCGTACGTTTGTTAATTTTTCTTTTAATTTCAATTATTGTTCCCCTGATGGTGGCTTTTAGGGCATCCCAGAGATTATTCACGTTTGTTTCAGAAGTATCGTTATGACTAAGATAATCTGAAATGGCATTTTCTATTTTCTTTTTATCCTCAGGATCGGCTAAGACATCATTGTTAAAGCGCCATCTTTTAGGCTCAGGTTCGTTATGACATCCCGCCAATTTGAGGCTAATGCATGAATGGTCAGACACCAACCTAGGGGCTATCTCTGAATGTTCAATTAGTCGTGTATAAGAACCGGAGATGAGAATTTAGTCTATTCTGGTGTAAGAGTTATGAGGAATGGAATAGAAGGTGTATTGTCTGGTATCAGGATATTGAAGACGCCAAGAGTCTTTGAGATTGAACTTAGAGCAAATGGTTTGGATGATAGTATGTGATCTCGTAGGGTGATAATGACAGGTAGATTGTCTATCAATTATCGGGTCTAGAGGGATATTAAAGTCCCCTGCTACTATGATGAGGTCCTCTTGTGGAAGACCATCTAGGGTGCTAGATATACCAGCCCAAAAAGTCGGATCATCAGAATTAGGGCCATAAATGTTAACCACATGTATCAGATCCTCTCCCTTCCTCAAGTGTGTCACCAAAAATCTGCCCTCATTATCGTGTGATTGTGATTCGAGTGAAATGTTAGATTTTTTTGATAACAGTATAATCACACCCAGTTTTTTGTGGTCAGCCGGGGAGCAGGCCACCTGCGAAATCCAGTTACTTCTAATAAGATTAGTGTCATCCTTAGATAACTTTGTTTCTTGCAGCAATATAACATCTCCTTTAGTTTTAGCCAAATAGTCAAACAAAATTCCGACGCTTAATTGGTTGATTAAGTCCTTTAACATTTAGGGACACTATATTAAGATCCTCTGCTAAGGTATGTGGTCTATTCTGAGTCATCATAAAATAAGTCTTGCATCTGATACCTCCTGCATATAACTGAACAACAACTGCAGATCCATTAAGAAAACATAACAGGGTAAAGCAGTGCATAACCCGGTTAAGTAGCAATTCAAGCGCAAAATTTAGGTACATTGTATTGAGAAGAATCAAAAATTCCAGGTACTCTTGCATAACAGTTTCAAACGTATCAGGCTCAAAAAGAGGTCTAAGCAAAGAGAAGTTTAGAATATGGAGTAAAGAAAGAGAAAAAATGAAAGAGGAAACAAACAGTAAAAAGAAGAAGAATCTGAGAAACCCCAAGTCACAAGTCAAGGCATTTAAAGAAACATTCTGCAGTCCCTGGAGTTCCTCCACCCTCTCCCCCACTCCCCCCCTCCCTCCCCACCCTTCCCTGAATACCTCGAATGTAGGAGGTGCGACGGCAGGAGCGTCAATCCGTCTCACGGAGAATTTAGCAGAATAGATTAACTTATTTCGCAATTCTCCCAGAGTTTCACATGTGGACTGATTAGAATACAGCACTGAGGAGATTACACTCCTCTGAAAAATCAAATCGGAAAGAATTATTTAGGCACTTCTGTACACATTGTATATAATCATATACCTTCGAAAAGTAGGGCAATTTTAAGCCATACGATATAAGGAAATAGTAAAAGGCTTAGCATCAGTTTCACTCTTAGTGATGGTAGCAGCACAAGAATACGGCCATGTAGGCAGAGGTAGATAAAGGCTTAAACACTAAGCAGCACAGGCTAACAGGTCGATTTCCAACTTTTACACTGGGCATGGAGATGATTTCCTTTTGCTGGTGTTAGATTGCGAAGAGTCCATGTCCCGAGTGCTTGGGCCTTCCAAATAGTCCGCGAGGTCCCTAGGGTCATTGAAAAAGTGATGCCTGCCACTATCTATAATTCTGAATTTGGATGGACCGACAAAAGAGAACTGAATATTTTTGATCCTCAATTTGGCTTAATAAGGCCCCTGGGCCTGATGGTTTTACAGCTTCGTTTTATAAGACCTTTTTAGACCAGCTGAAACCAACTATGAAGCGAGTGTTTAACCATATTGCAACTAAAGGGACCACGACAGACTCAATGGCGGAAGCTAATATAATAGTCATTCCGAAAGAAGGGAAGGATACAACCTTGCCGAAAACTATAGACCTATTTCTCTTATCAATGTGGATTGTAAAATCAATGCCAAAATCTTAGCTGTTAGACTTAACACTGTCCTTCCAAAACTGATAAGTAATTCTCAAGTTGGGTTCCTTCGCAGACGCATGTCTAATGATAATACCCGTTTATTATGCCACGTTCTAGAAAATGCCGCTGCAAAACCAGACCCGTCCGTTGCTATTACACTTGATGCCGAAAAGGCCTTTGATAGGGTCTCTTGGGCTTTTTTAGACCGGTGCATGCACTCGTTTAATCTAGGTGAGACTTTCATAAATATGGTTATGTCTCTTTATCTAAAACTATCAGCTCGAATTGCGGTCAATGGTTCTTTGTCTGAATCTTTTACTCTCCAACAAGGAACCAGGCAAGGATGCCCATTGTCCCCATCCTTATTCCTATTAGCTTTGGAACCCCTTATCCAGGATATTAAACTAAATTCGGATATTACGGGGATGGATATTAATGGCATGGCTATCCAATTGGCCGCTTATGCAGATGACATTCTTATAGTGACAGAACAACCGGAAACATCAATTGCTGCCCTGATGTACACAATCACAGAATATTCCACTCACTCTGGATACAAACTCAACAGGGATAAATCAGAAGTTAAACCATTAAATGTGCACTGTGCTAGAGAATTTTTAGGAGACTCTGGTCTAACTTGGCAATCAGGCTATATAAAATATTTGGGAATCGAATTTGGTAATAATCCATTGGACACCCTTCATCAGAATGAAAAAGTATTATTATGAAAAATCTAAAAACTTTTGGATTCTTGGTCTCCGAAATTTATCACATGGTGGGGAAGGATTGAAACTATAAAAATGATGGTCACCCACTTGGTTAATTATCTTATCACCATGCTCCCATTACTATTGACAGATGATTTCCATCATAAACTAGATACTCTTCTTACTAAATTTCAGTGGCGTGGAAAAAAAGCACGAATTAGTATTAAAAAACTAAGGCTCGACAAAACATTAGGAGGGGTGAATCTAGCAGACTTTAGATTATACCAGTTTGCTTTTTTAGCAAAACAAGGCTCATATTGGTTATCCCCCCCGCGGGATACATGCCTGTATGGTTAGAGGTAGAGAAAGCTATCCTTAGTGACCTAAGTCCTCTTTCAATACTTACAACCAACCGTCTTTATCCATCTATTTATAAACCTATCTTTAAAAACACTAAATTGGCATTATTAAAGATAGATAATAAACTGGAAAACAGTATTAGAGGATCCAAAATGGAATCACTATGGTACAACAGCAAAATACTTTATAAAGGTAAGAGCTTAACCTTCGACTCCTGGATCAAAAAAGGTGTCTTCTTCCCTTCCCAACTGGAAGATACTTCTTACCCAGTTACGTTCTCAGACCTACAAACTAGATATAATTTACCTGATATTGAATTCTACAATTTTTTTGAAAGTAAGAACTGCTCTGTCAAAATCCAAATTATGACTCGTACAACCATCATTACCAATGTTTGTGGAGAAAATTAACAAATTAGGACATCAAGTTTCTCAGATATATAAACTCCTTCGTCCTAAAACCACTACTCTCAATAATAAGACTATAGCGTTTTGGGACTCGCACTCTTCTGTCCCGCTATCTGATTCTCTATGGTCGAATCTGTGGAGCTCTGTCTCATGTAATAAAATATCGCCGGTATTATCTCAAACCAAGTATTGGCTCTTGCATAAGGCTTTTGGACTCCTGCTCGTTTATTCTCTTTAGGGATTAGAGATGATGCAATATGTTGGAATTGCAATCAAGAAACGGGCGACTTAGCCCATCTTGCTTTTTTAACTGAAATGTTTAACTGTACATGGACCAAAGAATTCTCTACCTTACCTATGGCTTTTTGGAGGACGGACCTCAGCTCTGAGCCGGATAAAGCTCTTCCTGATCTTCTGCTAACTTCTGCTGGGAAAATGGTTCTCACTAGCTGGAAGGACACGAGTAAGACCTCCTATAAAGGGTGGATTAACTGGATTACTCACCTGAGGGGTGCAGATAACATTGCTCTACAAAACTCTCCTTGGAAACCTACTTTCAGATCAATGTGGAATACCTTGGACAATTATTTCGACTCTCATAAACCTCCGTGAGTTCAACTAAAATTTTACTGTATGGCTCTGTTATGCTTATTATGTCATCTGTTAATACTGGGGTACTCTTGTGTCTACACTGCATAATATTTGAATAGTCTAATGTTCTTTTCTCCCCTTTCCCTCTCTTTTTTCCTTTTTTCTCTCTTTTCTTCTTTCTTTCTTTTTGCTCTGGTTTCTCCAGTCTCGGTATTAGAGGTATTAGAGATTAGTTTCTTTGGGCTACTACGGGGTTATCTATATGTTGTTCTAACCTCGACATGATGAGCATACCTATGTTTCTTCTGTTGTTTTTCTATTTCTTTGGAAAATCAATAAAGTATTTGAAACTAAAAAAAAAAAAGAAATGTACTTTAGCAGACTCATGTGCATTCACTCGAAAACAGCATGAAGACAGGCTTTGAGAGAAGACTCACCGGTTGATGAATTACTGTCGAAGGAAAGAAGCAGCTGGGTGTCATCAGCATAGGAGATTACATTAAACCCAAATGACTCAACCAATGGAGCCCGAGGAGCCATGTAAACATTCACTAAAGTAGGACTCAATGAAGACCCCTGAGGCATCCCTTGCTTAAGTGTTTTAATGGCCGAAGAGTACAGAGCCAACCACACCGCCTGCCCCCTGGACTACAAGAAAGACTCAATCCAGCCCAGTGCCTGGCCTCCAACTAAGTTAACAAGACATCTAAGAATGATGGAATGAGAGGCGGTATTGAATGCCACTGATATATCAAGTAGGATCAAGGCAGCATTCTTCCCTTGATTGAGTGTTAACTTGATATGATCCAACATTTCTAACAGGGCTGTCTCCGTACTACGTAGTGGACAGAACCCAGATTGACTGGGATGTAAAAGGTTGTGCTGCTACAGAAAAGCAGAAGTTCTGTCGGGTGCCACAATTCTTCACAAGAACATTCAACATTAGTACAAAAAAGGTAAAAAAAATTATCCCTTTGGAAAAAAGAAGAAAGGGGAGTTTCTTAGTATTAAGGACTTTTCATTTTCATCCCCTGTCAACAAATGAGAACATGTGCGTGCAAACATTTTTGTGAAAATAAATCAGAACACAAACTGAAAAACCCCAAACACAACACAACAGACAATTTCTAGTTTGGTATATTCATTGTCATATATCAAACATTACATCTAATAAAGCAATTTTGTTTACTTGTTTGTTTTTTCAATAAGCTGCCCATAACATATATAATACATACACTAAATCAAAAGACATATATAATGAGAATGAAATAATCCCAGTGTCCATACATACAAAACATGAAACAATGAAAACATATAATGTCTGATGCCCAAAAATCAAGGTTCAAAATATCCTTTATCTATGTTTTCTGTTTGAGGATAACTGACGCAGGACATTAAACAATACCATTGAGGTTTCGACCCTATATGTGTGAATAACTTCGCTTCACAGCGGGTCTTCCTCAGAACTAAAATGGTGAACAAAACCAGGGACAGCCTTTAAGAGATGAGATTCAAAAAGGAACAAACAGTCAGCTTGTGTCCCACCAAAGAATCAACATCAATATATGTATAGTAACACCATGGACCCCAGCCGGGGTCCACTTGAAATTGAGGGGGATATTAAATATCCACAATTCCTTTCAAATAGTTCCCTTCGTGAACAATGTAAGATTACTTCCAGTAGATTCAAGGTGCAGCTCCAAGTTAATAATAAGAAACTCCCCTTTCATCTTTTTTCCAAAGGGATCGTTTTTGACCCTTTTTGTACTGATGTTGAATGTTCAACAATGTTCACAATTCCCGTAGAAGAATTGTGGCACCCAAAAGAACTTTTGTAGTTTATACATTCTATACCCAAGTTCTGAGGTACACATGGCAACCCCATTATATTTAATGGGCTACAGAAAAGCAGACGGCTGGCTGTTGACAAGCTTTTCAAGTATTTTGGACAGCGCTGGGAAGAGGAAAATGGGATGGATATCAGACAGGAGGTTAGGGTCCAGAGAAGTTTTTTTCAAAACCAGGAACAACCATAGCCTGCTTCCAAGATACTGGTATGGTAGTTATTGAGAATGAGGTATTTAAAACCTAATTTATGACCAGGTTGATCACCTAAACCGCAGACATCAAAACATAGGGAGGATGGTTCAGCCGGACAACCTGATTTGCAGTTTAGTATAGCCGATTGAGACTCCTCAAGCGTGATAAGGCTAAACTGAGAAAGCTCAGAGTGTTATAGGTGATCTCCCCCACCAGCAGCTTTCCATCTGGGGAAAAAGATGGCTCTAGCAAATTTCTCTGAATTTTAAGAATCTTATCCTCAAAGAAATCTGCAAGCCAGTCACAAAGATCCTGGGAGGGAGTGGCACGCCTATTGCACACCTTATGTGCCAAGAAGGTATTAACAATCTGAAAAAAATCTTGTGGGCCATTGATAGCTGAATTGATCTTAGTTTCAGGATAAGAGGCCTGGGCTGATTTAATAGCACATGATAGGTCTTCAAGGCTGCATTATAATTGGCAGTAGTTGCCAGAGAGTAATCCTTGTGCCACTCTTTTTCCAATCTCTTAGAGACCCTCCTTTCCAAGGCAAGAAAGGGAGCAAACCAAGAGGTAGAGAGTGCCAAGTTTGTGCTCCATATTCAACTAAAGTGGAGCCAAAGCCTCGACGGCTGCCTGAATTCAACCAGTGACTGCATCAGCATCATGATCAGCGGCGCCTGAAACTGTGTTGAAAAGGGACTCAATGAGCTCCTTAGGCTTTATCATATTCCAATCCTGGGTGGTATGTCTATTGGTATGCCTAGCCTATTGGAATTTGGTTGTGAAGTACAACCCAAAGGGAATAAGAAAATGGTCTGCCAAAGCAACGACCTGGGGTTCTTCAACCAAAGTAGAAAGATTAAAAAATATCAGATTGATGATATGACTGGCTTGGTGGGTAGGGACAGTTTCAACTTAAGTCAGATTGAAGGATGCCAACTTGTCTGTCAGTGCACAGACAAGTCTGTCCATAGGATTGTCTATCTGAAGATTAAAACCCCATCACCTTACCTATTAACCCTGTCCAAATGCACCAAGGATTACCCATCAGAAATAGCAGTTGCTATATCAGGAGATGCAGCATCATTCATCCATGTTTTTGTCATAAGGAGGAAATGAGGTCTTCAGTCACTCAACAAACTACGTATATGTAAGGCATGTTTGTGAAGAGAGCGAATGATAATCAGTATAGCCGAAACCTGTGAGGTGGTAGGCAGTGAGTTAAGGAGAAAAACCTCTCAGACCAGCCCAATGATATTATTAAGAGGGAAGATGGTATGACAATAATTACACCTAAGCTCCTCAGTAGAATGATAAGCCAGCAGCTTACAGGGACACACCTGAGAAGGTGTTAAGGACAGAAGCTCCAGTGGGTATACACGTAGCAAGGCACACGAGGCCCAGTTGTCATATTACGGGCAGCATGGTTGGTGCTGGCAATGGAATGAATGCAGGCGGGCACAACGGGCTTCCCTGTGGCACATCAGTGTCAATCAGTGGTGCGCCTGTTTCGTGTCTGCATCATGTTCCTCCTTAAGTAAGGAAAATGTGTTTTACTCCTCGGGTGACTAGAGCACTAACTTTCCAAAATGGTGCCTCTAGTTAACCTCGTGGAGGAGGAGGAAAAATGGCTGTCCTACCCCTTTGATGACTGGTAGGCGAAAAACTGACCAGAGAGCTGCCGCACAGGTAAAAGCTTCTACAGCTGAAAACTTCCATTCCGTCCTACTGCTAAAACAGAAGAGATTCTTCTTCAGGAATCATGTTGAATCCTCTGTCATGCAGTGTCTCTAGCATATGGTATCTCCTTGCTGCTCCTTGCTGCTTCAGTCAGCTAGTGTAATATAGAAGTGGTTTGTTACTAGGGTAGGGGGCTCCAGGACAGCCATTTGACAGTTGAGATGCAGGGTTGATCAAGGCAGCTTTCCTGCTCCTCCTGGGACTCATTCTTCAGATCTATGCATGAAGTTATCTGTAACTCCAATCTTTGAAGTGAATTATGTTCATTGTAGTAGCTTGAGTTCATTGCTTAATTAAGTTTGCTATCATTGTTTCAACAAGCCATACATAAATCTCAGTCTCTCTTTAGAGACTTAGGAGCTGGTTTAGAAGAGGATGGCAACAGGACATCTGGGAAAACATGGCAGTAGTTATGTCTATCATCTTCTGCACCCCCACCTGATTATTATGAGGACAGTGTAATATGTTGTTTCCACAAGGCAGTGTAGTTGACATCTCCACCATTGGGAACACCAGGTTTGTACTGCAGAAACTCCATAACATTTAATGAGACCGTATTCCCAATTTAGGCTTGCTAGTTCACCACAATTTTTGTCCATTCCTCCTTTGTACAATGACTACAAAGTAAACCATGAAAGTCTTGCATGGAACTGCAGACAGGTGTGCATAGGATGTAGGAGAAAACTCTCAGCACATCAGGATTGCTTTTTAAAAGGAAGGTGGAAACATCGCACTGATTTGGGGGCACATCATTCTTCTGCAGTATGGTGGAATTGCAGTCACTACATTTTTTCTTCAAGGCAGCTCCAGCCATAGTATCTTAAGTTATCTCAGGAGGTGGGTGGGGGAACCACCATTGGCCAGGTATCAATGTCTAAATATTCCATACCTTCATCTGCTAGTGTTTCCTCCACTACCGATGGCTAGAAATGTCCATCTGTTTATTACTAATTTAACAGTTTTATATAGTTCTCCTGCATAATAAGATTAGTGTGCTTAAACTGATCTAAAAAGGAAAGGATACATGGGAGAAACAGGCCTCAAGAAGGTGGTGGCCTACAGCAGGGGGCTTCTTGGGAGCTGCATGTTTCTCCGTGGCCACCAATCCACTAAAAAAGCCCCTCTTAAATAATGCGGGGAGGGCTGTAACTAATTCTGCATTGATGGTGGGAGTGACCTCAGTGGCCCTGATTCAAGAACAGGAAAGGTGTGGCCTTTGAGGACAGGTGGGGTGTGCCCACCGGCTGATCAGTGCTACAGAGTGTAAAGATCTGGGAGAGTGCAGAGACACTCTGAGGAGCTGAACGTTGTCCCAAAGCACAAGAACTAGGGAGAGATTTTAAAAGCCCGTTGCTGAGGGCACCTCTAGAGAAGGAAAAAGGACAAAAGAGCGCAGATGAGATCACTAGTGGGGTGGGCTGGAAAATCATCTTGAAAACGTGGTGACAGGGATGAGCAAGTGATAGCTGTCCCTCTGCTAGAAATAACAGTACCCAGAAGGTTCAAGGGGACCTCACAGATTGGAGTGTCCCCATGATGTACCTATTGCAATCTACAGATACACCACCAGTAACACAAAACTCTTAAGATGCTTCAGCATTTGAGAGACTGTGAGCTTGCCACACACCACAAGATAGTAATTTCAGAGAGTGCAGGCCAACCAATCCAGTGACTAAAACTTTCTACACACTAGAGGCATGGCACCTCAAGCCAAAGCATCACAGGGTTGAAGGGATTGAATGATGAACTATGAAGACTCTGCTAGACCTAGTAGAGCCAACAAGGCCTACCGAACGAGACGATGGCAAGGAATAGAAGAAGACCCAATACAAACAGTAAGGACACATTCTAGCATGGGGAACTAAAAAAGCAGAAGAAGCTATCTGCCAGGCAAAGCAGATGGACAGTGAAAGCGTGGACTCCACAGAATCGGAAAAAGACAAGAGTGAAGCCATGATCACAAGATTCATGAAGCATTGTTCTTAAGACATGAAAGCAGAGGTCAGCTCCAAAATAAACCTGAAAAAAAGCCTGTAAGAGATGGGGAAATAGTGAAACTGGGGGTCGATTATATGTCCTCAAAGAATCCATGGACGAAAGTTCACGAGAACTTAAAGAATGCAAAGCAAGAATACTGTAACTAGGTAAACAAGTCATAATTCTGCACGACAAGCAAGAAGACCTAAAAAAACATGCCAAGTGGAACAATATTTAATCAATGGGTATCAGCAGGGGCGGAAACACATTCAGGACCTCTTTGATGTCATCCTAGAGAGGGCAGGAGAATCATCCATCTGAATTGACAGATCCCATTAAACAATCCCAAGGACATCGAAGCAGAGAGGCCCATCTTGGCATGCCTTAACCTCTTCGAAGAATACAAACTCATAATGGAAACTTTGAGAAAAGGTTGAACATAACCTTCAATAAAGCAGAGCTTCAGTTTTACTTAGACTCTCTCCAACCACGTTACAAAAAAAAGTCATTTAGGCCAGTCACTAAATTCCTGAAAGGCTAAAGGATTACATACGGAAGGGGCCACCCATTTAAAATGATGTTCACCTGGAAAGACAAGCAATGAAGCATGAAATCTCTCACAGAAGCTTATGAGATACTAGGCATCAAACTAAATGAAGGTGTCACAGAAAGTAACCAATGATAGGTCCAGAATAGTTCAAAGTTGGCATGCTACAACAGATAAAATAATAGTGGGCCCTGGAGAAGCAAATGATCTCCTAAAGAAGGTCAGCAAGGCAAAGCCCAACGATACATCAGAGACAGAAGGCAAGTAATGGAATGCCTTCAAGAAAAGGTGAGTGAAAGAGATACACACCACATTAATAAAGAGGGAGCAGTAGAGGGTTGAGAGAGTGGACAAGCAGTTCCTGCCAACTGAAGACTGATCCCCACAGCAGTGTGTGCCAGGGATAGCTTTTGAATGCAGGATTTACCTACTATCTGGTTTTGGCAGATCAGACACTATGGGCCAGATGTAGGTGGCCAAATACCAAGCGCTTTTTGCGATCGCTATTTGGCTGCGAGCAATGTAGGTGAGTTTAAACCTACTAGCAAAATAAGGAATCGCAAAATTGCGATTCCTTATTTTGCTCTTGCATTTAAGGAATCGCAAATTGCGATTCCTTAAATGCAATGTAAGTAGCACAAAAGAAAGTGCACTTTAGCCTTAAGGAATCGCTAATTACCACCAACTTCAAGATGGTGGTAATTAGCGATTTCCTTTAAAAAAGCACTTTTTTGCTTTTTGTAAAGTGCCATGTGGCACACATTCATGCCCTTAGGGCATGTATGTGCGTCACATGTGCACACATGCACATTTCAGGGGTGCAACAAGGTGTCCTTTTGACACCCTGGCACCCTTGAAATAGCTCCCGCTATTTGCGATTCTTTAATAGCGAATCACAAATGGTGAATATCTTCCCATTCATTCCTATGGGCCTCCTAGCCCATAGGAATGAATAGGTAGGTATTCCTTATTAATGAATCTCAATTTGCGATTCGTTATTAAGGAATGTTAAGGAATCGCTAATATTGAAGCAATTCCTACCTACATTCAATTTTGCGAGTCCTTAATAGCGAATCGGTAAAATTCACTATTAAGGACTCGCAAATTTGATTTTACCTACATCTGGCCCTATGTGGTGTCATCATGGTGGTATGCTTCCCCAGTGATGAGAGCAATACTGATGGTGTGGCATAGCATGGGTATCAGATGTGAAATGCTAATATTCACATCACCATTTTTCTGTTATGGGGCTATAACGAGTTTGAACCAGGGTTGGAGATACAAATGTTTGAGATCTGGAAAAAGGAGAGGTGCGGTACATAAATTACAAGTTCAGTAGGGGAGAAATCAAAGCACTTTCGAGTCAGACAATACTTTGGATAGCCGAAAAGAGAAAGGTTTAGATATCTGGAGGTCAGACACTAGGTATTACACCCACAAGTGAAGTGGAGACCACAGGGCGCTCACACCCTATGAGAGACTTCTATTGAACTATGATGATAGTGGCCAAGCTGTAACCAGCTTTTACCAGATCCTTAACTCTCCTATTACTAAAGAGAAACTTCCCTTTCAAAGTGTGCAGGAAAAGAAGTGGGGATAAAGTTATACTCCAATCAACGGGAGGACATACTAAACAAAACAAATAACTATGCAGGATATGCAAGAGGGAGGAGACTTTTTTTCCAATCCTATATTGCAGGTGCTATACACGATTAAAGAATGGGGTCTTTGGGACATGGGGGAGCTACATGTGCTGGGAGGGGCATGGGCACTTAGACACCTGCTATGGTCTTGACACCATCTGCCATCTTTCTGAAGAGAGACATTATAGAGAATCGAGGAGGACACAGGATCACAATTGGCAGAGAGTTGAAAGTCATATTGTTGGGCAACCCCTCCAAGACAGTCTTCCCTCTTCATACTAGAAAGGAGAAAATCCTCTCTCATCTTGTCTATGCTCCTGGAGGCAAAGCAATCCAGCCTTACTATAGGAAATCCACCTTTTCTGTGCCCTGAATTTCTCACCTTTTGCTGGACCCTATATTTTTGCTGGCTTTACAACTCTGTACACTTTCCCCTGCTGCCCATTGGTAAAGTGCCTGTACGCTTGCTTTGAACAAGAAATTGCTATACCCCTAAATGGCATTTTTACCTTACCTATAAGTCCCTAGTATATGGTACAAAGGGTACCCAAGGTCTGTAAGTTAAATGTCACTAGTGGACTGCAGCTCCTATTGCCATCCATAAAGTGACAGTGTAAAAATGTGTTTGAGGTCTACCACTGCAAACTGACTGTAACAGTGTAATAACTGCAATTTGACCTGTGGAAATAAACCTCTTTGGCAGGTCGAAAACTCCCTTTGAATTATTAATAAGTCATCCCTATGTAACTGTTATAGCTCACAAGAAAGGGTGCATGGTATTTAAAGGTAGGACATGTAGAAATGTAATGTTAAAATGTGCTTACAACTAGCATCCAAAAGCTATTTTTCACCATGGCAGGCCGATCTGCCCTATGTAAAAAGACCAGTACAGAGCACAGATTATAATACTAATATTGTATCACGGTGATGGGACTAGCTAGATTAATAATTATACAACTCTTTGTAATCATTATTAAAAATCCAATTCGATGGTGAAGTCAGATTTGTAATAATATATTTTTAGAAAGTTACCTTTTCCCTGCCCAAAGTTCCTGTAGGTTAATTTGCATTTGCTCTCCAACTTCTTCCATCCAGCGAGTAGCATTTTAATAGGTGTGAATATGTGTGAAATGTCTCCCAGCAGCAAACAGTAGTCTGACATGAATGGGAGGAAGATAACTCTTCTAAACCTCACAGAATATGTGGAGCTAAAGATGCAAGATTAATTCTTTTGTATACACTGTCTGGTTGTTAGAAAACTCTGCTTTTGTTCTACCAGACTTCTGTCTCTGTGTTTTACATATAACACTTGTGGGGCACACTTGAAAGGGATAAAGCAGGATGCCAAGATAATTCTTTGCTTTTGTTCTACCAGACTTCTGTCTCTGGGTTTATTGGGGGAACAGTGACTGCTTCAAACTGATGTTTTGTTTTAGATGTAGGAGGACACTGGGATTACCATAGTACACCCCCAGCCCTCAGAACACAACTTTGATGTGGCCAAATACTTTTGACCATCTTTAAAATGCCCAAAGTGGGTAGGGTTTGATCCAAAAATCTCTTTGATCAGGGCGTGCCCAGGAGTCACTACCACCCACTAGCTAGTGGCAGGCATAAATGTGACGCCTCCAGGCACACACTTCAGAACACTACTGGCCTTGCAAAAGAACAGAAAAGGCACCTTCTGTCTGTGACCTGCACGGAGCCCTGATAGACTGGACCTGTTACCTTTTATACCCAGGAAAAAAAAGTGGACTCCAAAGACCATAAGACAGACCTCTAGTTAAAGCTACAGGGATACAACAAGCTGAAAAAGGCCTTTTCCTGCAACTCTCAACTGACCAGCGTAGGAATCACCACTCACCTCCTGAAGAGAATGCAGACCGTACAGAAATCAGCGGCCATACTCATCCTCGACCTCCCCAGATGGACCCACATCACACCCCACCTCAAGAAGCTTCACTGGCTCTCCATTCAGAAGAGATGTCAATTCAAGTTGTTGATTCACACCTACAAAGCCCTTCACAATCAAGGACCAGCATTCAGCAACCATCGAATGAACTTGCACCAGCCCTCCAGACACCTGGGCTCCGCCTCCCTCTCTCTTGCACAGACTCGCCGCATCCACTGAAGCAACAGTGGAGGACGCTCCTTCTCCTACCTCACCGCTAAGACCTGGAACAAACTCCCCCTTCACCCTCTCTTCTGGAATTCAGGAAAAGACTCAAGACCTGGCTGTTCAACTGAACCCACCTAAAGCAGCACAGCCCTCAGTGCCTGTATGCCCATATGGGTGATTTGCCATGCCATATACATCCTGATTGATTGATTGATTTCTTGATCAGTGGCAAATGCACCTGGACTGGACCCTGCTGTCAGCTTCTGCCTGGCACTCTGTGAAACTCTGCCTCCTCTGAGGTCTTCGAGGTTTTAGAAGTGTGCTCATGTGGTGGATTGGGACTTAAAAGGCTAAAGTCAGAAGGTATCATTTTTGACCAGGAAAAACCTGATTGGTGTATTCAACCCAATCTCCATTGCAGCCATCCTCAAATTGTGCCTAGGCCCTGGTGTACTGTGACTGTTGACTATCATTGGCACTCTCTGCTTTTTGGCACCATTCCTACTTAAACTTTTAAAATGCATATGTCCAGTTTCCCTTATTTGAGTTTTGCCACTTAGGCATCATTTTGTTTATTATATTTTCCTCTATTGTTCGAATTTGGTTTGAGATTTTTATAGTGTTGCATTTCGATTTTATTACTATTTTGGTACAGCAAAAATACTTTGTGCATTGCCCTAAGTTAAGTCTCTGGGCTCTGTGCCATAGGTACGATGGGGTTGAGCTCAGGTCCATTTAATGACTTCAAGGGTTCACCCTGATATGGGTTGTTATTATTCCTTGAGGTGGGTAGTCACCTACCCTAAGCAATAGCCCAATTTCTTAGACTTTCTGGAAGGGGTTCCCAACTACCTCCCACTGGAGAAGATGCAGCTTCATTTTATGGAGGAAAGAGAAGCAAGATCTGCATTAGCAGTTTGGACATGAGGAAAGAATAGCAGGTAGTGATTGGGGAGCACTTTAGATTTCAGAAAGGAGACTGAGGACGGAGGGAAAGGGTTGGATGAAGGAGCTAGTGACGAGTTAAAGGGGCATGCGATTTGTTAAATATTTTTTACATAGAAGGTGTCCATGTGCTTTTGAAATGCCAAAAACAGTCCCCTGAAATCTAAACGAATGGCTTTGTAAGACAGGCAGCTGTTCTTGAATTTAATTGTAATTAAAATTGCATTTATCTAGAGCTTACTACTCCGATGAGACATTGACATGCAGGACAGCACGATGGTCTGGAGCCCAAATTGTGTGATCAATTCAGTGGTTTTTGGTTGTTGTTGGTTATTGGGATTAATCTTGTGCTCTGAAAGAGACCATTCAATGCATTTACTTCAGTGTCTTTTTGGTGGATTAAATGAGTAGGAGTTCATTTACCCAGAGCCTCAATGAGAAGCCAAGATTGTCCCTTCATATTGGGTGAAATTTGTTCACATTTTCCAGTTGTTGGCACAATTATGCCAGTTGAATGGAGGACTGGCTAACTTGGGGTTTGAGAAACTAAATTAGCCTTTGGTTGCTTATTATTGTGAAAGAAGTCTACATAACGTGTAAAACATGAATATATTCTCCCTTATATTGCACTTGCATTTTCACTCGAACAATAATACATTTATTATAAATTCTGAAGGCGGTTTTGTTTTATGACCCCTTTTCCAGACTCTGCATGTTAATGCGTAGCTCATCCCCATTTTATCTTTAGCTAAGTGGTGGTATCTGTCGTATTGACTTGAATAATTCAGCTTCCTGTTACTCTATGGTAATTTGAAACTGTCCAAGCAACAGTTACGCCTCTCATCTCCAATGTGCTACTCCCTCACTTGTGTACTGGACCACGAAACTAAGAGTAGAGCAGGTGGATTCTTGTTTGGCCAACAAACTCTCCATTAAAGAATCTTGAATGCAGGGGCTAGCCTCCAGTAACTGCAAACTCAAGAGATACGCTTTAATAACTAGTGTCTTATTAATAACCCAACTCTAGCAACGTCTCCATTGCTCCAGGAAGCTGAGCACCAAAGGAACCACAAAATAGAATATATTTGTGTATCCTGGTCCACAAATGTTTGCTTATATATTTGCAAAATGGCCACATGAGAACTTTTGGCTTCATGACTGTACAGTTGCATCATCTTGGAGACATTTATGTGTGACGGCAACCTGTGTTTATATTTGTCTGACTTGCAACTTTAGGAATGTTTTAAAGCATTAAGAGGTATGTGATAAATACAAATGGTGATATACACTCTATAATGCAAATGATACAGTGAAAAGTGATATATACATGCAGGCCTGTAGTCCAACGGAGCTTAGCAGTGGAAGATACAGTAGAAGTCTCCATTGCCTGGGCGAAGGAGTTTTAACACAGAGAGCAGACTCATAAGAAGTTTATTTTCAGAATCAAATCTACCCAAATTTAGAAAAGTTCTAAAACGCTGCGAGGTAAATTTGCAAAGAGATTGGAAAAGTTGGAAAGGGAAATTTACTACCATAGGTTATTACCTCTGTTTGGAGAAGAGTTCCATATTTTATGGGAAAGAAAAATAATCCAAATAGTACTCTTCAAAATCTACAATATAGAAAATCAGCATGAGTAAACTATGCAGGACATGTGTATTTCTAATTTAAATTGCTGTGATTTTTCAAAGTGGGAAACTATCTGCAAATAGTTTTTGAATGTATAAATACATATTTTTAGGTGTTCACTAAGGGGGTGATTACGATGGCAGTGAACCCACCACCGGCAGGCTGCCGGTGGCGGGTTCACCGCCATCGTAAGGCCTTTTTCCGCCCCCCAGATCAGGATGGCGGGCGGTGAGCCTGGCGGATGGAAAGCCTGTCCGCCACGGGTCCGACACAGGCAATCATTGCGATTGCCTGTCGGACCCGCCCTGCATCCTTAGAATGGTGGTGGTGCCTAGCAGGCACCGTCCACCACATTAGGATACTGCATCCCCGCCAGCCTGTCTATGGCGGTTCAACTGCCATTGAAATGCTGGCGGAGATGTACTTTGGGGGCCCGTTGAGAGCCCTCCGTGGGCAGGGGCAGTCAGTATTTGCACTTGGGGGCAGTTCCCTGCACCAGGTGGCAGGCACCTGGTGCAGGACCGCCGCCATATAGGCGGCCGGTCCCAATTCCCAGGGCAATGGCGGACGGACTTAAGTCTGTCCGCCATTGTAATCACCCCCTTAGATTTGTAGGACCACATCCTTGAAGCACCCATTCCCCACATCCAACAAGGTACTGGCCCATTTTCCACCATCTTAAGCGCAATTTATAATTATAAAATAAAAACAGTTTTATGAATCAGGCCCCATATATTTACTCAGGCTTTTGAAGGACATTACTGAGATCTGCGGACAGCAAATGCCCGGAAACAGCCACTGAGCACCATCTAGAACTATAAAAATGTCATTACAGCCCATTGACAAGTGGTATACCGATAGGTAAAGGCTCTTGATCTGATTTATAGGCCCCAGCTACAGTCAGAATGATGCTACATGATTAGGGTGACCACCCGTCTGTAATATTCACGGACTGTCCGTGAATTAACCCTAATGTCTGTTGCCCATGATGAAACTTTCAATGGATGACATCTGTCTGTAATTTTAGCCTTTGTGCTAAAAGACATATGTTACAAAATGCCTTGGCTGAAGTGGAAGGTCTCATGTGCTGTGATCCAGAGGGAGGGGCAGACACAAAAGAAATACACCTTCTCGCCAGGGTGCCAGCTACCTGAAAAGAAATGTAGATCTGTGCAGTTGGTTGATCTGTAAATGTGAAGGCTGCTTGGGAGCCGGTAGAGGTTGTGTTAATGGAGGGAGACACTTTAAGTTTCCTGAAGACAAAGATTTATTCTTATTGAGAGGTATAATAGGAGGTGTTCCAAGCTGAGTTGTGGAGCTTTTAATGGACAGTTGTAAAACTGTTTGCACTAGGTGCCATCTCCATATTACTAAAATGTACACTTTGAAAACACTTTTTTGATTTTAACCTACATTTATGTCCAAATTTAGTGGCAGCCTATCTTATACTGTGTGTAATGCAAATTTAAAATAATGACTTACACAGTCACAGTGCTTTCTATGACGGGCAGGGACCTCCTAGCACTAAAAATACGCAAATCACTTTTCCCTGCTGAACCATACAGAATTCAGTTCTAAGGGGCTTCTGTTTGCACACACATACATCTGCAGTGATAACATTAACCAACAAATGTTTCATAACATAAAATTGTGTATTACCCACTGTTTTTTTTAAACTTGCATTTACTTATTATTTAAGATTGGAATTATTTAATATGCAGTTACCTGATGGTGAAAGATCAATAAATAGTCACAGGATATCTTATTCTTTTTAGCCAAGCTTTTGAGTCTACCTCCACACTCACTGACCACATCCCCATTTCACTCAGGATCACAGCATCCAGACTTTTTAATGCCCTTCAATCACTGAGAAAGCCAGTGATGTTAGCATATGTTGTCCCGTAGTCCCTCACCTTCACTATGTACCTTTTTTAAGTGTAGACAGTGTGTCAAATTAACCAGTGATCTGCATTTACATAACACAGTGTAGTATTCATCTGACAGAATTGTACAAAAACACTGTCCTGTGGTGCTAAACGGGTTTGAGAAAAAGAAAGTAAGTTAGTCAGTTGCTTAACTGTACTATGTGTGGCCAGGAAACCTATATTCAAACCCCGGCTCACCGTATGACTAGATTGTGTGATTTAAGTCAAATCAAGTTACTTCATGTGTCCAATTTACTTGATAGTGACATTTAAGAGAGCATTCAAGTAATTCAGTTCAAGATGGATCCTATGTAAAAACCTCACTTGTATATGGTTCAATAGCCTGTAATGTTATCCATCCATAAAAATAATATTGGCCTTGACATAAGGGGCACCTTACAATTTGTACGCATTGTTCACTCATGCCTTTGTCAGGAGAGAGGGTTAATAAATGGGTTTTTTTATTATGTTTTTTAATAACAGTAGTACAGACCACTCAGTGGGCACAAAGTGGCTGTTTCCCAGCATTTGCTGTCCGCAGATCTCAGTAATGTCCTTCAAAAGCCTGAGTAAATATATGGGGCCTGATTCATAAAACTGTTTTTATTTTATCATTATAAATTGCGCTTAAGATTGTGGAAAATGGGCCAGTACCTTGTTGGATGTGGGGAATGGGTACTTCAGTGTCTTTTTTGTGGATTAAATGAGTATAAAAGGTAGCAGCAATAGGGAGATTTAAGGTTTAGTATGTCACTCAAATTAACCCATTTGACCCAGTCATTTACCCCAAACTCGTTTGTGCTTTGATGGGCAACCTCTCGCTTCAGAGATGGGTTTCTCCTGCATTGCACACCAGTCCAGTACCTTGCGCCACTGTGTCAAGGTGGGAGGTGTAGGATTTTTCCATTTGGCTTCTATATCTCATTTGACCACTATACTGGCTGTGCCTAGGAACGCTCTGTCTGTCTGGAAACCTCGGATCCCTCCAACACCTCCAGCAAGAGGAATATCGTAGCACATCAGTAAGTTCTGTTGTTATGTCTGTCCAGTATTTGTGTATCACTGTAGATGACCACACCATATCGTAAAATTCGGCTGTGGCCTCTGAGCAGTGGGGACAGTTGGGACTTGGGAGGAGACTGGCTGGTTGTAGTCTGGCTGGAGTAAGATAGGTGAAATAAAGGTAATACGTTTGAATTAATTACAGTCTGGATTAGGTGGTGATGACCTGTGGGGCCATAATCGCATTGCGCCAATCATCATCCTCCAGAGGGCCCAACCATTGATCCCAGCGTGTTCTTAGGCAGTCTAATGTGCCGGGGCGTTGCTAATGAGAGTGTGAAAAATCCGCTATATGCCTCCCTTTCCCAGGGTCCCATCAGGAGCTTGGCCTCCGTTGGATTGAACTCTGGGATGGAAGCGTCACGGGGAACATGGGTGGCAAGTGCATGTCTGAGTTGTAAATATTTGTAGAATTTTGCGGAAATAATGGTATAGGTGTCCTGCAGTTCTTGAAATGAGTGTATGTGAGTCCTGGACCAGATATCGCCCAGTTGTGTTATACCAATAAGGTCCCACTTCCTGAAGCCCTCCAGGGTAGCCACCTCCCTCAACCAAGTGCCATGCCACAAAGGAGTCTGGAGTGTAAATTTAGCATCCCATTGTGTCTGTCGGAGTGCAGTTCTCCATGCAAGGAAAATTGTCAGTGTCACTACCAGGATTGTGTTAGGAATTGGGGACCCATAAAGCATCGCCCTGATCCGGGGAAACCCCAGTAATGTAAGCTCTAGCGGGCAGGCCGGATCTGTCCACCCCCCGGAGAATCAGTCATTGATTACCAGGAGTTGGGCCACCAGGTAATAGAGGTAAAGGTTGGTTGCCCCAGGCCTCTGTCATACGGAGCACGCTGACAGTGGATAAGAGCCAGACATGGTCTGGAATTGCCCCAAAGGAACGGTGTGGCCAGTCTATCTAGGGTCTGTAACCAGGGGTGTGGCAGGTGGATCAGGAGGTTCTGGAAAACATAAAAGAATCGGGAAGTAACATAATTTTATACAGTGCTATCCTACCCATTAAGTTCAACGGGAGGTGTTTCCATCTAAGGAGGTCGTCCTTTGCCTTCCTAGTCAATGGGTTAAGGTTGAGGGACCAGGTGAGCTCTGGATGGAGTGTCACCCAAATCCCAAGTTACCGGGAGCTGAGGCAATGGACAGGGATATCAGATTCCCATGGCACACAGTCGCTGGACTCAGTCAGCAGTACCAAGATCGATTTGGCTGGGTTGACCAGCAAACCAGAGGCCTTGCCAAAAAGCCAGAGGACTCAGAGAACCAGGGCCCCATCGTCTCAGGGTAAGTCAAAAACAGCAGGACGTTGTCTGCATAGAGCGCAATGCGGTCCTCATGGGCATCGTCCCAGTGCCACCCTAGTATCTGGGCATCGCACCTAACAAGACGAGCCAGCAGCTCGATCACTAGGGCAAAAATGAGGGGCGACAAGGGTCAGCCCTGTCATAACCCTTGTTGGATGGGAAAGGTATCTGATAGGACTCCATTCACCTGGTCCCGGACCGTGGGGTTAGAGTAGAGCACTTGGACAAGCCACGAAATCGCGGCCCAAAGTCTGCTCTCGATAACACCCGTTCCAGGTTTCCCCAATCCACTGTATCGTAGGCCTTTTCCAAATCTATGAGAAGTAAGGCCAGACTGGATGATAGGAGGTGGTGGTGGGCCAGAGCGATGTGGAGGCACCGAAGGCAGTGCCACGTGCTTCGGTGGGGCATGAAGCCGTACTGGTCAGGGTGAATCAGTGTGTCAAGTACTTGTCTAAGGCAGGAGGCTAGTATCATGGTGTAGATCTTTACTTAACAGTGTTAATGAGCGAGATCGGACGGAAGTCTGAACAGAAGGGTGACGTAGATTGCAATTTCAGAAATGACTGTGACCATGGCCAAGTCAATGTCGGAGGGGAAGGTGCCGTTCTTTGCTGCCTCCTCATACAAGGCGTGGAGCTGGGGTGTCAGGATGTCAGGATGTCTCTAAATATGGAGTAGCATTCTGCAGGAAACCTGTCTGGGCCTGGGGTTTTCCCTGAAGCCATGGCTGATATAGCAGCCCCAACTTCCTCAACTGATAGCGGCTCATCTAACCTCGGGGTCTCAGTTGGAGAAAGTCATGAAAAAGGTACCTCCTCTAGGAAGTGGGGGTCTGGCTCAGGCTCCACCATTGGGGCTGCTGTGTAGAGGCAGTGATAGTATTCAGTAAAAGTCTGCACGATACCTCGAAGGGTACGGTGAGTGTGTCCGCAGGCGCCCACTACCACTGGGATTATTTGGTTTGCCAGGGGGTGGGGGGGCGAGCGTCTAGAGGAGTTTACTGTTCTGGTCTCCCCATTCATAAATTCTGACCATTAAGGATCTCCACATCTGCTTCTCCATTTCAAGTGAAATGTGACGGATTGCCTCACGTATGAACCCGAGTCACGGGGAGAAGTCATCTCGGCTGTCCAAGGACATTTCCCTCTCAAGGCGAAGAGCTTGTGCCTGCAACCGAGAGAGATGGTGGGATTGGGCATGTTTCTTCTCCCTGAGATAGCCTTTAGCATACCCCCTAATTGTGGCCTTACTAGCTGCCTACAAGGAACCTGCTGACTGGACAGATCCGCCGTTGAGCTGGAAGTAGGTTTTGAGTTCCTCGTCAAGCACCTGCCTCTATGCCTTATGTTGAAGAAACCAGGCATTAAGACGCCATATGGGATGAGGATTGCCCGTGGAGGACCAAAGCTGGAGGAAAAGGGAAGCATGGTCAGATATGCCACGGGAGAGTATCTGGACATTGGTGACGGTGCGGCAGTCTGTGCCAGGCATAAATATGAAATCTATGCAGGAATTATTGTGATGTGCTGCAGAGGTGTGGGTGTATTGGATTTGTTGAGGGTTCCATGTCCTTCACACGTCACAAAGACCAAGTATAGAGGCCCAGTCTGAGAAGTGTTTTTCTCCCCGCTGGAGGCTAGCAGACGGGACCCATGTAGCATCCCGGTCTGGAGCCATCACCGCATTAAAATCACCCCCTATCACCATCACTCCCTCGAGAAGCGCTATCTATAATTTAGAAAGATCTCTAAGGAGGGCGCCCCCGGGCAGAAGCCCGGGGACGCAGTAGGTTGGGACTTGGGGCAGGACCCTTGATGATTGTGTGACTAGAGGGCTACCCCTCCCACTGCGATGCCCCGTCAAGTGTTACCTCTCCCAAAACGGGATGGAGAAGAAGGATTGAAATCCTCAAAACTAAAGATAAGTTTGTCTTTTGTTTCACAAAGGAGCAGCTACCTGCCCTTTTTCACAAAGTAGGAGTAGTGTGATAGTTATCCTCTGCTTCAACCAGGGAGGGAACTTCTATACTTATTGCCCTGAAGAAAGCCCTGGACCCACATTGGGCCAATAGTCGGGCTGAAACATGTCGGCACTAGGGTCATAGGACCCTTTATATGCTTGTAACTTTTAATATCCCAGACGGTTCCAAGAATAAAGGGATACCAGGAACTGCCTGAGGATTTTTAATCTTTAAGACCCCCTGGCCACACCTTCTAAGAGCTCCCTGAAATACGGTCGAGCCCACCCTTACCTTTAGGAGTCAGGGTGACCCGATGATGAAGCATGACACCACTAGGGTGTGTGAGGGTAATTAAAACAGAAGGAATTCTTTCCTTTCCCACAACCCGGTGGGTAATATCTAGGATGCTTCAGTAACCATCTTCCCATTCTCAACCAGGGTTCATTTATTTTTCGTTATCTCATTACCTGTGGGGTACTTAGTGTGACTTAGGGTGTATAAAGCAGCCAGAGGCACATAGGTAGAGACAAGATTTATTGTACGTCTTCCTACAGTCCCCCGTAAGGGCCAAGAAGCAGCCCTGGGGGTGCCTGATTTCCTGTGTCACTGAAAGGAGTGACAAAGGAGGATCACCACTCCCTGAGAGCTGCGTGTGAACCCTGAATGGAAAACTATGTTGTATCCCTGATGCGCCAAAAATGGGCAGTGGTTCCCCATCAGGTGTGTCTCCTGCAATAACAGGGAGGCAGGGAGGAATCGGTGAGAGTATTTTAGAACTGCTGTTCACTTCACTCAGTATAAGTTCGCATTGACATTCTAGGAGAGCACCCGGATGGGTTCTAGGTCACGGTATGGTGGGGCCACAGTGGTGTGTGATGGAAGGGGTGAACAAGCCTGCCCGGATGTATGTCATCATGTCAACACATCGTGTGGGAGGTTGGTAGTGTAGCCCATGGTTGGTGTAGATTGTATTGGAACAAGTCTTTGTACAATGCGCCGCTGTACCTAAACACAGAAAGTAACATTGCAACAACATAGCAATTACCCTAAATGTCCCCCCAACTTCACTCCTAGAAACATCTGTCACCTCAAAAGTGTTAACTGAATTTTAACACAGTTTGAACTCTGAAGTTTCAAAAAAGTGACTTTTGTTGGCGAAGACCACTCAGAGCCGGGCTGGAAACAGCAGCCTGTAGGGAAGATTAAGTGCCCGGACTGTGACTGTGGTATAGTAGCGACGTTGTGCTTGCACTTCCTTAGTCTGGTCGGGGAAAATTAGCACTTTGTCCTCCTTGTAGGATAAGCCTGGGCTGGAGCAGTCTTTCTGCAAGATATCTATGTCCTTAAAGTTAAGGATGCGAGCAATTATAGGTCTGTGGGGATCTCCAAGAGGCAGTTTGGGTGTCAAGACCCGGTGTGACTACTCAACGACAAACAATGGAGAGAGACGGTCTGCAGGCATCCAGGATATTATCCAGGTTTCCAAGAAAGCCGCTGCCTGTAAGTGTTACGCCCCTTCAGGTATTCCCACAAAGCGCAGATTGCTTTGCCCAACGGCAATTTTTTGCATCATCCGAGTGGCGATGGAGCTCAGCTGTGTGTGACATCAGTCGGGAGACTTGTGACTTCAGAGTGGTAATGTCATCTTCCACTGTACAAAGGGGAGACTCCACTTCAGTGATCCTCGCTGTAGCATTACACAGGTCTTGTTGTATGAGAGCCATGTTGATGCAGACCTCTCATATTTTGGTTTCGACGGAGGCTTGAGAGGTGTGGATGGCTTGGAGAATGGAGGCGATGTCGCCCTCGGGCAATGGAGGTTTGTCAGAGGCGGCACCTTCAGTGTGACTGTGGCTTGTGGCATATTGTTCTATTCGAGTCTGTGAGGTCATTGGCCGAGTGATTCTGTCCTTGCCCATGGTTACATAGAGGTGAGGTATCCCTCAGACCTTGTTGCAGGGTCTGGCCCGCTTACTGTGACAACAAAGGGACACGAGCAGCCAGACCCTGGAAGTAGACACCCGGTCCACCCACAGGCCTCAGGTATATGCCAGGGTGGCGCCGTCCCACAGGGTATATTGATGATAAATGTAAGCAGTGAAGGTCCGAGTCTCACCTCTCAGCCCAGGTGGTTTTCCTGCAGTACTCAGGCAGTCAGGCTGGTACGATGGGTCCAGTCTGATGGTATATGGGTGTCACGGTGGCTTGTGGATGACGCTGATGGGGATCTTGGGCCCTCAACCCTCAGATTCGATAGCTACTCACACAGTGTCAAGGGCACTACCGACTGGTGGGTGGTGATGGTGAACATGAGTTCCTAGAGGTTGTATACAAAGTGCAGTTCCAACCCACCTTGTTGTGGCAGTGCCAGAGGGTAAGGAGATGCTGCCCGACAAAAATTGTCACACATGTAGCCCCAGGAGCTGCAAAGAGGAGTGACTATGACCAAGGATCAGCGGTGTGTATAGGACCGCTGCAGCGCTTAATGCCACACTTCAGGGTCTGGATGGACAGGCTTCATGAGCTGGAATGTCAGGGCATCGGCTGTCAGCAGCCCCAGCTCCTGCATCTGGGACCCCTGGACATGGCAGACATCAGTTGTATGACCACCAGAGAAATCTGCTTCCCTTAGGTCTATGTATTCTCCCCAAAGTGACTGGCACTCGAGCTTGTCAGTCTCAGGACCTATGATGGGAGGGGGTGGCTCTTGTTATGGCAACCAGGTTCCCATAAGTCCAGGTATGCAGGCGGCGCTGCTCGCCACTGGTGATAGACGAGAGGCATTGCGTCTTGGAGCGCCGGGGAGAAGGGCGCTGAGGACTCACCTGCACTGAGCAGAGGCAGTGCGCAGGGAAGTCACCCCTCCTCCTCACCTGTGTCTCGAGTGCTCCACTTCAGTGGGCGAAAGGTGGGCTGCATAGAACCTCTTAGGCCGGGTGGGGCCGCCTGTGACCAGCTGACCGTCCACAGCACCTCATTGCGCAAAGCCCCAATCACCGCAGGCAGGAGCAATCGGGTGTAAAGCGACCACCCACCAAGCCTCTGTTGCACCACAGAGTAGCAGGCAAGAGGCCATCTGGATCCCGAAGAGAACCGCAGCTGCCGTTGTCAGACCACGATCATGATTGGTAGGTCCGGGGGTTAGTTAGGAAGTGGCGGACTGCTCAGGTCTCTGTATGGCAGGGCAGAGGGGTCCGCGATGAAAGGCCTGCCTTGCCGGTCTGCACCCCGGGGCCACTCCAGGTGGCCGAGTGATCAGGCTGATGCCTTGGAACCTCCTCTTACAGTTTGGAATATGGTCGAGGCAGCCGACTCAGTCGGGAAAGCAAAAGACCCACAGATGGTGGACGGAATGCAGAGCAAAACAAACATTCACCCCCAGTCAAGAGATCTGGGTTAAATCCATTGTTCTTTTGCTCACCATGCCAACCCAGTTTAGACCCAGCCATATGTAAATCAGTCTTGACCCTCTTCCTCATGGGAACAGCTCAGCCCGAACTGCCAACTCAGGTCCTCCCTGGACCGGAAACAAGCATCCTGGGACTGGTTTCGGGGCATCACCCCTCATCAGCCAGGCTAGCTTGAATCCAGTGGCACAGTGAGCCCGGGACCCATGTCTGGGCATACCCTGTGCACTTAGGGTGAGAAAGCAAAAGACACACAGATGATGGATGGAATGCAGAGCAAATCAAACATTCACCACAGTCAATAGATCTGGGTTAAATCCATCTTTCTTTTGCTCACCATGCCACCCCAGTGTAGACCCAGCCATATGCAAATCAGTCTTGACCCTGTTCCTCATGGGAACAGTCCAGCCCAAACTGCCAAGCCAGGTCCTCCCTGGACTGGAAACAAGCATCCTGGGACTGGTTTCAGGGCATCACCCCTCATCAGCCATGCTAGCTTGAATCCAGTGGCACAGTGAGCCTGTGACCCATGTCTGGGCATACCCGGCACACTCAGGGCGAGAAAGCAAAAGACATACAGATGATGGACGGAATGCAGAGCAAATCAAAGATTCACCCCCCAGTCAAGAGATCTGGGTTAAATCCATTGTTCTTTTGTTCACCATGCCACCCCAGTTTAGACCCAGCCATATGCAAATCAGTCGGGAAGGCAGATCAGAGAGCGGGACTGCAGGCAATCGCACCCATCATCCCGTGGGCAGGCTCTGGTCTCGGCAGTTAGCTGCAGTCAGTAAGAAAGTGATGCCCCCTCAGTCCACTGCCATGTTGTGGGCGAGTATGGAGTAGGCCCCACAGCAGGTAGAGTTGATCACAGCTGCCGCCGACCACTGTGATCGCGGCCGGTAAGTGCCGGGACTCTATGAATGTATTCGATGGTAGTGAGGGGTACCGAATTTTGCGTGGTTGGGAGCAGATGACAGAGGGGTCCGGAGCACTCTTAGAGATGTGACCGCCATCTTGACACTCTTGGCCTAATAAAAGTTTTAAAGTTCATATTTAGAAACTTTCAATTCAAATAAATGGCAATGCAATGTTTTGATCTAATATACTCAATTGAAAAATGTTCATGTGTTAAAGAAACACTTTCTACATTTTAAAGTCTTTATCATGTTCTTATATTTTGTTTGTTTTGTAATTTGTATCTCAAATATTATGAAGGTTCTGCATGTTCTTTGGCACTTATGGTTGAGCCAGACCACTGGTTCAGGCTTGGCTTGACTGTAGAGCCATTATAAGACATGGACAGAGTGGACAATTGCCCAGGGCCCAACGGTCCAAGGAGCCCGCACCTACCTCCCCTCCACTAGCACTACCAATGGACCATCCCACCAGAAGAGTTTGCTAGGGTGGGAGGGTGCTGCTTATTCTACCACAGTGCCTCTTCTATTTCTGGCCTCTCTGCTGAGACTACTCTCCAGGTAAGCAATACTTTCCAGTACTCATGGAGGGCCTATCTGATTTCAGGCATTGTCTCGCCTTGTTCTTCTCTTTCTTATTTAAACGGTTCTTAGCAATGACCCTTTGAATCAGTTGCTGCGGATCTCCCGTCTGATCTTGACTTCATCCTGCTTTTTAATTCTCTGTCTGGTGGTTGGGCTCCCAGTTCCAAGATAAATATAGAGTCTCTGCTGCACACTCTAATGCAGCAGTCGGGCCTTCTTGGTGCTGTGAGACTACAGATAAGTTTTGGGTACCTCACATCCTGACATTTGGTATGAGACTCACCCACACATCTGCTTTGCCTCAATATTTATTTTAGGGTTGACGTCTAGAGAAGGTTCAGGGGCGCCAGATGTTTTTGTTCAACTTGCCTAAACTAGCAGAAGGTGAAAAAGTCACGTACCTTAATGTTTCCCAAACTGTTTGCCATGTGTATAGAAATGTTTAGAACCATAATCAAAATGTTGTTGTTGCTTACTCTCCAAGAAAGATTCTGCATATTTGGGTATAAGTGATGCCTTTAACACCATGCCCAAGGGCATCAATTTCCTATTGAACAAGGACATAATGTGCCATCTGAATGTAGCATACCTGGAGGCAATATCATGCACAGCACAGTGAATAAGTAGCCCAATATAAAAAATTGTCAATAAATGCATTTATAAACCAGTGGGGTATGGCGGCTCCTACTTTTGTCCTGAATATTTGTCCCGAAGTTTGATACTTTGACTAGAAGTTTTGTCCTGAATTGTGGCCCTTCGTGTTGAATTTTTAACAGTCCCATCCTGAATTTACCTCCATGACAGGTGGTCACCCTATAGGTGATCAAAGCACCTATTCAGGCTCCGTTGTGAACGAAGTAAGCGGCAGACAATGAGTGATGACTCTTTAGTACCTGTCAATCCACTTCCACTTCAGAAGACCTGAAGCTTTGAACACTCAGATACATCAACCAGGCTGCCGGCACACACAGAGTGGACACTCCACCTAAAATCCGTAGCATCGAAACGCTCAGCACTTACGAAGGTCACATCACATTGTGTTAAAACTCTACTCGAGAGATATCACCTCATCTCTCACAGTTTTCTAGTTATGGTGGGAAGTGAAACGCACCTTGTATGGACCAGTAGGTAGGTCCGCATGCTACAGTCCCTGTGGCCAAGTCCTTTGTAATTACCCCGCACAAGACCCAGGCAGAAAGCAGCACTGCCATGTGGACTCCTCCCCCAGTTTATAATGAGTCATTTGTATCTCTGGGATCATTAATTAGGCGCCGGTGATGTTCTTGTTCTAAATCTGAACTTGTTGTCGCTATGGAGCCCGCGTCGCTCCCCTGAGATGGGGCCGTGCTTTAAACTCTGCTTCAGCATCTTCTGTGTGGAAAAGAAGGCTTCATCATCATCTACAGAGGCAGCAAAGCAGCATACGTGCTCTATCCGGTTATCACCAGAAGTATACAGCACAGGCTGTCAGGACGTTATGGAGACAAAAAGGTTCGCAGAGGAACCAGATTATGTTTTGTAGTTACCCCCACCCCACGCCCCTTTCCTATTTCTTATCCCTTTAGCCAAACAGGACAATGGGTCCAAGCAGGACAATGGGTCAGGACTGTGATGTCACTGATAGTCGAAGGATGTGTGATGATGTCACTTCTGCTACACTTAACATTTTGGTAGATCAACATCCATGAGAGTTCTGTGTATTCAGCCCATTTTACACATACTGCACATGCGCAGAATACTGCAGTATTCCAAGGCGACACAGAACCTTAGGACATATCTTTTTTCGGAATGTACAATAGAAAAACAACTCAATGTGTCACAATTTCGCAGTAGATCAGAAAAGACCTACTCACCAACTCTCTTTGTTCGGTGAGCCCATTTTCACAATCATACATGACCTTACAAAGGACCTCACAAACAGCCGCGGCCCGTGAAGGTAAGAGCGGTGGGGCCAGATGGGGGGGATTTCGACAGATGATGACGAAGGAAAATTAAATAAATAATTCCTTTTCCCTCGTCATCATCCGTCGAAATCTCAACCCCCCCCCCCAACCGGGCCCACCGCTCTTACCTGCACGGGCCGCGGCTGCTCCAAATAACATCATCAATAATGTCAATGATGTAGAAACAGTTGTTACATTACAAGGAGGATGAATATGACAGCCATTAGCCATTAGAATGTAAAGGGTGAGCTGCAATGGCCCCCCTCACTGGCTTGATTGTGCTAGTGGTGAATCCAGCTCATCGTAACATTCACCATGGGACGAAACATCTGGTACTTATACTAGGCGTCTCTCCTCTAGCCAGCATTTCGCTGGACAGCAGCTGCCCTACTCAGGTGGTGGCTTGTATGTAAAGGCACAATATGCACAACGCATGCTAGCATCATAGCAGCAAACTGCCTGCCTTAGATGGAAGCTGAGTGGAAACATTCGGATGCAGGCTAAAGGCAAACCTGATGCTAAAGGCTTTGGCTTGGCTTCTCTGCAGTTCCAGAGCTGTGGGAAGCACCTTTGGAATCAGCATCACTCTGGAATGGGTTTCTGCCCAAGGATAATCCCAAGCAGGAATCCATCCCTAGACACCAGGTAGTTTGTAAGTCAGGGCAGTGCTCCCTCCCCCACCGAAGGGCCAATTCCTTCCACGCCTCACCTCTCAATGTCAAACTATCCCTTCCCCTGCAGTGGATTGTAGAGGTTATCCTTCACATGGGTACTAGGCTCGCACACTAAAAACCAGGATTGTGTAAAGAAATTTAGCGAGCACTACAGAAGAGGGCTTCACATCCCCCTTACGCCAGAGGAAAATATCAGGGGTTCACCACCCTATCCTGATTTGGATGCAGAGCATTATGTCTGATCTGTCCCACTCGGAGAGATGAATTGCCTCTGGGTCTCCAGAGTTTATTTTTTGTCAAATGAAAGAAAGAACTTAATTATGAAGTCAAGCATCCTGGCACAGTCAGGCCTCTCTCCACCCCCTAACTGTCACCTGCACTGCACGTCTCCTGGGGAGTAGATCGGAGCCAATAACCCGGAAATGCACCTTCCAATGATCATGAAAGGCCCCTAGGGTATAAGGTATAATTTCTTAGGTAATTGGGAACAAATGGAGCAGAAAATCCAAGCATCCTAGAAGAAGACATGTCTCTCTCTGCCTTCTCACCTTCCCCTATATTTCTGATCCCCTCTTAGAGCAGATGAGGCATTACTCTCCAAAATGTGCCAACCAGGGGACTTAAAAGGCCTCTTGCGCATCAGGGATAGTTTTTGAGATATGAAAAAAGAAAGAGATCACTAAGCCAAGCATCCTGACACAAAGGATGCCTCTCTCCAGCATCTACTCATCATCTGCAGTATAGGTAACCCAGTGAAGCAGAGATAGCATATTACTCCTTGATTTTTGCTTCTGGGTAAATGTGAAATGGCCACCGGACACCATGGCTTACTCGAAGCAGTGCCTCCTGATACAAGGTGCTACTTAGTTCTCTACCAAGCATTTGCATAAAAGTTGTCTTGAGGGAGCAGATTGTGGGACCGACCTCCTTTCTTGCACCCTAGGGAAGCTGGGACGCATCAACTATAAGGGATCAATTATTTTCTGAGGAACTTATAGAACCTGTGCATCATAGCCATCTGTCTCCTATGGCCATCTGATTCCTTTAGGCCCGCTGTCCCATACACCACTCTATGAAAATCAGACCACGTGTGGGGGTCCATACCTTAGCATAGATGAAGAGCCAAATACGACATCCATGCATAAAGATTTCTGAACGCATGATTTGTCATTGAGACCAGACGAGTGGTATGTCTGTAGTTTTTGAGCCCAAGTTGCACATCACCAAAGAAAACCAGCAAGCATAAATGATTTTGAGTGCAAACCTAGGTGAACCTAGAGAGGTGCAACTGCGTGGGTCTGTGAGGAAAAGGGAAACTTACCTGCAGTCGAGACTCCTTTCTCCTGGCCACCTGATGCGATGCCACACCTATGGAGAAACAGCGTGTTAGAGCATGGGTGGAGACAGCAGAATAGGAGACAGACAACAGACATGGAAAAATGAAAGGTTGAGGCGAGGAGACACGAGGAAATGCAAATACTAATGAAGGACAACAACTTAGGAGGTCAAAGGAGCGGAGGTAGTTGACAACGGTGGAGAAGAAGGAAGTGGACCCAGGAAGAGCAAGCGGTTTAAACAGAATCAAAGGACAGCTGCTGGGTGAGGAGGGGAAGACCTTACACAGGGGTGGATGCCATCAGTGATAGCGAGAAAGCCTGCCACAACTCAGTTGAGTTGTAGCAGACCGGGTGACTGATTGGTTCCTTTGATTAAGTGCCAAAGAAAAGGGAATAATGGGGTGCACACTTTTGGTTTCTGGGTTGTAATTTTTATTCGGGGGGGGTTGGGCGGGGGGCAGGAAAAAGAGAAATGGGAACAGGTAGAGCACGAGAAAACGTGAAAGGGATACCTAACCACTCCACCTTTGTATACTTAGCAACACCTCCCGGGAGACGTGACAAAGAAAGAGAGGCTCGTAAAGTTGTTTAAAGAGGGCCCAGTAACACCATCTCTCGCAACTCCCCTCGAATGTATGAATACACATGGGTGAACGGCTATAAGATTTTGTGTGAGAGCAAAAACCACTCTAGTGAGGTTCGATAAGCATCTAAGTAAAATGTATTCATATTCTTGATATATACTTACCTGGATCTTCTGGTCTTCTCCAGGCGGTGCTAGTGGCATCGGTATCCCCATCCTAACAAAAGAAGAAGAAAATGTACCTAGCACGTACAGCCAACTGGAACATTTGCATAGTTGACACTCCCTGAATACTCGGATATTGAAAATTTTATTTTTCTCTTTAAAAACCCTACATTAAAGAAATCATGAAAAAATCTGACATGTCTCTGAAGGCATATTTCCAATCATCCCTCCTACAAATGGTGTCAGGGGTGGGATTTGAGGAAATTGAGATTTTCAAAGCAAAACTGGCAGATGGGAAAAAACTGTTGGAAAGGGCTATGGAAAAATTCATGGCCATGGCCATTGAGGACAGAGAATCATTTAAAAAATGTCTTCAAACCCAAGCTGAGCAAATTGATATGGTAGCACAAGGGCAGGATACTGCCATAGAAAAAATTGATATTGTATTGGGGCAACAACGAGTACATACTGCATTACCCTCTGTGTATTATAGAAATCTATAAAAGGGGAGGACCCTGATTTTTTCTTTACAATTTTAAGAACATTGCACAGTCTGCGGCATGGCCGTAAGAGTGGTGGAGATAGTACCTGGAACCCCTGTTGACAGGGAAACTTCAAACAGCATTTCAGGCCGTGGATTCCTAGGGGACCAACCCTTATGCTGAAATCAAGAAAAGTTTGTTGGAAAGACTAGGCTTGGATGACAAAACCTATAGAATCCGATTACACCATTTGAAAGAAGAGCCCAATGAAACACCATCTGCATTATTCTTAAGAGTAAAGGATCTAACCGATTGATGGGTGAAACCTGAGGCTGTGTTGAAAGAGGAAATGTTAAAAAAAAATTATTTGGAACAATTTCTGAACTCCCTCCATTCCCCAATCCAGCGTTTAGTGAAGCAATACAGTAATCTTACCCTACAAACTGCTGTGGATATAGCCGGGCATATAAAAGGGCCCAAGAATCTAGGGGTATAACCGGGGAACCCTCCGCCAAGACTCAGGGGGCATCATCTGACAGAAGGGGGAAAACACTTAAACATAAGGAAAGGGAATGGGGTACCCTCCAACAGCAGGTGTATCACACCTGTTATCCCAGGGCTTCAGTGTTATCACTGTGGAGGATGGGGCCATATAGCCCATTTTGCCCACAGAAACCCAACCCATGGAGATCAAACTGTCTATACCCATCTTATATGGGCAACAAGTGTCTGACAGTCCCTATCACTGTTGCTTGAAGGTTAATTGGAAACCAGTGAGAGCCCTCATAGACATGGGGTGTCAGCAAACAGTCAAGAGACTGCATCTTTTGGCAGCGGAAACCCCAACTCCACAAGGTAACGTGACTATCCAGTGCCTTCACGGAGATTAAAAAAAATATCCGGTGGTGCCACATCTAAGTAAAAAGGATTCATATTCTTGATATATACTTACCTGGATGGTCTGGTCTTCTCCCGAGGGTGCTGGGAGCATCGGTACCCCATCCTAACGAAAGAAGAAGAACAGAAAAGAAACCCAGCATGTATAGCAAACTGGAACATTTGTATGGTAGACATTCCCTAAAATTCCCTTCCCAGAAACAATCTGAAATATTTTACCCTTATCCTCATTATTAAAGATTTTTTTTTCTCTGTAAAAACCATACATTAAAGCAATCATTTAAAATTCTGACAAGCCTCCAAAGCCATATTTCTAACCATACTTCTGACAGGATCCCACAGTCTTTTTGTTTGGCACTGGATGATCTACGTACTTAAATTATGGTGAAAAAAATGTAAATTATAGGTAAATAAATAAATTCACTCAAAAACTTTGTTAAAACAATTTTATGTTTCTCTACTAAAAAGAAACATTAATATATATTATAGAAATCCTAACAATTTTCCTTAAACTACAGTTGAATAATGGTTATGATTACAAAACAAAATTCAAAATCTGCTGAAATTTGCCAGTTTTGGTTGGGTAGATAACTAAACATACCCTTACTGCCATGCGTAGTACCTCACACATCTTATCATATCTGAGAGCAGCTCTAATATTCAGTGTTTTATTAAGTGCTCGGGCAGCTCTCTAGATGAACAAAGGAAAGTGCATAGTGTATGGTCATGCCCTGAGCCTATTACATTCATGAGCATAGGGCATACACGGCATTCAACATTTGTTTTCTACAAATTAAGCACAGGCATGAAAGGTTTCTAAATAAGTATTCTAGGTGAAGACTAACATTTAATGTATTTGGTAGATGCCCCTAATGTCTGATGTCTCTGAATACCGGAGCAAGGCTTCTCCAACAAGTAGCTTGGGAGCTACTAGTAGCTCGTAGCTGGAAGTAGCTCTCCTTTGTATAGTCAGCCTACAAAATTTTAAGCTTTTGTTTGGATGAATTACTATATGTATGTCAAAATTAAAAAGTGTGTATTCAAGAGGAAAATTAATTCAGAACTCAAAAACTGATGATTGGAGTAAAACGTATTTCCAAAATATATTTAAAGTTGATATTCCAGTAAAAATTCATGCAATATTACCAATATTATTGCCTTTACATTCCAGCTATGGTGTCATCAATTGTCCATACAAGGACATACAAAAATGAAAAAGACTGTTTACGTTACTGCTGGCATTACTGGTTGATGTATTGAGGTGATCACTGCTGGTAACCTTGCATGGGGGGCACTAATGTAATCTTGTCTGACGTGGTCACTAACAGAACACTAATAATAATATTAGTAGCTCCGGAAGATTTTCATTGAATATGAGTAGCTCTTATTAAAGAACAGGGTGGAGATGCCCGGTTTACCCAGAGCCAGTCACATTGCAATTCTGATGTCATTCAGATGTCATGTTGGACTATCTGCAATTGTTTAGCACACATGTGCCATTATTAGAGCCCAGTAGGGCTCCGGGCTGCCTGAGATGTGCGTTTTCAGTTAGTGCTGGGGTTCACTCGTGCATTGCCTCATCCTCTACTCCAGGGACAATCTTTCATTAAACCAGGAAAACCTGCACTGAATCCATCTTCTCTGGTATTTGGTAACAAACTTCACTTTATTTCTAAAATAATCACAGTTTATCATAAATTAGCATTACACTCCATTATTGCATGCTGCTATGGTAATCTCTCATTAGCTCCTCTTCCACGGTTTCGTATTAAATAATGCAATTAATTCGCACCTAGGAATTACAGCTCTGTGGGTTTTTATTCCTCTGTCTCGCTTTCATTCGGGAACCCTGATGGAGGAAAAAGTGCATAATCTGTGAAACGGGAGGGCCCTTATTTATTACACCATTCATGTCTCTTTCATGTGGGTTCTGAAAACAGTGATTATGCTGCATAACATACATGGAAATTTGACAAATAATTTAGCAAGCAAAAAATAACAATTCTCAAGTAAGCAATTACACGTATGCTCAGAAAATTGATCAGTTCTTAGAGGAATTTGTACCTTATTGTTGTGTGAATATATTTCAAATGTATATAGTGGAGGTATATTTAATAAATATAGTGAAGGTACTTTCAAGTGAATCAAGATACTGTTTGTTTTTGTCCTACGATGTCCTTCGTGAAGAGCAGTTCTGTTAAATAGGGTATAAGGGAAGTATAATTGGGCCGATTCATAGGAAACCTATGGGATTGGCATAAGCAAGTACAGAAATGAAAATGTGCTCAAATGAAATGTGTCGTGTAGCAGTCAGTTTGTGGAGAAACTGTGCAGTTGGATGACAAACTTTGATGACGTGTATATTTTCATAATTCATCTATTTGCATAACATACTTTGACTGATTATGTATTTACAGAGTTGAAATAAAATAGCGACCTATAGAGATAGTGATATTTTATAGCAAGAATAGGTGAACAAAAAATACACAAGACATAGTAAGTTCACCTATTTTCCATCTGCCAATGTCAACCAGTTGTCTAGAGATCCTTAGAAAAATACAATCATTTTGAGAAATCTAATTGCAGCCTTTTGCCAACCTCGCTCCAAAAAAGAGAAATGTTGCATTCGGGTCCGAAACGTGAGTCTCAGCGCACTAATTCATCAGGCAATCCCATCGTTTATACAATAAATAGTTCCCACCAATAATATGCCTCAAAATAATTCATTAAACTTGGACAACAAATATTTTTTTGTTTAACTGTTACTATTATAATTTTATCAGCTTTTTATCGGAGACATCTATAAAGAGGCTGACTTACAGATATACATATGTAGCTTTGTGTTCAATGAATATATCTGTTCAGTTTCTCTGTCAGATGTTGAGTAACGTTGGTAATATATTCTTTTAAGTATTATATGAACATTCCCCTCTGTTAGACCTGTCAGCCTTATTTTATTTATTTATTAATTTGAAAAGTTTTATATAGCGCTGGCTAGACCCGGAGGTATCAGAGCGCTTTACAAGAGGATCAGCGAGTTACAGGTTACATAGTTACATCAATTAAATCAAAGAATCACGGAGGGAGGAGGGAGGAGGAGGGGGAGGGGGAGGGAAGGAAACACAACGGGGAAACGAGGAAAACAATGTCAGATGACCGGCTGGGTAGGTGACAGACGAGGGGGTGAAACCAGGGCCAGACTCCTCTATAGCTGCATATGACAGCTCCACCGGGCATCGGCCAAGGTTGCTCGTGCACCGAGGTAAGTACAAACAGTTTTGGTATCCGCCCAGGGGGCATCGTCAAAGGTCCATCGAAAGTTCCATCAAAGTTCCACAGGGCGAGGGCCCTGTTGATCCGGCTCTGTGGTGTGTACAATGAATAGCACTCGTTACAATGCGTACCAATACAACGCAGGTATTAGCACGCATTGTCAATTACATTGAGATACCATTACAACGCAAACCTTTACAACGACTATACCTTTACCACGCATGCCATCACAATGCAAAAACATGCGTGGTAAAGGTATAGTCGTGGTAAAAGTTTCTAAGGTAAGTGACAGTCCTCTCACTACATTTACACTACCCAGCACGACACCCAACACTACCCTAAACCCTAAAACACTACCCTACACTACACATACACCACAACACTACCCTAAACCCTAAAACACTACCCCCAGCACGACCCCCTACACTACACAAACACCACAACACTACCCTAAACCCTAAAACACTACCCTACACTACACAAACACCACAACACTACCCTAAACCCTAAAACACTACCCCCAGCACGACCCCCCCGACCCCCAGTCCGGTCCCTACACTCAAACACTACCCTGCACAACCCCCCGACACTACCCTAAACACTAAAACACTACCCTACACTACACATACACCACAACACTACCCTAAACCCTAAAACACTACACCCAGCACGACCCCCTACACTACACAAACACCACAACACTACCCTAAACCCTAAGACACTACCCTACAGTACACAAACACCACAACACTACCCTAAACCCTAAAACACTACCCCCAGCACAACCCCCAGACCCCCAGTCCGGTCCCTACACTCAAACACTACCCTGCACGACCCCCGACAGCCTTAGGATGGTCTTCCCGCAAACATTTAATGCTACTCTCCTCCTGATTGCTGAAATTTGTTTTTGTTAGACTTAGGACTCGTTGCACTTTACCACTGCTAATCAGGCCTAAAGTGCTTGTTCTCACTCCTCTAAACATGGCAAAATTGGCTTACACCTAATTGGCACATTTAATTTACTAATCCATAGTAAAGTGGTACAACATGTACTAAGAGCCTATAAATTAATCGCTGCTAGTGGGGGGGTAGAGCACTTATTTACCCACCCGCTTAAGTAAGCCTTTAAAACATGTATTAGGACTGCCATTGCAGCCTGTTTGCAGTTTTAAACTGCCAATTCAACCTTGCAAAACAAACCATGTGCCAGGCCTAAAACTTCCTTTTTAACTATGTCACCCTTAGGGTAGGCACTGAATGGCTCATAGGGTAGTAGACATTGCATTTAAAAAGTTGGGCATGTACTTTTAAGTTTTACATGTCCTGGTAGTGAAAAATTCCTAAATTTGTTTTTTACTGTTGTGAGGCCTTCCTCTTCCACAGGATAACATCGGGTTACTTTATTACATTTAATAAGTGATAACTTTTGATTGGGAACAGCTAGAAATGTCATGTTGGTCTCAAAAGAATTGTAATTTAAAATATTCTTTTTACTGTTAAAGCTGAATCTTAAGTCACAATTGCCACAATTCGACTCTTAGAAAGTCGGCATTTTCTTATTTTTACCATTTGGTGCCTGAAGCCTGTGCCTGAGTCACATGACTGTGATTAGCATGGCAGTTGGCCTTTGTGTATTCCTCCTGGACAGTGAGACAAAAGGGGAACTAGGTGTTGGCAGGTTGGGCCATCCAGCCAGGATGTGTGGGGAAGAGCTGTTCGCTGCGCTACTTACATTTTAAAGGAGATGCCTCAGCACACTCACTAAGAACTTCACACTAGTCTTGGTGCCTGGTTAGGGAGGAAGGAAATTTCATAACCATCTGTGAGGGGAAAACTGTAGAAATTTCTTCCACTTCAAAGCTGGCACATGGTTTAAATATAAGAACCTCAGACCCACTCTTCAGTTCACCTCTAGACCTAATGAGGACCCCCAGAAGGACTGCCTTGTACTTCAGAAGACTGCCCTGCTGCTTGAGGCCTGCTTTGTACTTCGGAGAACTGCCTGGCTGTTACCAGAGAACTACCCTTCTGCTTGAAGCCTGTCTTGTACCCTCAGATGACTGCCCTACTGCTTGAGGCTGCTTTGCTGCTTGATCCTATGACTACCAGAGTGACTCCATGGGCATGTTGGCTAGCCTTCTGTACTAAGCTAGCGGGACATAAAAAGCTCCTACATCCTTGAACCCACACCTGGACCCTGCCCGAGGTGAGTCCTGCCCAGCCAGTCCTTGACTTTTTGAAGTGGTGCTAAAGGTGCCTAAACAGCCTAAAACTAAAACTTGGGGATATTTTTCAGCCAAAAAGTGCTCTGAGAACAGTCAAGAGACCGGGACCTATCTGCTTGCTGATCCACCCAAGGTGCATTTCCAATCGGCCTGACTTTGTGGCAGCTCCAGCTACCTTCTTTTCTGTAGCAGCAAATCCTGTTCAGCATCTTCTCTTTGGAAGGGTATCCAGCCTTCTAGAGCCCTCATTGGCTAAAGCCTGCAACTTTGTCCCACTGGAGATATTTGATTTTCAAAAAAGAGACCGAATGTAGAAATCTTCACTGCAGCTGTCTGACGACGATGCTTCCTCCTTGGATACCGCTGTCTGCCATCCACCGCTGAACTTTATCTTCTCAGACATTTTTCTTCAAAAATTCTTCAAAGTCCAAAGTGAAGTGAAGACCATGGCTAGTCCATCTCGTGTATCCGAACTGGGCTCCATCGCCGTCAGCCATAACGTTTGACTTTGCTTCCGTCTTGTGCAACCAAATGTCTCCAGTTGGCACTTTGATCTTTTATGAACTATTTTTTACTAACAACTTTAATAATTCATAGCTCTGGTTCTACTGATTGAAATGGTTAAAAAGATGTAGCCCTCCCTGGAGGAGCAGGAAGAAGATGACCATGAGGAGGAAAAGATGGATTTGGAGGAGGGCCTGGGCACAGACCCTGAGCTGCAGCACCCTGAGGATGGCAATGTATTCACAGGAGTGGAGCCCCCTGCCACAGAGGGTGCAGTGTGTCCATCCACAACTTGTCCTCTGAGGAGCTGTTGGAGAGGAAGGCAGAGAGAGAATTCAGCCTGCAGATGTCCAAACTAAAAATGGAAGAGGCAGCTGTCTAGAGTGACTGCATTGGAGAGAGTGGCAGAGGCAGAGAGAGTCCTGGAGGGGACAAAACTTCTGCTAGCTCATGAGAGGAGCCTCAATGAGCTGGACTTTAAGGCTAAGCAAGCAGCAGAGTCCAGCAACAATGGTAGCAGCAATCCAGTGTCCAATGGAGGAGTGAGGATCCGTATACCGTAAGACATGGTGCCTAGCTATGTGGTGGGGGATGATATTGATAAATGGATTTCTGCCTATGAGGTAGCTCTAAGGATCAACAGGGTCCCAGAGGAGAATTGGGGGACAAGCGTGTAGAGACGCATGCCCACAGTAGACAGCAACACCCTAGAGATGGGGGATCAGATGAAGTATGCTCCCATAAAGGCCATTTTACTCACCAAGTTTGGGCTCACCCCTGAGAAATACCACATCAGGTTCTGGGACAGCCAGAAATTGCTAAACCAGTCTTGGGTAGACTTCCTTGATTACTCCAGCAAGGAACGGAATGGTTAGGTGAGGAGCAATAAAGTAAGTGATTTTAAGGGGCTGTATTACTTATTTCTGAAAGAGCACATGCTCAGTACTTGCTTTACAGTGTTGCACCAACACCTGATTGACAGCAAGCTAACTGACAAAGGGAGATTGCAAAGGAGGCAGACCTTGGGGGTCAGCACTAGAGTGTCCAAGAAGGCATCTGGGGTGAGGGGGAGTATTCCTAAAAGGGTTGTCAGAGTCCTCAACAGAAGAAGGAGTGAGGAGACAAACATAAAAGTAAAGAGTTCTCTCAAGGCCCCCAGAACAGTTCACATGAGAAGGAGATCTAGCTCCTATCTGACTAGAAGAAAATTGGGTTTTTTAAATGTTTGTCGCTAAGTTCTATGAGTGTTACAGATATGGGCATGTGAAGGGGGATGGGAAGCGTCCAAAGAGGGACAGCCCCACCTGATGGGCAGACCCAAGGGATCACCAATGTAACACTTAGGAAGGAGATTGCCTCAGTTAGTGTGTGGGAGAGAGAAGTGGTTACCTGAGTGTCCTTGGGTGACAAAGAGATGGTGCCCAAAGCCCACATGCCCGCTAATACTTCTAAGTGTAGGCAGTGGGTCACCATCAATGTGCAGAGGGTTGAAGCTCTGAGGGACACAGGATCCAGTATGACTACTGTATGGTGTCACCTGGTGCCCTCAGAGCAGGTAATCCCCAATATATTACACCAGGTTGTAGTAGCAGACAACTTTGATAGTCACTACACAGTGGCTCTGATTCCCTTTGAGTCAGGGGGGGTCTCAGGTTCTATAGTCATATCTGTGAATCCTGCCATACCTGTGGATTGTCTGTTAGGCAATGATCTGTAGCACACTATCTGGAAGGAAGTGGTACTCCAAACACACCTGGAGATTTTAGGGTTGCCTGACTTGATTTGCCTGACCACGAGGTCCATGGCAGCCTGAGAGAGTAGTCAAAGAGGCCTGGAGCCTGGAAAAATGGCCCAGCCAGTGGCCAAACAGAGGAAGGGCAAGGGGCATGAGAAACTAGCCCCTGAAACTCCCATGATCCAAAATAAGGTTAAACCTGAGGACACCACCCCAGGACCTACAGGGGAGGACATTGAGGCCCTGGAAAACCTGCCTGCGCTTGCTGAATGGCAGGCTGAGGGTGGTCCCACCAGGGAGGAGTTCTGTAGAGCTCAGAAAGAGTGCCCACTTCTAGAGGACTTGAGGCAGCAAGCTGAGGCTCAGGCGGCTGGTGACACCTCTGGAGATCACCTGATCTACTGGGAGAATGACCTCCTTTATAGTGAGCATAAGGTTCCTGAGCATGGGGCAACACGTGTGTTGGTGGTCCAGCAGTGCTACAGAGTCTTCTTACTGGGTCTGGATCTGGCTCATGATATCCCCCAGGCAGGACAGGACAAGACTTTTGTCAGGTGTGTTACCCACCTTTATTAGCCCTGGATGATGACAGCCCCAGATGCATTCTGTAGGCCATGTCTCTCCTGCCAGGCCAGTGGGAAGTCAGGGGAAAAGCTTAAGGCTTCTCTTGCCCGTCACTGGCCTCTCCTTTGAAAGGGTGTGCATCAACATTGTTGGAACCCTGGACCGAAGAACTGCCTTAGGTAACAGGTTTATCCTGGTGCTGGTGGACCATGCCACTAGGTACCCAGAGGCCATACCTCTGAGGACTATGACTGCACCTATAGTGGCTAGGGCCTTCATGGTGATTTTCACCCTAGTGGGGTTCCTCAATGAAGTAGTGTCTGACAGGGGCACAAACTTCATATCTGCATTCAAGAAGTCCATGTAGGATGAGGTGTGGGGTAACCTATACATTTTCTACACCCTATCACCCTGAGACAAATGGGTGTGTTGAAAGGTTCAACAAGACCTTGAAAAACATGGTTATGGGCTGCCTTTGCCCATGAGATAGAAGTGGGACATCTTCTCACCATGCCTGCTTCTTGCCTACAGGGAGGTGCCTCAGAAGGGAGCTGGGTTTAGCCCATTTGAACTCCTCTATGGCCATCCTGTAAGGGGACCTCTCAGTTGGGTGAAGGAGGGGTGGGAGCAAGTTTCCAAAAAGACCCCCCCACCACCCGGAATGTAGTCAGCCACATGCTGGCCCTGAGAAACCAGATACAACACTTCTGGAAGAAGGCCTCTGCAAATTTGGAAGCCAGCCAGGAGGTGATGAAGCTCTGGCATGACCAGAAAGCCATTCTGGTCGAGTTTCAGCCTGGCTAAAATTTTTGGGTGATGGAGCCAGTGGAGCCCAGAGCCCTCCAAGACCGCTGGTTAGGGCCCTGTGAGGTCAAGGAGAGAAAGGGGGAGGGAACCTACCTGGTGAACCTCAAGACCCCCAGGAACCTCTTAAGGGTATCAGAAGTGTACTGGGTGTCCAACACCAGATCTTTTACTTAACCCCAACATTGCATTTTGAAAAGATAAATAAACATATGATCAAATCAGTACAGCAGGTATGGTGAATAAAAGATAGCCTAACATTTAACCTTAACAATTTAGTTCAGAGAGCACAGGATTTTTTGGTGTCTCTGCTACAAAAGTTTAGATTCCCAAGCCTCTATGAAATCAACTGTACATCAAAACTATTCATGTATGCAGTCTAGCAACACTGCCTTGTGATTCATATAATTGGAACTAGTTTTGGCTATGCAACGAGGACAGTGATAGTGACTGAGGGTGATCTAGAGGAGATCTATTGGTGGCTTCAGCGCAACTGGTGAGGAAAATGGGTAAGAAAGTCTGTCACAATTAAGCATCTTTTTCCAAGTGTAAGACAGACATCTGACTGGAAAAGTATGGATGTATGCTACATTACTCGTGTTTCTCAAAAGTGGACTATACAACACACTAGTTTGATCTACATCTGCGCCATTTAAATACAAATATTTTGGTAAAGAGCAAAACCGTGCATTTGTTTAAAAGAAGGTGACAATCCATAAAGGTAATAGCTGTGTGCATGTGTAATATACATAATATACATACAAATTTAATAGGCATTGATAGGGTTAGAGGACTGGGAAACTGTATTCCATAAAACAGATGAAAACATTATATTGTAAATTATTTTTTCATTCTCCGCCTTCTCCCTTAAAGCATGATGTTACATTTTGAGGGATGGGAATTTTGCTATTCCTTTTCCTGTTTTCAGAAAGTCTTATTTATTAATGTGAATGAACAGCATACCCCTCCCCCCTTAAGAACATTCTGTGTCATAGTGCTAGGGCAGCGGTTCTTAACTTGTGGGCGGGGAACCACATGGGGGTCTGCGATGCCTACTCATGGAGTCTTCCCCTGCTTAAAAATCTAAATAATGTTAATAGATAAATACAGAGCATATAAATCAAGTAGAAACATGTAAAATTACAACATTTTAATAGTTATGTAAATGTTAAGAAATTTGAAATTGAAGGCGAAAAAACGAAGTTGGTATCCTTAGATTGATTTGTGGGAGCAGTTCAAGTGCATCATACACAATATAGTGTGGACAATAGGTGGCCTTAATTTAATTTTAAAAAGCTCCAATTTTCCACTAAAATTAACATTTTGATTTTTTTTTATACTTGTTTGAGAATTAAATAAAATATTTAATCATTGTGTATTTGTTTGATGAATGCTTGTATTCCAATTTTTGTGTATTGTTTTGTAGTTCAAATCATTAAAATTGCTTAGGCCGGGGTCCCCAGTTTCAAAGATGGCTCAATTGGGTCCCCAGATCCCACTAATAACTGTACGGTTAAGGGAAATCAAGTAATGATTAAGTGGGGGGTCCACAGAAGTTAAAAGGTTAATAACTACCTTGCTATATTTGCACATTTGTGGTTTTGTAAACGTATTATTAAGCAGCTACTAGTAGGCAGTCGGAGAAGCTAGTATCGGTTGTTTTCACTGGAGGAAGAGCAGATAAAGAGGGTCCTTTGATATAAATATTGCTACTTATCCTATTAATGAAGTATATAAAGGCAAAGTCCTGACTTCACTACTATTGCATTGAGTGGAAGCAGGGCCGGACTGGCTACCGGGCGTTTTGGTGTGCTGCCGAGCTGGGGGCTGATTTCGTTGATGGGGACCTGCGTGTGCTTAAAAACATTCGTTTTTCTTTGTTTATTTCAAAGCTCACGCAGGTCCCCATCAACGAAATCAGCCCCCACCGCAGTGAAATCAGCCCCCAGCTCGGCAGCACACCAAAATGCCCGGTAGCCAGTCCGGCCCTGAGTGGAAGTGACTAATCCATGATGTCTGCTCAAAACTGCAATGCCAAGTGCATAGAAATACACAAACAGATCTTCACAAAGAGGTCAACAAATTTCAATAAAAGAATATAACTCATTATGAGAATCACAAGGGCCTCTCATTATGGACACAATGACACTTGCCAAAGTACTACACGTCTATGGCAATAGATGACCTGCCAAAGCAATGGATACTGTACAATTTCAATTTTTAAGCTAAATCAGAAAGGCGGGTATTGGATAACAAACATTCTGGCAATGATTATATTTTAAGTGCACTTCTGATGGAAAGGGAAAGAAATCTGGAGGGATGAGCGATCTATTTTGTTTCATTACTCTAATTATTCTTTTAGGCCCTGGCATATCATTTAAAAATATGGTCTTCTCAAGGGAGACATCGAGTCTATAAAACAACACCCCTCAAGAAAGGCAATACCAACCACTCAGAATCTTGTTGGCCAGTCATCTACTTCCTTCTGAAGCCAGGTTTTCTACTAAGGCAATCGTCTACAGCATGCAAGGCTGGCTGGGAGAGCAACACTATTTCTGGCCAGTACGTGAGCTTCACAGTTTCACTGCTGCTTTGGCGACAGTGGTACAGGTCTTTATTCTTCATTTCCTAGTCCATAAGTACTTCAGCCAAAGAAGAGCCCTGTATTTAAAGCTTTCTATGAATTCTCCACTGTCTTTGATCTTTTTCCAGGGAGTTGCTTTCTTAAAAATGGGGTGCAGGGATGAAATCCTACTCAGTGTTATACAAGCCTCGACAGCTCAGTGCCCAGAAGAGTGCAACTAATAGAATAGGACAGAGATGTCTTAATGCCCCCGCTCCTGCTTTTCAACCTGCACATGAAAAACCCACTGTCCTCTCTAGCAGCCAAAGGGGCAGGTTTACAAAAGCATTTTGCAGTACAGGAAGTAGTACTATAGGAAAATAATTTTACTTACTCTTACATGTCTTTTGTGAACCGGCCCAGGAATGTCCAACTCCGTATTAGTAAAGGTACATAGAAGGCAGTGTCCTTTGTATTTGCATTAGTTGTATATGAATATTACTTTTTAATTCCCATTATACTCCTACTTTAGATGTTTTTGGGCAATTTACAAATGCATGCAAGAGTTTGTAAAAGATTACTTCATGAGTACTAACAACTATAGAATATTGACTACTATATCATTAAGGTAGGGACGTATAGATTTAATATTCTTACCTCCATATCTGCTTAACAACATATATGTATATATTGTCAAGATGAGTAGATGTGAAGTTAAGAGTAGAAAACCTACACTAATCTATAAATAAGTTATTTTCTTGACGATATAGTGGTAGTTGATATTCTGCAATCCATATTCATGTACGTTGAAATTTTTGACCTTAATAATCTGACCTGAAATACTACCACCTAAAGTTGGTGATAAGGAAATAACATGCCATAAATTTGGCAAATAATGTCACAATCCAACTATGCCAAACGGAAAATAAGAAACAACTCAGCAAAAAATCTTGGATAAACTAAACATCAACTCAAAAAAGGTAAAAACTTTACTGGAATCCTAACAACCATAAAAAAGATTATCTCAGTGAGAGGAAGAAGAGGCACAGCAGAGACATTCGGATGACCAAAATCTGAGGAAAGCTATAAACAAACTACACTTGCCCGAACCTAACACAATTGCAATTTGGTGTGGCCCTAGTTCACTCTTTTATACCCCTGACAAGTATATATTCCTCTCTGTTATCATCTCACACCTGACCTCATGTCGTAGCATGGCCAGTATAGAAAAGTGCTGAACAGGTGTAAGAGTCAGCTGGACAGATGCCAATTAAAATAAGTCTGAATTGCAATAGTCCCCTCTCTTAGCATATAACACTGCCTAGCAGGAAAAGCAGGTGGAAATCTAACACACGGTTGGCCAGCAAGACAATCTTATCTATCTGGACACACAAATGTCAAGGAGCAACAAAAGAACCCCTATCAAAATCAACTAAAACATGTAAATGAACTTTATCTGCATGTTTCCCCCTTCATTCATATACCTCTCTTCCTCACTACCTTTACTTCTACCCTACCTGCTGTCAGTAGGACCGGCTATTTACACATACTAGTAGTCTCCAGTGGGCTGCAAGCTAAAAGGATGCTTTAGGGCTGCTATGACCAGCCCAACCCACATACGTCACCGACGCAATCACAACTGGTGCACAATGAATGATGTGCATTAGATCCTGGCACAGAATTTACAACTGATGGTGAATTTGATTTTGTATCAAATTGTAATCAGTGAATCACATTATGTCAGATATGCACTGCATTTTCTGTGGGACATAAATGTTTGCATGCTGTCCAAACAGTTTTTTCATTCTGTTTAACTTGGCCCACTCTGCAGGGTCACCCCCAATCGTTTTGCCTTCACCCTCCTCTTTTCTGAAATATGTTGTCATTAGGACTCTGTGCACTTTACCACTGCTAGCCAGTGCTAAAGTGATTGTTTTCTCTCCCTCAAACATTGTAAAATTGGCCTACATCTGATTGGCACATTTAATTTACTTATAAGCCCCTAGGTTTCTACATGTACCCAGGGTCTGTACATTAAATGCTACTTATTGTTCCACCACTAAAGCAGCTCTTCAAACCTTGTTGTCTCAGACCTGCCATTGCAGCCTTTAGTGCAGTTTAAAACTGCCATTTCAACCTGACAAAATAAAACTTTTGCCAAGCCTAAACCTTCCTTTTAATACATATAAATCAGCCCTAAAGTAGGCCCTACACAGCTCATAGGGCAAGGTGCATTGTATTTAGGAAGTAGGGAATGTGTTTTACATGTCCTGGTAGTGAAAAACTCCTGGATTCACTATTCACTACTGTAAGCTCTATCTCTCATATTGGATAACATTGGGTTACCTTATTGCATTAAATAGGAGCTAACTTTTGATTTAGAGCAGAGAGAAATGTCATTTTGGACTCAAATGAATTGTAATTTTAAATCCTCTTTAATGGTAAAGTTGCATTTTTGATTATAATTTTGAATATGCCACTTCTAGAAAGTTGGCATTTTCCATCCCAAAAGCTTTTAAGGCTTTCTAGGACTTTCTAGCTGCCTACGCCTGTTAATGGCACCCCCATTAAGAATGCATATTGGGCTCAGACAAGGAACAATAGGGGACTGGATGTGGGCAAGCTGGGCCATCTTGCCAGGATGGTTGGCAGCGAAGCTGTTCCCTGCCCCACTTGCATTTCAAAGAACTTGCTTCCAGCACATGCAATATAAAACTAACACTAGTCATTTGTGACCCTAGACTTCTTTGAGCCTTGGCAGGGGAAGTAAGAAATTTCCAGAACAAGACGTGGGGGTAGCCTAGAAAAGTCCCCTACTTCAAAGGATGTCACCAAGTATAAATATTGAATCATCTGAGACACTCTTCAGTACACTCCTTGAACCTGTGGACACTACAGAAGAATGACTGCCTTGTTCCCCAGATGACAGCCCTGCTGCTTGAGGCCTGCCTTACTCACCAGTGGACTGCTATGCTGCTTGATGCTTGCCTTGTTCCCCAGAGGACCACACTGCTGCTTGAGGACTGTCTTGCACCCCAGAGGATTGCCCTGCTTCTTGAGGACTGCACTGCTCTCAACGAAGGAAGACTAAACCTGCTCCCTTCATCCCAAGGTTCCTGTGGGACTCTAAGGTTCAGTTGGCTGACCTCCTGTTCTGAGATAAAGGGACACCGCAAGCTCCAAAGACCTCCCTGCAATTGCCCAGTTGCCCTGCTGCAATTAGACCTTCCTGGACCTGCGACTGGACCTGCCTGAGCTCTGCTGGTCTCTACTAGAGTGAGTCCCTGATCCTCAAGAGGGGCCTCTCCAGGTTCTGAGCATGTGAGTGTACTCCTCTACAAGAAGAGGAGAAATCCTGAAGTTCTGGTCTCTTTGCACCTGACTTTTAGGAGGTAATGTTTTCATCAAGACCAGCCTAGTCCCTGTATCCATCCCAAGCTCCAACGCAAATAGCCTCACCTTGTGACTTTCCCCCGGTCTAGCACAACCAGATGACCACAGGTGGCGCTATGTGCTTTTAGGCACTATTCTTACCTAAAACATTGAAATTTAATATCTCCAGTTCTACTTATTGGATTTTTGTCCTTTGATCTCATTTATTAAAATGTATGCGATTTTTTGGTTTGTGATTTTTCTTGTGTTGTGTTTTCACTTTACTACTGTTTGTGTGCTTCATAAATACTTTATCCAGTGCCTCTACGTTAAGTCTGACTGCTTTTGTACCAAGCTTCCAGAAGGTTAAGCACAGGTTAATTCAGTGACTTTTGTGCTTTACTCTGACAAGTTCTGTGGTTGTTGCTTGAGTAGGGTTTTCACCCCCTCAATCAATAACGCAATTCTTTACATGTACCTTGTGCACAATTTCTTTCTAGGCACATACATTATTTTCTGTACTGGTGAAATATTGCTACTGAGTACTTTGGCAGACCCCTGAAGTATTGCAATATTTGATAAGTTCCTCTTCAAATCTGTCTGTAAATCTATTTATCAAACTATGCTGTGCAATACACCATATGGTCCCATTTTTTCAAAGATTTTGTTTGGGCGAAGATTCCACCACAAACCCACTGGAGAGACAGAGCCTCATTTGCTACGCTCACTTGCTCTTTGCAATGTGAAGCTGAGTGAAGCTTTTTTCAAGGCCAACTTTTCTCCCTGTCCGGCATTGGCTGTCAGCTGGACGCTTTCACATATCATTCACACTTCCCAATTTTAATATTATTTATATAACGATCATCTGTTGCAAACACAGAAAAGGGCCTATTACTGAAAAATAAAATTAAAACGTATGATTTCACAGTGATTACTTTCAATGTGCACTGGGCTATCATGCCATCAAACCCCAGCTTTTAATTGAGCAACAGTTTGGTTTAAGTGGTTTCGTGGCTCCGTTCACTCTGCTCAATAATCTGAAAACTCTGATAAATACTCTTCATGTTTTTTTAAAGGATTCCATCAGAACTTTGTCATTGTTGGGCAAATGATTGCCGTTTGGACACGTTATCAGGACAATTTTTCCTTTTAAAATGTTATTTTGTCCTGATGAAGGAAAAAGCAAAACTGCAAACATTTCACATTCTCACCCATTACAAATTAGTGTTAAAAGTCTAACAGTTTTTTTCAGAGTGATGGTGTGTTCTTCATTAATTTTTTGTGGTATGTTTTATGAAATGATCCATGCTATATGATTCCTTGAGTGGTAGTGCGCTCTCACAAAATGCTTACACAGTGAAGGAAACATCAAAGCAGAGTGAGCTCGCCGAGCTGGAAGCAGGGTCGGCTCCACCGTAATGGCGGAGGAGCGTCACCCCACAGCTCGCGCCAGCGGATGACAAATAAAATGATAATAAACAACGTTATGATCATTTTATTTATGCTGTCTGTCTGAGCCCTACAATACGTATAGGGCGGGGCGGGCGGGGCATGTCAGGGAAGAGGAGTAGTGTGCACTTATAAGTGCGCATGTGTGTTTGGCCAGCCGTCCTAGGCCGTACAAACACACATGCGCACTTACATTTCTCCAACCCAGCTGTGTTACACAGCCGGAGTGGAGAAAAGCCACAGGCTCCAATGCATTGTCTGAGCGGCAAACAAGGCTGCTGGCTCTACTCTCTTGCTTTGAGAGCAGCGTCTGGATTGGATGTGGAGCCTGTGCCCTGAGCGCCCATCCCCTACAGGTCCGACAAAATGAGCAGTAAGGTGGCCGTCAGCCGGAGCAGAGCGGAGTGGCAGGTAAGTCTTTTCTTTTTTCTACTTTCATTTTATTTCTCCCCTCCAACCCCCCGCCCACCTACTGCGTACACCCTACCACTTTAGATAGGCGGTGGCCGCCACTGGCTAGAAGGCATATAAAAGATGTTTTCTTGAGCTCACTGGTCTCACTACAAACCCTGAATTATTTTCTTTTAAAAAATGAGATAACTTGCAGGACATGTCATGCTTATAAACTGTAGGATATTCTAATGCAAATACATGTTTATAAAATTGCAGTTGAAAATAGGCTTCGGCCTCCACAGTAGAAAGAACTTGAGAAATACTGTGTGACCAGCTTCGGTCTCTAAACAGCAAAACATAAGCCTTCTTGAATCTGGTGTGGAAGTGTCTGTGAGAGCACGTGATCTGGGTTCCCTCAGTGAGCAAACTACCTTATTATCTTTTCCTCCACGTTTCCTTCACAAGGGCTTCCCTGTGTGCATGGTGCTGCTCTGTGGTAGCGGTCAGAATGCCTGATGCCCCAGAAGTCAAGTGTGAGAATAGGAAACCTCCTAAAATTGATGATTGGATTGCAAAAGGGAAGGGGAAAAACATCTGGGTTCTTCAGGGTACCATCTTGGACTGAAAAGCACAGAGACTTATTTACAAGCCCCTTGCGCCGACGGTGCGTCACTTTGTATGTGAGAAAAAGTGAGGCACCGGCGGCGCAAGGGGCTTGTAAATAAGCCCCAAAGGGTTTATTCAGTGAGACTCCTGACAAATCCTGTTGTGTGCTGAAATTATTTGACTGGTACAACGGACCCAGAACCTCCTAAAACACTACCTGTGTGATAAATGTCTAGACATTAACCAAAAGAATTCAAATATAAATTAGATAATAAATACATGAAAACTAGCCGACAACTAACCTCTCTCTCTCTCCAGTACTTTTAAACACTGATTTGGTGTAGAGAAACTTGTCCTCTACCGCAACAGGATCAAAGCACTTCTCTGTTGCCTTCTTTATGCAGGTCCACTGGAATTATGTGGCAATGAAAGACCAAACTATGTCACAGATTTGGCTAACTGAGGTGGCAAGAAAGCGTGCATGTGACAAAATGCGGCACATTCTCTGGCAGTGGTATTTCACTATACTGACATTTTAGCACCCATTAATACTGTCTGGACAAAGGTTTCACCTCATGTTTCACCTCATTAGTAGCAGTTGAATACAGCAATTACAGCAATTAGCACCTCAAAGAGGACCAGTTAACCTTGGCAGAGACCGGACCGGCGCCACTTTTGGCACTCTTTTTTAAAAATAATTTTTGATCTCTTTTTGTGTTGAAATCGTCACATTACGCAGGTTATGATAGATTATGCTTACCTGGTGAATGCATAATTAAGTGGAAATCACCATGTCAGAATACTGCATAATTTGAGTGGCCCTGACTACATACCACCTTGATACCCTTGGAATCAGTGTTCCAGGCTCCAGCCAGTATGGGTGCAGAAACTACCAGCTCTCCGACTCAAGCCTGTGTTAAATTCACAGCATGCTGCAGCATCTACAAGCAGGACCAAACAGGGGAGTGTGGCAGAGGGCCTTATGCTGAAGGCTCACTTCCTGTAAGGGCCCAGGCAAGAGTCGATCAGGTGAGATATGAGGAGCAGCTACAGCCGCGGCCATGTGCACAGAGGAGTGTGCAGTACAGGAAGACAAAGCAGGAAAGAGGGGATGGGCCAAGGCAAGCTGCTCAGCATCGAGGTTGAAAAACAAGAGGTTAAAATTAAGAAACCAGATTATATCACCTCAAAAAAAACGTCAATTCAGAGAAATTCTTTGAAGAGATTGAAAATCATTAAGTGCCAGAATGAAAATAGAAAACCGGCCTTCTCACTGTGTGCACCAAGATTCTGGAAGTAGCTTTCTTGGCGCCCTGGCTCCCTCCTCCCTCCACCAGTTCAAAAAGGTGACAAGGAGGGGTGTGCAAAGTTTTATTATTCAGGCCTCCAGTATTGCTGAATATTGGCCTACCTCAGGCTCCCAAAATTCCCCTCTTTCTCTAGGTCTATACTCTGATACTTTTTACTCGCTAGCTGACCCTATTCTCTCACAAGTGCCTATATTTCCAGGCGCGTGCCAATAGGCCCTGAAATCAAATTTCCCATGTTCTCACAAGTAACCTTTAGCATGGATGGATGTTGCAAATCTTATTAATCTTGCAACAAACTAAGAGGGGCACAAAGCTCAGATTTTAATGTGAAAACTCATAACCAGAAAAATGTGTGACCTATGCGTAGTAATCATACTGTTCACAAGAACTGCGGAAAGAGGACGTTAGAAAAGTTTTCCAACGTCATTTATTCGTCTTATGCTTTCCCCCATTTCAGCTAACCTATCTTGAACTGGATTTCCCCAAATGTTGATGCTATGGTGTTCTTGTTCATGCTGCCTTTCTGTGCCTTGGCTAGAGAAAATGCTCTCTTGCACCCGCTTACTATTACAGCAGCAGCTTGGGTATCCGTTGTGCAGCATGTGCAGTGGCACCGGAGCCCCTGGCTATGAAGGACCCTGTGCACCTTAATAATGAATGCTTTTTACTTCCCAGAACGGGAGTGTGGGTGGGCATTTTCTATGCCCTATTCAGAACCTGTGGTACTCTTTCCACCACACTGTATTGGATCACTTATAATGGCTTTGTATGTACTATATTGAGTTGGAAAAGGCCCTCCCTTCCTATGCTATAAGTTTCTTTCCTAAAATAAATAACCTCAGAGGAGGAGATTTCGATCAAAAAATGCTTAAATAATAAAATGTGCACTCCATTCAGTCCACCTAAAGCAATGCATACACTTAGGAAATAAAATAGGACTTGAAATGCCCTGGAAACATAAAGAAAACGAATTCTAAAAACACAGGAGGGAATGGAACGTGATTGGAAAATAAACCTCGCCTTCTAGGCTTTTTCAGGAGAACACAAACGCCGACCACAGAGGATCCTGGGAATATCAAAATATGCCTATGCGTTTTATTGGGTGAGTTTCTGTGATCTGTGGACAATTACAGCCTGCGTGGGGAACTGACCCCTAGCGCCATCAAGCAACACAACTGTCTAAACTATGAAAGAGAATTCAGAAATGTATGGAATGAGGTTTTTAAGAGCTCCAGTGATTAGTGTTGAAAGACGTTTTACCGCCATGTGGGGACAGGACAAGGTAGCTGTGGCGGAAGTGATGTACCGTTTATTTGACCAGCACCAACATTACCAATATGTTAAAATTACTTCTAAGCAGTAGCGGCCCGTGGTGGGAGTGCTGCCGGGCGCTGACATGGGGCGGGGGTAGTAAACTACGGATTACGGCCGATTAGAGGTAAGTAAACATATAAATAAATAAAACGAATTTCGTTGCGCGCACTGCGTCGCATTTGGCGATGCAGCGCGCGCAACGAGATTCGTTTTATTTATTTATATGTTTACTTACCTCTAATCGGCCGTAATCCGTAGTTTACTACCCCCCACCCTGCCCCTCCCCCGCCCCACGTCAGCGCCCGGCAGCACTCCCACCACGGGCCGCTACTGCTTCTAAGTATGAGCCAGAGGAAGATTGCATGAAGTGCAGGGTCCTACGCACAGAAAGTATTTCTCCCAGACGTCAGGTCCATTCCTGACCTTGCAGCCTCCAAGAACGAACAAGCACTAAGGGGGTTATTAGGATGGCGGGCGGAGCCATCTCCACCCGATTTACCCCCCGCCATATTAAAATGGTGGGGGGTACTGCGGCGGATGCAAAGTGCGTCCGCGCTTTTCCGCCGGTCGGCAATCGTTCCGATTGCCGGCCGGGCGGAGCTGGGGCCTAATATGGTGGCGGTGCCTACCAGGCACCGCCATCCATATTAGGATGTATGGTTTTTAAGGCCTTTCCATGACGGCGATGCCGCCATGGAAAGGCTGGCGGGGAATTGCTTTGGGGGCCCGTTGCAGGCCCCCGGGGGGGTGGGGGCTTGCACTTGGGGGGTACCTATGGTACCCCCCTACATTGCCATGCACAAGGTGGCAGGCACCGCGCGGTGCCTGCCACGTTGTGCATGGCAATGCACGACATGCCAATTTAGCATTGTGGCGGGTGCTGCTTACAGCAGCACCCGCCGCAATGTCATGATTGCGGAATGTGACCGCCAGGGTGGCGGTCGCATCCTAATCAGCGGTGCGGGAGCGCCGCACGTCTGGCGGCCGGTCCCAGCACTGCTAGGGTGGCGGGCGGACTAAAGTCCGCCTGCCATCCTAATAACCCCCTATGTGTCGTCATTGTGCCATTCATCAGAGGTAGACACCACCGATGAAGGTGCAGGCACCGATCAGTGAAAGGGCATGAAAGTCTCCTTAGAGAGGCTGTTCACAAACTATAAATGGCATGTACTTGCATGAATAGAAATTCACACACAGATTTACACGATCGCATTATTTGTATGATTTCAAGTCTGGTGTTTCTTAGTTGGCTAGAGAGCATACAGCACATAGTTCATAACTGTATATTATTGTCCCTAGTTGTTCTGGTGATATATGGACTAAAGTACACTTTGTCATACATTATTGTAAGTAACTGAAGAGTTCTGTGATGTTATGGAACTATGAGGTGACTTACAATATTCTTTTAATCGATGGCAGAGGGTTTTTATTCGTTATAATACACAGCCAAACAATTACCCTTCCCAGAAACCATATAATTCCTTGGTGTCTTACTCTTTCATGTAAAAGATAGTATGTTTGCAGTTATGAAGAATAAAAGGAGAATCTGTAGCATGAAAATAAATACACTAAAAGCAGTTGGTGATTTGTTGCAAAGAGCTATTAGAAACAGTTTATTGTAAGTCAGATCATAACATACTGTAGCTCAGAATGTGTAGAAATAAGCACAGATTCTATGTTTCCTGTAGTGAGCAATAAGGGAAAAAATAAACGCCTTGCTAAACATATCTCCCTAAAGCTGCTCAGTGTTTATTTAAGAAAAACAGAGCAGGAGAACGTAAAGTCACTTCTTCTTTACGTTGTTTAAACTGCAGCTGTTATTATGCTCAGTGACCTTCAATCCACTTTGGCCGCTGGCTCAGGCCTGGCATTATGATGTCACAACTAACTGTAATAACTTTACAGCTGAGCAGCTACATCATTTTCCTGTCTGTAGAGACATCACAACAGGACTGTAAAAAGGAACTTAGAGACAGCTTTTATGCAGGGATTGCAGGCTCCCATATATTATACGACAGTAAATTGCAAAGGTAACGTAGTTTGTACATATCACCAGATAACGAAGATGGCATTACAGGAACATAACGTTTTACCAATTTTGTAATATGTTTTGATTTTATGGAGAAGGGGCTTCTGATTTCTTGAAAATCTATAACTGTTTAGAAATATATTGTGTCTGTTTTTCAAACCTGTGATTAACGGGTCCAGTGTAATTCGTGTGGATTATGGGGTTTGAAGAGACAACAGTCTGTTAAATAAAACCAGCCAAACATCCTATATGGATAGCGTGCCAGTAGCCGCATGAAATTGATTTGTATCAGGGTACTTGGGAGCATTAGGAATCACCGAGATCAAATTGCTGGCCCATTCTGACCTCACAGGGGACAGGTACACGTCCTGTGTGAGGTCACAGAACTCTGTGGTAACTCATGGATTTTGGTATGCTACAGCTAGTTATTTCTGTTTTTTAACACCCGCCATACATTCCCAAAGGCACACGAGCACTTTTTAACATTAAAAAGTGGTTTTGTGTAAAGCAATTGTGCCTGTCATACATCACTTCATTTAACTTAACTGACATCAACTGCACTGATGGCTTCTACATGGGGCTCCCAAACAAAAGCTTAGCCACATATTTGTAATATTTGCACACTATTTGCATATATAAAACTATTTATATCATTACCACCACAGAAAATATATACTAAGAATACAAAAAGAAAATAATCCTCTCCTTGCAATACCAGCTGAACCAACCGCGTAACCAACCCTCCCCACGCCAAGTCAACGGAAAGTGGGGAGTCTCAATGCACAATACAGAAACCCCCTAAGTAATGCGTGGATTCTAAAGTTGCAAATGTATTAATGTTGGACCAGTGCCATTAAATTCCACTAACACACGAAGACTAGATTTACAGGATAATTACAAATAACATAATGTTTCACTTGACTTCTATATTCAGTTGATCCAGGCTTAAAAAAAAAAAAAATACAGCGCGCTTTCAGTATGGTGATCACACTGACGAGCAACCCTTTTCCCGTCTACACAGGCTCCAGTAATGTTGCCTCCCCCCTTTTCATTCCAATTACATCTCTTAATTTGGATTTTGCCATCCTAATAGAAAAACGTTAATTCATGGTAAGCAATTTGTGTTACATGTCAATTTAGTAATTTGATTAATTACAACAGTTTGCATAAGCATAGCAATAATTTAAAAACATATCTATATACACATACATGTCATGTTGGTTCATACCAGCACTTAATGGAAATTCACTTTTTGGACATAATGCAATAATTCAAATGGAATTTAGATGTATGTGATAATTTTTCACTACACTTCTTTTCTAATATTTTTGGTGCTTGTAAATTTTATTTCTTAAATTGTATAAATACAACACATTAAAAGACTATATTACGAAAAGTCAAGGCAGGTTTACCGTTTATTTTGAAGTTCAAAAAGCATTGCATTTATTCATAACCATAGCTCTATGCTGAAGTATTCCCAATTACTCTCTGTTGAGCGTGTCAAGTAGTGCATAATGCTTGTAATAAATGGGACAACAAATGCAATACCAGTAACACATTGTTATCAATAGCCCTCACTGTCACCACAAAGAATAGCATTGCAAGCTAAAGTAAAACATTGTCTAAATAGTAAATAAAGAAAACGTATCAAAACCCAATAGGGTTGGTTTATTTAACATTTTAATATTTAATTACTGATTTATTTTGTCTACTGCTATGCTCGACATGGGGCTGTTCGGAATGTTTGGGATGTCATGGTGTAAACACAAACTATGATAGAAGGAATTTTACAGTATCCTACAACATTTCTGCCTTGTCTAGCAGGATTGATCAGTGATAAATTGGGAAGGAAGAAATTAAAAAGGGGAAGAATTGATATTTTCAAAAGTTTCCTTAGCCCAGCATGTTCTACAAACACAGATATGGGGATTTTTTTCCTATAAAGCAACAATATGTATATAGCCATTGCTAGGACTTTCCTCTACTAATTAAAGGGCACCATGCAAAAAAAAGGACAAAGAGAATTGGTAAAAGCAAAAACATTTTTTGTTCCAAAAACACACATTCCGATAGTAGTCCCTGGCATAGAAGGGAACTACTTGATGTGCAGATGTGATACATTGTGAAATGGTATTTAAATATGCATTTATAGTTTCAGCTAGAAAGCCAAGTAAATAAAATATACCACATGAAACAATTGATCGATTACGTTAAAGTCCATATAAGCACTCAAGATTAATTTATCCAGTCAAGGGTTCAATAAAGTGGCAAAATCAATTGAACCATTTAGAAATTTAATTTAAAATTAAAAAGTTTAAAAGTGAAAATATTATGAATGGTTAGGTCTAGTTGAGTTCCAGCCGACAACATGTATGAGGCAACTGCATGAAATTGGCATCCGAGTCTGTCTGATAGTGAAATAACGTGGCATCCTTACAAAGTCTCGCATTGTGCTTCTTAAAAAGTAGGCAGAGGAACTCCCTCCTTGTCAGCAAGGATTTTAGTACAGAGCATAGAGGCATAATTGCAATTGTATAGCGCTTACTGCCCCCGAAGAGGCATAGAAGCAATTCACGCCGGGCAGCACGCGGCTCCAGCAGCCAAGGTTAGTGGTGAGTTCAGTGTGATTGGTTACTCTCAGTTATTGGGATTAGTCTTGTACGCTCAAGCGAAACATGCCATGCAGTCATTCGAGGTTTATTATAGTGGACTAAGTTAAAAGGGGTTAGTTGGGAATATTAGTGGGCATTTGTGAGCTCATGCACATGGTTGATGGGATTATGAGCTAGAGAAGTTTAGGGATAGTTAGGCTGCATAAGGTGGAGCCAGGTCCCTTGGACCCCTATTACACAGCAGCCCAAGTGTAAGTACTCCTAGTCTGATTGTTATGCAGACCCCTCTTTGCCTCCAGATATTTGCGGTCCATGTATGTTTCGTAACTACTCAGGACCTTTATGCTTAGATGCTGCATGAGCTTGTGAAAGGGAAGAATGCCTGCACTCACAGTCACGTTAGCCAGTGACTAAAGTGTGATGACCGACGGTCCCATGCTGTATGCTGTAGGGTGAGGAGGAGAAATGTCAACTACACAATAACAGACCAATAGATGAAGAGGGCTGGCTGGAAGTCCCTCTAAGTAACTACATTTTATATACATTTTTGCTACAATCAAGAGGTCTTGGCTAATGCCAGACCTAATAAGTACCTCATAAGTCTTTCTAACTTCAACACAGCCTTTACCATTTAAGAGTTATCTTTATCCACCAAGCTATATATAACCTATCACAAAACGTACTTACCAGTGTGCACCGAAATCCACAATCGCTCATTGCTCAGACCATGCCATGATGCATTGTGTTGGAGATCCGTATTCATGGTGGCTGTAGTTTTTCGACAGGTCTAGGTCTTTGAAAATTTGATGAGGCTCATGTCTTGTCAGCCCATGCGTGTCATGCCTTTATTCATGCACACTGTGCATGAGCTGGGAGATTTGTACATTCATATCAGTCTGGAGAAGAGAGGGGGAATCAATCTCGGCAAACCATGTATTTCAGATTTGGCAACTCTTTTTAAATAATTTAACAATTTAAAACTCACAACAAATTAATTTCAGGGACTTTGGATTTCTCTAAAGCGTTCTCTGAAAAATATTCGTTTTATAAATAAATAAACAGAACTTTATTTGTGTGTTTGTTCTTCTGTTCAGAGAATCTGCATCCAAAGGGCAAATGTTTCTGTGGGGATGGAAGAAAATCACAATGCGTGATAGAAAAACATCAGCATAGTCAAGTCTCTCCCCAGAAATCTCTCTTTACTAAAGATTCATTGCAACCCTGGATTTCTCTTCCGAGCCTTTTCCACCGGGAAAGATTCAGACATCGAATAATTATTTGGCATTTCGTGACCGATACTGTGTTAGCTACAAAATACAGAGTAAGTGAAATTATATTTGTTTAAGCTACTATAAAAAATGTAATATGTTGCCTGGCCTCTAAGCCCACCCATCTTGACACTCCTTTCTGTTTAGAATTTACAGAGCTTTGTAGTTGCATTTTATCCGATCTATGTCCACCACTCTAATGTCCAGCCATCATTTTCTAAGTTACTGATTAGAAATGGGTTGAAACCCCATATGTTGAGATATCTTGTTTTTTGCCTACCCATGCGTAATTGTCAGTCACTGGAAGGATTATTATGTACAACCTTTCTGGCTTTTGTTTACCATCCTGTATCTTTTGAAAATCCTTCAATAAAACGTTCTGAAGAAAAAAAAAATTGAAAAGAGTTGAAGACATTGTATGTGAGCACTATCACAAACTTCACTCGATTTGTTAATGTTTGGATGTTATCTCCTATTGCTTCTATTGGATTTGTACTGCACTTGGCTACTTTTCCCCACACTAAAGAAAATAAATATGGAGTATTAAGGGCAAAAACACATTTCAACTGATTTCATGCTGAACTATTGGGTGAGCATTATGTGACAGTGTTCTGTGCCTATGTCCATACATCATGGGTAGAAAGGCCCTCCCGATCTATGACTGTAACACAACACATGACCTGCCATCCGGGGAGCTGTACGGTTCTTGGAGTAACATTTTAAAGCTGCTTAGAATGTCGACAACACACCAGAATTTAACATAAGAGCAAGTTTACAGGGGATCACAGTGGGAAAGACGAACCTTTTATACTGACTGTGGATAAACAAGCTTTGGCAAAGCCAATATGTCCGGCATTGCCAAGCTGGTGCAATGGTTATTTATTTTGTTTGTTTGTTTGTTTGTGTATTTATTATTGCAAGCATATGCCACAAAAATAAAAGAAAGAAAAAAGAAAACATTTCACTCCCTAAACATGGCAGCCTTATGCTTGCTATACAATTTTTTTTTTTTTTTTTTAAATAGCCATCATGTATAATTTTGGTAGAAGTGTATGTGTGCTTCCTAGCAGACAAGTGTATTTAAAGCAGGTGTAGAATACCTTTTCAGATTTAATGCATGTCGTAGCAAAATATGATTCTTATTGGCACAAAGAAAAGTTAATATTATCTTAGAATTACTATAACCTATGACAGTTTAAGGTAGAAAGATGACTAAAAGAAGGAAAAGATAGAGAAAGAAAAGAAAGAAAGGCATTGGCAAACTAAAGTAATGGCCCACAGACCTAGCGCTGAAGGGCACTTCTGTTTTAGAAAGATGTGCTGCTGGGAACAGGGAAAACGCTGCCATGCACAATGTGAGACATGCCTGAAGTGGGCTGACCCCTTTCTGTATTCTCTGGTGTTTGGAAGCAAAATGTGAATTACCTTTGAACAGACTAATGGATGAAGAGGCATATCCCAAAGTCCCTCGATGTATGCATGCATGTATGTTTGTATGTATGTATGTATGTATGTATGTATGTATGTATGTATAAATGTAGCATTGCAGCTGCGATGGACACACTTCCAAGAGGAGTTTGCTCAGTGTGGAACTCTGTGCCACTCTTTCCAGATTCCCTGGTAGGACAAGTAGTGGGGGTCACTATTTGCAGGATGACACCTGGTTTCTCCTCCTTAAGCGAGAAAGGCAGGTTCAGAGGCCTATCATTCAATGGAGGAAGGAAGAAAAAGAAGGGTGGTGTCTAGTGGTGTAAATTACTTGAGGGAGCCCCCCTGCAAAGTTCATTCACAGCCCCCCCACGCTCCGGACCCAGTCCGGTGCTCTTAGGCCAGGGACCTGCCAGTGCCAGAGGGGGCGCCCGGAGCCCGTGGGCCCCCGCATCAAGGGGGCTGCGGGAGCTTTTGTTACGTCGCTGGTGATGTCAGCTTAAATTAACTATCTCCACACAAAGTGACTTGCCTAAGCCAGAAAATATTCCCAACATCCATATTGGAGTGTCTGTATTATTTGATGAATACTGCGTCGCCTCTCCTTTGGGTCGCTCACACACACCTTCGAAAAACTTCCTAAAACCCACCAAAGCAAATGAATCAACAGTAGCAGGTCACATCTAGTGTAAGACCTGGGATTCATATGCTATGCAACTTTGCGCTCCAAGCCAGTGGCTTAAAATGGAAATACAGAAGTGCAGGTACTTGTTCTTTAGAGTTCCTATTTGCTCCTGAGAAGTGCTGGTACTCTCCATTTCAAATTAAAGAAGTGCAGGTACTCAGTACCGGACAGGTACCTGCCCATTTAAAGCACTGAAGCCAAGGACATGATATCCCTCCCTTCTTATTTTTTTCCTCTAAATTTCCATCCCTGTAAGTGATGCCTGGACAAGTAAACGATCGATGTTGTATCACACAATTGTATTTAAACTTTTTTATTAGTTTTGTTTTTTCTAGAGCACCTTTGGACCAGGTGCGCTTTACACATAAGGATAATACAGATCAGAGTTAGACTAACAGGAGTGTAACTGGCAGGAACAAAAAGGTTTAGCACAAACTAAATGGAGGACGAAATCGTTTGAATGAAATTTGAATGTGAACAATGTATGAATGGGTCAATAAATAACAAATAAATAATGGGTTATCATGTTTGACGAACAATTAAATTATTTGCTCCCATTATGTAGTCCACTCCCTTTCACCAATGACTCAAACCTCTTCTTCCTCTGCCTGTGGGATCATTATGAGCCCAGACCGTTGGTGCTTATGTGATCTAATGCTCACTTTTGTCATCTCGACTCATTAACACATGCATTCAAATGGAAGAGTTAACATGGACTCGTGTGGTCTGCCTTGCACAGGGCAGATCTGTTTGAGTGCTGAGATGTGTCTCTCCGTTCAGGCAGGGCACCCCAAATCTTCTAACTCTGTACTCGAATCTTGCGGCTTTCAGAGTCAGATATAAGTCAGCTACTACGCCTTAAAAGACCCTGACCCCAATTCTCAAAGGTGTTGCTGTGAGTAGATGTGACTTACTCTTGTAATACTCCTCACTTACACCTGAATTGCAGGTGTGTGGAGTAGTTGCACCTTACTCTTGTAGTACTCTTGGCTTAATTCTGAATTCTATAGTACGTGAGTAAGTGTGACTTACTCTTGTGGTATTCCAGCTTACTCCAGTAATTCAAGGAGTAAGCCAGGAGTACTACGACAGTAAGTCACAGCACCATGTTTCTGACTCCGGCCCTCTGTAGTGATGTTGCCCCAACAAACCCTACTGATTCAAATAGGCAGAAGGGCATTGTTAAGGTTTACATTTATTTTGTTTGTGCCGCTTACAATGCATAATATGTTTGCTGTTGAGAGAGGCAATGAAGTTATATCTGAGAAGAGAACAAGCAGTCTTTGATGAAGTGACCATATCTTGACATGCTGGACAAGAAGTAGCCATCAGACAATTACGAATTAACATGTTATAGTCATCTCACACTATGAGGATGCTGCGTGTCCAGCTGAAATGTTGGCCAGAGTCAAAATAGTTGTGGTTTTAGTTTTGCTTTAAAGTGCATAAGTGTGAGGGTGTTGGGGATGTTTAGCCGAAGGCAATTCTCATTGATCACCCCCCATGTTCCTACTCATTTTTCCCCACGAGGTGGTTAATTTGTGCTGGTGGTTGCAAGTGGTGGACACCGGCACTCATTATTGGGGCTGGCGCTTATTTTTCATCATCAGATTGTTTCCCACAGCAAGAGAGGGAATGGGAGAAAGAGGGAGGAAGAAAAAACAGGAAAATAGTGACAAAGGCAGGGCACGAGTCGGGGGTACACGCAGGTACACGGCGTACACCCACTCTTTTCACAGGGTGGACGCCATCCCCCCTGCCAAGAAGTTGGGCCCCACAGAAATATGCTGAACTTGTCCTGGTGTAAGACACCGGGACACATTCAGCAGCGCCTGTACGTTGTCTGCTTTCCATTTCCAGCAGCAACGTGCAGGCAGCAAGGGGTGTTTTTTTCTTGAACTCCAGCCAGGCCGAAGTTAACCGCTTAACCGCGGCGGCAATTCCGCCACGGTGCGGCGGTTTAGCGGAGTGGGCGGGGCCGCGTCGGCCAACGGACGTTCGCAGCACTACAGAGGTAGTGCTCGCGACGGCCGTTGGCCGACGGACGCACGCAACGGGTTAAGGGGCCATCAGGCCTCCTTTTGTTTGAATTTCCTGACTGGAGGTGGCTTGTAACCTCACACAAATGTAAATGCCACAGAGGGAAACAAAGGCACACAGCTTGCTATCTCTTCACATGTACTTAAGAGATGCATGCTTTTGCCTTTGTTCTGTCCCTGTATATAAGTGCAGACACTGTAAGATTCAGATGGGGTGGTCTGTCCCAGTATTTACACAAATAAATTAAATAGCACTATTTTATTTATTTTATAGCGCTACGTCGGGACGTCATGTGCTGTGATGGCATGCGTCATGATGTCACTTGCATAGTGTCTAACTTGGTCAGTCCCCCCACTTCTTTTTATAGGACTTGTGCCCTGGACAAAAGAGAGATGTAAAGGAACCTGTGATAGTGAGATAATGAAACACGGGTGTAGGGTGGAATAGAGTTTAACTTGTGAAAAAAAGAAGTGTCACTCCTTGAAAATAAGCCGGCAGGGCTCAAGGCTCCAGGAAATTCTGGCCCCAGCTGAGCAATCAAGGGGTGTGGGCGGGAAACCAGCCTTACCGCACTCATATATTGAACATGGCAGATCCCAACAGCAGCTGCGGCCACTAGAAGTCCGGAGCACACAGCCTCCTCTGACAGCTGCCGTCCTTTAGATGTAAAGTCATCCTGGCCCGAAAGAGGCTGTGTACTGGCTGAGACCTACATCAATAGCCCATGTTTCATTGTGGTGCCTGGAAATAGAAGAAGGCCTTCCAATGCAGTGATGCGGAGAAGAATCAGAGTACTGACTGTACTTCTCTTTCTATTGACTTTTATGGATTCTGCTGTCTCCGGCTGCACTTAGAGACCAGGACATTTCAAGAGATGGGGAAAAAGTCCACGCTCCTAAAATAAGAGCCAGTGGTGCCCACCGGTAATCACCGGCACAAATTAAGTACTGATGTGGTGTAAAAAAAGAGTTAAACCAAACACTTAGGAACCTGCTTTAGGTTCCCAGACCGGCAGCACAGCCACGTAACTCAATGAGTCCAATCAATTAAATATTGTAGACCTTCTTCTTCTTGTACTCCTTATTTTAATCCATCATTTTTTTCTGCCATTTTTGATCATTATCTTCAATTCATTTTACTCATTTTTGTTCAATGGGAGATAGATCACACGAACACAGGAGGCAAAAGTGATTTCCAAATGTCACGTGTTTTATTCAATTACCCAATGCATTTTGGGGACGAATCCCTTCTGGCCAGGGGTATCTAAAATGCAGAAATTCATAACTATTAATCAACGTTGTTACACATCAACCTCTGTATACACTTGATGTATTCTATATAATCATTGTATCCATAATTATTGTTCAGTTTATCGACAAACATCCTAAAACCACGAACATTATTAAAAAATCTTTTTCAACAATCCCCTCACAAAACATCCCACATCCTGATTACCTAACCCTGTTCTCACTATAAGCCACCTATACTCAACTGGCACCTCTTCCCTTGTTTAAACAAAAAACGCTCTTCAAATCCCTTACATTGTACTGCCTTACTGCGCTTACCGTGACATATATAATTGATCCTTGGAGATATTATAAGGATTATATAGAATACATCAAGTGTATACAGAGGTTGATGTGTAACAACGTTGTTAATAGTTATGAATTTCTGCATTTTAGATACCCCTGACGAAGGGATTCGTCCCGAAATGCATTGGGTAATTGAATAAAACACGTGACATTTGGAAATCACTTTGCCTCCTGTGTTCGTGTGATCTATCTCCCATTGAACAAAAATGAGTAAAATGAATTGAAGATAATGATCAAAAATGGCAGAAAAAAATGATGGATTAAAATAAGGAGTACAAGAAGAAGAAGGTCTACAATATTTAATTGATTGGACTCATTGAGTTACGTGGCTGTGCTGCCGGTCTGGGAACCTAAATAAGGTTCCTAAATGTGTGATTCATTGCGGCGCAATTGGGCGGAGCGTTTACCTGGCATGCACGCATATAAAGCATAACATGTTAAAGTTTCAGTATAGTTTTAGATAAAAAAACGGTGTGCATCTCGCAACTTTGTTTTTTTTTAAAAAGAGTTACCAATTGGACAACCAAAGTATACTTTTTTTTTTTTACATCTTAAGTACTGTCCCTGAGATTGCAAACTCAATTTAGGGGAGATGGGCGTTCTCGATTACAATTTCTTTTGTGCAGAAAGTAGTCGCTTCATTTTTCTCCAAGTCTTAAATTGTTATGCACGGGAAACAGACCACTTTTTCTGTATAGATTTTCCTTAAATGTTTCCTACTCTTTCATCAGTGTTCACCAAAACCTTTTTTATGTTATTTATCGAACATTATTTAAAATATAGATTTATTAGACCCTAACTGGTTGTTTACGTTATAAGAAATTAGATCAAATTAAATAAACCAAATTATTAAAAGAGCTACTCTGTTAGAAAAAAACCCAAGCTGGAGGTTCATTGCTTTTTAATGATTACTTATTTAAAATCTAAAGATGTATGTTTCGGCTCTAAAAATATACTTATATAATACATGAGTGTATCGTTTTGGAGTTCTCCCTATTGTTCTTTATAAATTGAAATATCACTTTACCAGGCGTTTTATAGCGGGTCCCCACATAATCTGAAGAAAAACCAAATTCGGAGATTACAAAAAAAAATGAACTGGTTAGCTTTTTAAACACAGCTCTTTGTTGCCATCTGCTGGTAGAAGAAGTTCTCGCAAGTAGTTCGAGTGTGTGGATGTGTCCAATGGGCATTTTTCCAGAAGATTACAGTACTGGTTCGTTCTTGCTCACTCAAAACCCTCATTGTTAAGTTTAGGAATTAAATGAGGATTTGCCAGACAGCCTCATTTCTTTCACATTCGCTGGAACGCTTGTAAGTGGAAATTTCCAGTTCGTGTCTGTGGGTGAAATCTGCTATTGCACCATCGAATTAGAGAGCAGATAGTGACTGACGCTGAGCATTGAAGATTCAGTGATTTTTAAGGGATAGTTTGGACGTTTCATTGAGCTCTGTCCAATCTAAGTGGGACAGTATCAGCATTTCACTGCAGTGCGTCTTTACTTTCAATGGAACAGAGCCCCGTGACAAGTCGGTAATACCTATAATGAGTCAGTACCGAACTTTTTAAAATCAAAAAGTAACAGTACCAACAGTGCTTGTTTAGGATCCTGTAACAGCTGAAAGGATCACGCAGGAGGCAGGTAGAAGTGTAGAAATTCAGGCTTTATTCTTAGTAAGAAGAAACCCATCCAGATCCCAGCCAGTACAGGTAACAACCACCAGTCCTTTGAACCAATACAATTCTATCTCCTGGGAGACCAGGACTAGTCATGGAATCCCCAGGAGCAAAACACCAGTGACATCAGAAGGAACCAGAATGCCACATACCTTCCCCCGTTAACACAAAAAAATGAGAGAAGGAAAAAAACAAAAACAGAACAGCATAAGAAAAATATAAGAAAACAGTTCTAAGATACAAAAGTCTCTCAAATAGCTTGGCCTCTTAACAACTCCTAGAGGACACACGTGGTGAAGCAAGATTGTCAGTGTTTATAATCTTTCCAGACCCAGAAGGCCCAGAAAACTCAGCTCCTTTGTACACTGATATTCTATTCAAATTCCATACTCCATGATCTTGAGTTCTAACGGCATTTTCAAACAACTTAATGACACGTATAGGTTTAGAGAACTTTACTTTGGACCCAGGTTGTCTGATAACAACTAAGTCCCCAACCTTAACCATGGTATTTTTTGTGGACTTCCTTGAATCAAAATGTAATTTTCTGGAAAGATACTTGGCCTCTTCTCTCTTACGCCAGTCAGGAAAATCTCTCCGCGACCCAGATGAAGAGACAGTTTCTTCTAAATGTCTCACCCAAGCAGGTTCAACCAACGTACAAGGAGATCTACCTCTGAACAGGACAAAAGTCGTGCTATGAGGAGTCAACCTATAGCATTCCACCTTTTTTAGAACCTCCTCTTTCCAATTGAAACCAGCTGCCTTGGCCCAAGAGATGGTTTCCTTCAACACTCTATTGAACCTCTCAACAACTCCATTTGTCTCTGGGTGGTAAAGAGAACTTTTCTTGTGCCCGATACCTTGACTTTTAAGAAATGTCTCCATCTCACGCGAGACCAACTGCTTCCCGTTGTCCGTGAGAATAGTTTCAGGATACCCTTCCTTGGCCATAAGGGATTCTAGAAATTTGATGACACTCACAGTCTCAATGTTAGAGGTAAACTGCACTTTTTTTTTTTTTTGTCCTCATACTGCCAACACTCTTATTGGGATTCCTCCTGTCTCTCCCCATCAACCTGTACCACCCCTTGGAGGAGACAGAGAGAGAACAGAGCTTTCCTGCAAAGATATTACTGTTTCCATTTCCAACTCCTGTTCACTTTGGGGGCTCCGGAATGTTACTAAGGAGGTCAGGACCAACAGTAAGCTTGGCTTAATCACAAGACTCTCTTGCCTTCTCCCTCCAGTCTGTCAATGCAGACCAAATCCTGACTTTGCTTCTTTGGTCACACGCCATGTCAGATTCACTAGTGCAAATGATGTTCTTTAAGCATTCTGCAAACGTTGGCGGAAATTCTGACTTCCATTTCCTACATATCTCTCGTCTTGCTAGGATGACCACATAAAACGTAAACTTTGCACTAAGAGCATTCAAGTGGTAGTCTTTTATAAGGCCAAAAAAAATCAGATTGGTACTTACTTCTATTGGTATCCCCAGTACTTCTTCCAGAAAGTTACACACCCCCAGCCAGTAGAGTTTAATTTCCGGGCATTCCACAAACATGTGCATATCGTCTGCTGCGGGGTATTTACATCTTGAACAGTTAAACACGTTACCTGTAACTTTCGATAACTTTTGTGGAGACCAATATACTCTATAGGCGGTGTATAGATGGTTCCTCTTGAGAGATGCTGGTTTTACCACAGCCTGTAACATAACAAACAAATCAGACCAGAATTTATTAATGTCTTCACTGTTATATTCTTTTCACCAAAGATTAAAAATTTCACTTTCCGGATTGTCCTCCGCATCCACTAGGGCCCAATACCAAAAGAGATTTCTTTTCCACTTGTCTGTTCTAGTTACTTGATCCCATTTCGGATTTTCCCTCTTCCTGGGGCCAGCTCTGTGATGCCCACCGAGAGGATATCTGATAATATTTAAACCTCGTCAAAGTTCCTCTTGTAAGATTATTAAGCACTTCCCAGCTGACTATATTAGGATTCCTTTTTAAGTCTCCCCATTTATTTAGACCTCCTGTTCTTAACGGCTGACTGAGTTGATCCCTCAAACATTCAGGAGTACCCGGGGAGTCCCAAATTGGGGCTTGTGCTGCGTAGTATGGTATCTTCATTTTCTACCTCATATAGACCCAAGACTCTAAGCAGCTCTTAAAATCTTTAGCCTTACTTTCTTGTAGAACTTCGGATCTCCATACTTGTAGAGAAAGTGATTCTGACCTTGCACCACATCTTTTAACATGGCCTCAAATAGTAGACCTAATGATGAGCTATCTGTCTTGCTAGCTAGCATTCGAAATTTTTTGAAGTGGAAGGCATAACAGTAGGTTAGTAGGTCAGGTAGTGCCAGCCCGCCCATGGTAAGCCCTTTTCTAATTTTTTTCCAGGCTATCCTTGAACCTTTCGTCGCCCAAATAAAGCTTCCTATTTTGCCTTGTACCTTAGCTATGTCTGCCCTTCTGAAAGAAAGTGGAATAGAGTTATATAGGAAGGTGAATTTTGGTAGGATAATCATTTTCACGAGGTTAACTCCTCCCATAGATATTTAAAGGAGGTTTGCCCATCGTGATAGCAGACCCATTACCTCCTTGCTTATTCTCTTCCAGTTAACTATAGGGATTTCCTCCAATTTCTTAGTGAGCTGTATCCTCAAATATCTCATTTGATTTTGTACCCCGAACTTCTCACCTCCTGATTCCATTCCATAATTTCTGTTTTTTCCCTGTTAATTTTATACCCCGAAACTTCGCCAAATCTCTCCGCCTTCTCCATCAGCCTTGGAATTGCTTCTTGGGGATTTGTCATATACAGAAGCAAATCATCTGCATATAATGCAATTTTAATTTCTAACCCACGAGCCTGAAAGGCAAAATTGAGGTGTCTGCTCTAAGCCAACAAGCAACCGGCTCAATATATAGGTTGAACAGGAGTGGGGACATGGGACACCCCTGCCTAGTGCCCCTTGTGATACCAAACCAATCTGTCAATTCCCCATTCACCAGCACTTTTGCTTTAGGGCTAAGGTATAGGTTTTTCAACGTCCTAACTAGATTATTTGGAAAACCAAACCTTTTCAGTGTCTCCCACAAGTATGCCCAATTTACCTGGTCAAATGCTTTAGCAGCATCGATTGCCACTACAGTTAAAGGGACATTTCTTTCTTCAGCCGAGTCTATGGCCGCCATTACCAGGAAGGTTAGTTCATTTAACTGCCTCCCTGGTATGAAGCCTCTTTGATCTGGATGGACTACCCCCTTATTACCTTTGAGACCTGTGATGCAACTATTCCAGAGAAGATCTTATAATCCGTGTTTAATAAGGATATAGGTCTATAGGACTCAATCTTCTGGGGTCTTTGTTTGGCTTTTAAAATCAACGTAACTGTGGCTTCTGCCCATGAACTAGGTGGATTTTCCCCATCTATATAGATTTTATTAAACAAAGATTTTAAGATTGGCACCACTTTATCCAAGATACTCAAGTATAACTCTACTGGCAGCCCATCTGGGCCTGCGGCTTTTCCTCTTGCCATTTTTTTGCATTGTGTCAGTATTTCATCCTCAGTAATGCTTTGTACCAAAAATGCCTTTTGTTCCTCTATCAATTGGGGAAGTGTTATCTGTTTTAACCACTTCTGAATATTTCCTTGTCCTGGCTTTATGTCCTCTCTATATAATTCACCTCATAAAACTTCGAGCTCTACTCGCGGATCTCTTGGTCCGCTTTGTATAGTTACTCCTGACCCTCTTTACTAAGTTCTTAATCGTGTTCCTTGCCCTATCTGATTTGGCCTTCCACGTCAACAAAGAGCTGCACTTCTCCCCATATTCAAAATGTTGGAGCTTGCTTACCTTCCACTTATCTAGGAGCTTCTTATCTATTTTTGCCTGGAACTCGGCCTGCAGTCTCTCCAGCTCTTTCACTAAAATTGGGATTGTACTTAAGCCTTCCATTGATGCAGCTTGTAATTCTCTTTCTTTTTCCTTAATCTCATCTATTTTCCTTGCCTCCTCTTGCTTCAAGGCTTTCCTTCTTCCCGCTGTTATAGCCTTCATTATCCCTCTTAAGTACGCCTTGTAGAAGCCTCCCATACTGTCTGGACCTTAACTGTTCCCATATTGAATTTGAAATACTCATCCGTCTTTTCCCCTAAATCTCTAATCACTTCTTCGCTTAATAACATCGTCCTGTCTACTGTCTGCCTTCTCTGCACCTCTTTTGCTGCAGTATCAAATTCATAACAACTGCTGAATGGTCTGATAATAAAGCAGGAATATGTTTTATCATCTCGACCTCCGCAAACAACTCTTGGTCTATAAGAAAATAATCAATTCGAGAATGATGCCTATATTTCTTACTGTAAAAAGTAAAATATCTAGTTTCTCCTGCTCAAGCTTCGCCAGATATCCACCAAATTAAACTCTCTCAACATATTTTTTAAGCTGGAAAACGTTTTTGGGGGACTATTATATTTTGCTTTCGAGGTGCGATCTATTTCCTTATTTAAAACCAGGTTGAAATCACCCCCATTATGATTGGAGCTGTCGTATCTAGCATACTAACTTCAAGTTTGGAGAGCGCACCGGGGTTATCTTCGTTTGGTCCATAATATACTGCACAGACCAGGGGCCTGTCCTGCATCGTTATGGTGGCCACCAACCATCTCCCTGACTGGTCTGTCTCATGCTTGACTATTTTTATACCTGAATTGCATCTTATAAGTAATGCTACTCCCCTTGAACTTCCTCTTTGCTCTGAATAGAGGACCTCCTGCACCCATCTTACTTTGCTAAAGCTCTCTTTGCACTCCTGTACTTCTAAGTGGGTTTCTTGTAAAAGATAATGTGTGCTTCAGTATTCTTTAAGAATTCTATAACCCTAGACATGCTTACTCTTCCTCCTCAGCCCATTCACGTTCCAAGTTAATAGTTTAAGTTTATTTGATTTGTTCATTTTTAAAATTGTTGTCCCTACGAACCTCCTAACTTCTTCCAACATAGAATCTACAGCATGTAATGAGGGCTATTTTTTTTCTTTTTTCCCCTTGCTCCCCCACACCCTGTGCTCCCCCCCCCAGGAAACCCTCCTATTTCTCTTTGGCGGTTCAAAGCCGCCATTCAGGCTCCTCCCATTGCTACGGGAGGCATCAACACCAAAGAAAAGTTGAAGAAAAAACCCATTATATCATTTTTTTTTCCCCCATTTTATATCCACCCTATATTCCTACCGACATAAATCTAGCTTTCTGGTCTCTTTTGCCCCGGTCATGCTCATTTCTGCATCTGTGCCAAAAGTATGTCAACTTCATCTGGACTACTGATATTATGCATCTTATTTTGCCACATAATTTTAAGCATAGCTGGAAATTTCATTTGGACCTGGGCACCCCGCCTTCTCAATTCCCCCATTCTCGTCCCGAGTTCCCACTGCCTCTGAGCCATTTTTTTGCCAAGATCTGATCTAATTTGATAACTAAAAGACTCATGCGTTAATGATGATTCTTTCAAAGCTCTCCCCAATACTAGCTCCTTAACTGCGTACGTAAGAAAATTAATTAATATTTTCCCTAGGAGCCTTTCCTGCATGGACTTAACTTAAAGGGGTCTCTGTGGACTCTCTGGATCTCTTTTCTCCAGCTCTATGTCTGGTCTATCCTTCAGGATTCCTTCTTTCAGCATTTTACAGACAAAAGCCTTAATGTCTCCCCTTCTGCGCCCTCCGGAACTTTAAGGACTCTTAAGTTGTTCCGCCTCGCTTGCATCTCTAGCCTCTCCATATCCTCCTGAAGGATTTTATTTTGTGCTTTTTAAATTTTCCAAGTCCTTGGTATTTCCTGATACTGTCTCGGCCAGGATCCTCACCCTCGCTCTCCAATGCCCCGGTTCGCGAGGCGATATCGTCCAGCTTCTCTTCAAGGACGTCACATTTGTCGTGTATACCTTTCTGGTTACTCTCAGAGATCTCAAATTTAGAGAATATATCTTTCTTAGGCTCAGAAACATTATTTCAAGCTGATTCTTACCCCCTCTGCTCCTTGTGATGAATCTGTATTTTCCTCCTCCTCCAAGGTACTGCCTCTACCTTGAGGCTGACTGTCACCTAAGACTGGTGCCATTAATGTTACCAAGGGGGAAATATCTGTAGTATGGAGGGAGTTTGAATATCCATATGCTTCCTGCGACCCAGACTGGACTTTATCTTGGACTTCCCCCACCTTCCCCGCGCTTCTTTCTGTCCGCTAATAGTGTAAAGCGATTTTCCAGTTGAACAGGGACAGGGTTTGTCTGTCAGGGTTCATCTGGGCACCTTTTTTCCCCCCTCCTTTGGGGGCTGCAACCTGCTCCATTATTTTAAAAATGTGAGGTTAAAGATGGAGCGATTTTTATCAATGTTCGTGCTGCCTTATCACCACTCCGCTTCTGTCTTCCCCCCGATTTTGACGCTTTTATAACATTTTTCTTGGGTGTAGTAGGTACCACCTCTCTAGGCGCCTTTCCCCCCCCCCCCCCGTATTGATTTTACACCCTCTGTTTTTAACCTCGGGTGAGATCTCAGCTGGTATCTATTTCTTATCTGAAGGACTGGGGCACATTTATCGGCTGGCGTAGTTGTGGAGTCCTTAACTGCCCTCCCTAGTTCCTCCAACCCCGTCTGGACACCATTTTGCACTTTCTGTAACTACGGCACACTCCCTCTCCTGCTCAAGTTTCTGAATCGAGAATGGAAAATCCCTTTCCATCGACCAAGCCTTTATTTCTTTATTTTGCAGTCCTCCCCAGCCCCAGCTCCTGCGCCTTACCCGCTCTGCCTCTGTCTGTGAGCTCGGGCTCGAGCTAAGGTCTTCACTGCTCCATCCTTCTCGATTCAAATTCACTGATTTTATTGTTTTCACCTCCAATCCTGCCGGCCAGTACACTGTTCTGGCGCTGCTCCCCTCGACACGGAAGCCGATCAAAGCAGCAACTGACCTCGTCTTCCTCCAGAGGTCTGCTGAATGCTTCCAGGTCCTGCGTTCAGCCACCACGTCCTGACTCATATACCTCATAAGTCGGACCCAAGGCTCTTCAATATTACGTTTTAAAGGTAATCCAGACAACCTTTTTACTTATTTTTGCCTCTGCGCTGCGCCACACATCTTACACGGGTTAATTCTCTCACTAAAGCACCGCTAACTTCATTGATGCCTCACGCCGCACCGGGAGCTCCCGCGACCGGCGTCAGCCAGCCGCCATGTTTCCTCCCACGATCCCGACGCTGAGCGTGCCGCCAGAAGCAGTTCATAAACTGCACTTCAGGCCACCTGGAGAAAAGATCTATTAGTACCAAGATGAAAACCTGTTGACCATTTGAGTGAACTGGACCCAGTATGTCTAGTGCCACCTCTTTCCAAGGCCCACTGGGAAGATCTCTGATGACCATAAGCTGAACCCTTCTTACTTAAGACATCTCACTTGTGAAACACACCATGCAATCTCTCACAAGTCTCTCTACCTGAAGATCCATACCCGGCCACCAATACGAAGACCGAAGTCTCCCCTTGGTTTTTGACATTCCAGAATGTGATCTGTGGGCTAAATCAATTAAGATTTGGCGAAGTTTGCTTGGCATCAGACCATCACAAACAGACATCTCATCCTTAAGACCCCAAAACTTGGCAGCCTCTTCAGATGCTTGTTTTTACGACTTCCAACCATTGTGAATTAGCGATAATACTTCTGAAAGAACGGGATCAGAAGACAGCTCAAGTCGCCACTGATGCTCGTCAACAATCCCTTCACTAACTTCACACACATGAACATCATTATCGTCACAATCTTCATCAACATTATCTCTTTCCACTTTACCCACAAGCCTAGACAAGGTATCAGCAACGCCATTCTCTACTCCAGGAATATATCTAATATCAAAATCTCATACCCCTGCAGAGCTATGACCCACCTCGTAATTCTACTAGAAACAAGATCAATCCCTTTCTCTTTACAAGTTTCACAAAGAGGCTTGTGATCAGCTTTTACCAAAAACTTAATTCCCCACAAAAACATTTAAAGTTTTTTATGGCCCAAAACACAGCTACGTGCTTCCCGTTCAATAACGGAGTAACGAGACTCAGCGTCTTTGAGACCACGAGAAAGAAACATAATAGTCTTCATTCCTCCTTCACCCTCCTGTTGCAGAACAGCGCCCAAACCCTTGAGACTGGCATCCGTCGTTATTATGGAGGTTTTTGAGGGATTAAAACTTTTAAGTTTAGGGGCATCACCAAGCTTTTTCTTGAGAGAAAGAAATTCAAGATCACACTTCTCGCACCACTTGAATTCAACCCCTTTCCTCAAGAGAGCTCTCATACAATTACTGTTCTCTGCAAAGTTTTCAATGAACTTATTATAATATTCAATTATCCCAAGAAACTTCAAGAGTTCCTCCCTATTAGAGGGAGCAGACATGCGAGAAATGGTGTCAACCAAGTCAGCCTTGGGAGCAAGACCTTCACCTGAAACTGTGTGCCCTAGATAATGAATGGAAGAGGTACCAAATTGACATTTTTCAGCTTTGATGGTAAGATTGGCCTCAGACAATATACTTAAAACATCATTGAGGCGGTTCTCATGTTCACAATGATCTTTCCCAAACACAAGAATGTCATCTTGATACACACAAACCCCTTTACAGTCTTTGAGAAGTCTTTCCATTGCACGCTGAAAAACGGAGGCCGCAGACACAAGCCCAAACGGCATCCTGACAAATCTGAATGTTCCAAATGGTGTCACAAAGGCTGTATAGTCCCTTGAAGACTCTGCAAGTTCAATTTGATGGTAGGCCGAAGCCAAGTCAATGGTGCTGAAAACCTTAGCATCACCAAGCAAGACCAAGAGTTCCGAGATGTTTGGAAGAGGATAGCGGTCTACAACCACACATTTATTTAGCTGTCTCAAGTCTATGCATAGACGAAGAGAACCATTGCGAGCTGCTACCACAGGGGCCAACCAATCAGTCCCTTCCACTTCTTCAATAATTCCACCTTGCTTGAGTTTGTCCAACTCCCTTCTCATTTCATCCCTCACAGACAAGGGAACACTTCTAGCTTTACAGCTAAACAGTTGTGAGTCTAGGCGTATATCAAGCTTGAATCCTTTTAGACAACCCAGTTCATCCCTAAAAACATTGGGGAAGGACTGCATATCAAATGGACCCTCACGGATTAAGTTTACATCACCCTTAAGTTTTATGGGAGAGTCGCTACCTGGATCAAGCATGACGCCCAAATCTCCCTGGTGAAACCAGCTGATTATGCTATCACCTTTCTCAGAAACATACATTTTGCGGGAAGTGTAATGATTTTTGTATTCAATGAGACCTACAAAGTAACCACTTAAAGGAATGGGTTCACCACCATAAGACAAAGGACGTATATCCGGCTTCAACAGTGAGACTTTGTGAGCCAACCTATTTTGATAAAATAGTTTAGAAACAATGGTGATCTTAGCACCAGAGTCAAACAACACCCGGTGGATTCACCTTCCACTTGAATGTCATCAAGAGGACATGACTTACTCTGTGTATCAGAATTAACTTGAACAACTATTTGACCACAGACAAAATCTTCCTCTGGAATTTCAGCTTCAACACATTTGACATTGGAAGATCGAGCCTTAGTTTTGCACACAATCGAAAGATGTCCCTTTTTCTTACATTTTGAACAGATAACATTTAAGGCAGGACATCTCTTGTCATTAGCTAAGTGCCCTACTTTATCACACCTATAACATTTAAATGATACTGTTTTATTCTTATTCTTACCAACTCCTTCAGATTTGATGGTGTATTTGATTTCCTCCTTAACAACTAGAACAGTAGCTTGCTTATCTCTTTTTATGGTGTCAACACACTTGAGAGAATGCTCGACCCTCTTAGCCACTTGGATGACCTCATCTAAGGATGGTTCATCCCTCAACCACAACTCCTCACGTATCTTCTCAATGTTACACCCTAGCATGAATTGATCCCTGATCCTTTCATCCAACAAAGCAGCAAATTTACATGATGAAGCAAGCTTTCTGAGTTGAGTGATGTAAGTCTCAACTGTTTCACCTTCATTTTGTAACCTTTTTGAAAACTGATATATCTCTAATATCATGCTCACCTTAGGTAAATAGTGTTTATCTAGTTTTTTCATACAGATTTCAAATTCGTTTAAATCTTTTTCTTCTGCATCTGTAAGATCCGGCAGATGATCAAAGACATCTTGCCCTTCTGACCTTAAACAGTGGAGCAGAAGAGAAGACCTACGCTCAGCGCTCAAGCTTACACCACACACTCTTGCATACCGCTCACAAACCTTCTTCCACTTTTGCCACTTGATGGGAGGTTCACCAGGGGACATGAGAAAGAAGGGAGGGGCAGTTACGTTTTGCATGACTGGAGGAGCTAAGTTGAAAAATTTGCACTAATGTAGAATAACAACAAATGTTTTGAGTAAGACACTTCAAAAGCTTGAATATAACCTAGAATGGAAACTAGATTAATGAAGAACCAAACACATTTTACAATGACACGAATAGTATGAGTCAAAATATCAATAATCTCACCCAAGTGATTATTGTGAGACAACCAAGAGATGTGTGCGTGTCACAGAGGTAATAGCAAACAATGACACGCAGAAAGCATTGTGTGCGTGTCACAGCAGTAGAGATTTTGCATCATAAAGCATGCATTTCACTTTTGAAGTAAACCTTATATAATGACACGAATAGTATGAGTCAAAATATCAAAATTCTCACCCAAGTGATTATTGTGAGACAATCAAAAAGATGTGTGCGTGTCACAGAGGTAATAGCAAACAATGACACGCAGTAAAAAAAAAAATGTGTGCGTGTCACAGCAGTAGAGATAGTGGATCATGAAGCTTGCATCTTACTTCTGAAATATACACCCAAGATGGCCGCCGTAATGTACAATGCTGCGTGACAAACGTCGCAGTAGAAAAACAATAGGCGTTCTGGTGTGGATACGTGACGTGTGTGAAGCGCCGCAGGAGAAGACTTAGACCCGGAAGGCGCGTCAAAGAATGGCGTGTCTGAAGACTGAGGAGAATCGAAGAAGGAGCCACTGTGAGGTAAGTCTCATGCGCACACAACAATCCAGGTTGAGCTTTGATTGTTGAGTTTCAAGGGACGCACTCGCGAACTTGCAAATAACAACGAGCAGGAAAACTTCCAGTAGGACGAGGGCTCGCGCTGGAAGTTCAAACAAAGCAGGCACCAAAAATCAAATATGTCAGATTTCCAGCCTTGATTTTCTTCCTTTGCGCAAGCCAGGGCCAAAACACCACAATTATAGACCCATGTCGACCCCAAAGTTTTCTGCAGCAAGAAGCAAGGCTTTCGGTACAAGAAAGGCTCACTACAACAGTTCAAATAAAGCGCACGCTGGGCTTAAAGACGCTGCTGATTTTTATCGTATATTTGAAATTCCAATTATATACAATGTTCCAAATCCTCAGATAAATGATGACAGACACGCTCCACAGTTAAAGCACAGCTCTTGGTAAAAATGTTAAAACTTCAAGGTTTAAAAAATGACCATTCCAGAAAATGTCATAGTTTTAACATGTACTGGTGTTAAAGTACATAATCCAAGAAGTAAATATTCCTCAGGCAAGGCCCCAATAATTCCAAGGATTAGGAACAAATCTCACATAAATCCAAAGCACTGGAAACACTCTGGACAATAAAGAATAAACACAACACAAAAGACGAGCCCGCGTCGGATGTCACCAAATTGTAACAAGCAAAGCGCGGCGATAGCTCCCAGTCTTAGTGTGTGTAAAAGTCACAGTACCTTTTTCTTTTATTTTTTTTAAATAAGAAGTTGAGGCTGTTGGGTTCTTCTTTCCTTTCAGCTGCCGACTACACCAGTGTAGGATCCTGTAACAGCTGAAAGGATCACGCAGGAGGCAGGTAGAAGTGTAGAAATTCAGGCTTTATTCTTAGTAAGAAGAAACCCATCCAGATCCCAGCCAGTACAGGTAACAACCACCAGTCCCTTGAACCAATACAATTCTATCTCCTGGGAGACCAGGACTAGTCATGGAATCCCTAGGAGCAAAACACTGTGACACCAGGATGCCACAGCTTGCTATGCTTGTAGTGGGACAGTACCGCCAATTGTATGCAGGCTGCTGTACTATGAGTGGCACCTTACTGGCACTTCTTACCGGGCCATCAGTATTTTCAGTGAGACAGGGCCTGCAGTTCTCAACATATCTGCAGCATTTTTAATAGAGTATGAAGTAATGCTGATTTTGTCTCTTTTTGTTAGCTTTGTATTGCAGTTGTAAGCTTTTTTTGTGCCAAACAATAGATATTTTTGAAAGGTTATTTTTTTTTTTTACAACAGTACCGGAAGTTCTCAGAGTGCACGCTGTCTGGGGCATATTCACAATGACTTATCGCCGAGTTATCAGCACTTTAGTGCAGCAAAAGTGGTGATAGAATTACCGCCCCATTCGCAAGCTGGTGCTAACTGCATACATCGCCACATAACCCGCGATAGCTGGCGCAAAAAACATCGCCACGGTCGACACCGCCAACTAACGCTAAAGAGATGCAGAATAGGCGTGTCCGTGCAAAAACACACGAAAAACAACACCGCGCGATTCCCAACGGAGAGCCAGATCTGCGATGCGAGTCAAAAACAGGCGATAAGCCGCGGTAGCAGCAGGTACCTGCCTTTTGCTGGTACTAAGCGGGATGAACACCCTCAGTATGAAAGGGAGCCCAGACCAGAGCCACACCTGAAGACCAACCGACGCCATGGAGCTACTGATCATGCAGCTCGGAGACCCAAGAGGGCCACAACACCCACCGCCACCACCCCCAGGCCCGCCACCACCCCCAGGACCCACCCCGCCCCCTGGACTACCACAGAGGCAGCATAGACAAAGACAGCGGACCTACCGTAAACGCACCAGCCTCACAGACTTAACGCCAGAGGAGGTCATTGCCCACTACAGGCTCAAAAGTACAACCATCCTCCGCATCCTGACCCACATCGCCCACAGGCTGACGGTACCAACACAGCGGAGAACCAACATCCCTCCGCAGACAAAGCTGCTGGCTGTGCTGCACATGTTGGCCTCTGGTACCTTCCAACCCACAACTGGCAGTGTCGGAGGAGTCTCACAGCCAGCCCTATCCAAGTTCATCACACCTGTCCTGGATGCCATCATCAGCCTGGTACCCCAGCACCTCCACTTCCCCCACACTGCGCAGGAGCAGCTGGAGACCAAGCAAGGCTTCTACGCCATAGCTGGATTCCCTCACGTGTTGGGGGCTATTGACTGCACACATGTCCTACTTGTGCCCACTGCCGACACTGCACACAACTACCGCAATAGAAAGCACCACGCATTCCATCAATGTGCAGGCAATAGTGGACCACCGGGGACTCTTCACCAATGTTGTGGCCAACTACCCAGGCAGTGTGCATGATTCATTCATCTTCCGACAGTCCATCATCAACCAGCGCTTCCAGGATGGCACCTATGGAAATGCATTGCTCTTTGGTAAGTACCAAATGAACACACCACACACCTCAACTCCACAGTCATGCAACTCACGACTCTGGGAATGGGCACGGAGCAAAACTACATGCAACATGCCACACAACATGCCCACCGACCAGACACGACAACACGACTCAATTGGGAACCTGGGCTTGCCATGTACACAACCCAGCTACTCTCCTGCCTGATATACGTACCTTGTATTTTTATTTCCCTTTCTCTCTAGGCCGTCAATCAGGTAGCAGTCTCAACTATTGAGTTGTAGCCCACCGGTAGTAACCACAGGTCTGGGCCTGCCCTGATTTCCTTAGAGGGTGACTATACCCTCTGTGTACATATACATTATTCACTGCTTGGTGCATCACTTTATTATTACGTGCACCACACCGCACTTAACACACACCTGGTCCTGAAGAAGCGCCACGGATCCTATGGGACCCCAGAGGCGCGAAACACGTTGACCTTTTGAGTTACCCAGGCACATTACGCTTTAGAGGTAACACCCGACCTACGGATCTTTTTATTTTGACACAGGTACCGCCATACTAAAACATATACCGTTGGTAACCCGTAGTCAATTTTAACCTTTGCACGCATTCAGCACACTTCCCACTTAGCACTCCCCCAGCACACCTGCATGCACCATACAGCAGTTCGCAGAAGATCTCCGACAAAGTGACCCTTCGGGGGACTCGTAGGGCATTGCAGCGCCGGCCCGACGAGGAGCAACTGCCCGATGATGAAGCATGACATCCTTCGGGGTGTGTGAGGGCAACAAGGGACAAGACTTGTTCTTCCCTCTCACGATTGAGTCCAGGGCCTAGTACACCTAGCACCAACCCAACCCAACCCCCCCCACCCTTTCTGTCTCTCTTTCCCTTAGGAGGGAGCAATATTCTGCAAACCTCCCTAGGAACAGTGTCCTCACCCTTGTGCATTTACGCTACCGTCTGGAGCACAGGCACTGGACCTTTAATTTGCTCCTGGTCCCCCCTTTCTCTCTTGTTGACACACAACCCAGCTACGGCATGGCACCACAGCCACACAATAGCGAATGTGTGGAGAGGTTGGAAGCAGGGATGTGCAAAGGAGGCAAGTGACTAATGAATGAGAACCTACCCAATGACAAGTGTGGCGTGGATGTGCTGGACAGACTTGAGTATGCAAACCACGGAAATGTCCATGTGGACATCAACCGCAGGTGCATGGAGTGTAGTGGCCAGTGGACGCTACCATGTCACCACAGGCTGTGGGGTAGAACGCGGAAATGTCGCTCGTTACGTCCCCCCTGTAGGCGTGGGCGCAGTGGGTTGGCCCTGCATACGCCAGGCCTGCGGGTGTGAATAAAAACCCAGTCGCTCTGGGCGTGGTTCTCTTCCGGAATGGCCAACGTGTCTGCCAGGGCTGCGCCTCTCAGCCCGCCACGAGGCCGACGCCGTGAGCGGCGGGGCCTGCGACCCTGTGCGCTTGCTGCACCCCAGGCCGCTGGTCCCCAGACCCGTCTTGCCTGCCCCAGTGCACCAAGGCCGCTCCGCTCACCTGCCGACACCGGCGTGTGTCAAAGAGGGCCCACCACGTGCCAGTGCAAGCTCCAAGCCCCAGGCCCGCGACCTTGGCAGCCACCTCAGACCATCGCTGGCCTCCACGATGCAGGAAGCACTCCTTTCTCATTGACATACACCACCGGCGTACACTTCGGCCCAGTTGGTGGCACATATTGAATGGAGTCTTGAGTTTTGAATGGCAGTGACCAAATGTTTATGGCAGCGTTTGTATCACTATACTCCCTTCGATCTGTGAAGCCAAACTCTGCATCGCAAGCACACGACACGTGTCTGTGGGCCGTGCTGACCGCTGCCCACGGACCACACTGCGGTCCAGTAGGTCCCACATCAAGCACTTAGTCGTGATTCATGAATGGCAGAGTCCATACCAGTGAACGCACGGAGAGGAGTAGGAGGAAGATGCGGTTCAGTCCAGATGAAAGCCGGATCCTCGTTACGGAGGTGACCGAACACTAGCAACAACTGACCTGGTGCCACTAACCCTGTTCAACGCAAGCCGGCGACATGTGGTGCCACTAACCCTGTTCAACGCAAGCCGGCGACACATGGTGCCACTAACCATGTTCAACGCAAGCCGGCGACAGTGGTGCCACCAACCCTGTTCAACGCATGCCGGCGACACGTGGTGCCACTAACCCTGTTCAACGCAAGCCGGCAACACGTGTTTGTGGGCCCCTGCAGACTACTGGCTTGGGCCAGCCGGCCTCACACCAATCACATCAAGGCGGGACCAGCCAGGGCACGGCATCGTCGCAGGCTGCACACATGCTCAGCTCTGGTGCCTCAGCCTCCGTGAGCCACACGTCATCGCCACATGACATTCCAACGCCGTGTGTGGGAGTTCCAGGAGGAGCTGGCTGAACTGCGGTTGGCCCACGCACACTGCTGCCACCAGCCGACACTGCGGTCAAGTAGGTCCCACATTTGTGACTGGGTCTTGATTTCTGAATGGCTGAGTTTACACCAATGTACACGCCTCATCGCAGACTGCATCCCCTTGCAGCCCTGGTGCCACTGACTCCGTGCGCCATGAGTCATAGTCACTCTCTGGTTGAACTTTGGTGGCGTCTGAGTCTGTGGCCTGGGGGTTGTCGTCATCATCATCTGGCAGGTACGGACTTGGTGTTTGGCATGAGTCTGTGGCATTCATATCCCCCATGTTGCCTGTTGCTGCTTGGTTGTGCCATCTGCATCATGCCCTGGGGGAACACCTTCCACTGTCCCACGATACACTCAGCGACAGTCACCTTGGACATCTATGAGGACCCGCTCAGCTCCCATGGGCCTAACCCAGTGCATCGCAAGTCACCGTCCGTGGCGTGTGTGCCCGTGATGGCTGCTGTGCATCCGGGGCCACTAACTCTGTGCACCTCAAGTCATGGTCTCTTGCTGTTTGTACTTTGAACTTCTGATTGAGTGATGACTGTTGTAGTTGTTGCCAGCACCAGACAATTCCTGGGGGCTGTCTTACACTCACCCCACGCACAGCCAGCACAGGCGTCACTGGACTAGTGTGCCTGCCAACACATCATGCCGAACCACCTATTGACTCATCTCTCTCTGCACTGTCACAGGTGATCAGGGATATGCACTCTGCCCTTGGATGATGACACCCCTCCGAGACCCGAACACACATGCCCAGAGGCAGTACAATGCGTCCCACATACGCACCAGGGGCATCGTGGAACGCACATTTGGCGTGTTGAAGTCACGTTTCAGGTCCCGGGACATCACAGGCGGAAGGCTCCTGTACAGGCCAGACATCATGTGCAAGATGATCGTTGCATGTTGTGTTTTGCACAACATCTGTGTACGCTCCAATGCCCCATGGATCCCAGTGCCAGATGCACCGGACGATGATGAGGACGATGGGGCAGGTGGCCCACACCCCACTGCTGCTGCAGCAGGAATAGCCCGTAGGAACACCCTCATTGCCAATTTCTTCACCTGAGCACATCACTTTGTGTCCGTCCTGTACAATCATGGGACAGTACAAAATGTCCGCTGGCACTGCATGTGTAAATAAAACTGATACAGGTTACAGGTTGTACTCGTCCATTGTCATGTCACAGATTCCTGTGATGCCAGATGTGATTGGCCATTTTGTGCACGCATGCGGCACCAGTTGTGTCCTGTGTTCTGTTGTGGAAGTGTTGCAGTATGTACCACATTGTTGACAATGTTGGGGTACTCAAATTCTTATGTGTGTATGTTGCACTGTGGCTGAGTCGCCCTGCAGCTCTGAATTGGCTGCCACTCATTCCTTTCAGGCGGTGTGCCTTTCACTTCTGTGCGTCTACAGTGCTGAGATGTTGCTGACTTGAGTGAATTGTGCCCTTCAGTCGTGTTGTGACTCGTGGTCATGGTCGGTAGGCGGATGTGTAGTTGACGTCAGGGGTTTTTGTGCACGTGGATGTGTCCGAGTGTGACCTGCACCTTTGCGGATCTGGCCCACACTCAGCCGCATCAGTCTCGTGGCCTGCACATTGACATGATAGTTGGACTGCAGCAATGCTACTCATCATGTAGTGTCTCTTGCATTGTCAGTGTGGCTGATGGATACGCATCTTCGCTGGGTTTTGCACGTGTGCATGTGTTGGTTGTGTGATTGGTGATGTCTTGGGTGGGGGCCCCTTTGGGCACATGGTGGAGGTGGGACTACTTGGTGTTTGTGTGTGTGCTGCAGTGTTCCAGGGGATCAGGGACATGATTCGGAGTCATTGTGGGTGTGCAGTGTGCTCTGCTTAATTGTGCATGTGTGCCATTGTGCCCATCTCCCCCGTCCCCCCACTCCCTGGTAGGTACTCACCCTATTGATGTTGTGTCAGGTCATGTTGAGCAGTGTCCGGGTCCTCTGATCCTGTCATTGTCTCCCGACTGAGGACTGTGGCCACCATTTTCTCCATTTCATCCAGCTCCTGGTGTTCTGCTGGCCCCCCACCTCCAATGTGCGTTGCTGCTTTCATGTTGGCAGTGGGTTTGCCCTTCGCATCATTCCAGCGCCTCTTGTCCTCTTACATTGTCCTCCTCGGCGTGGCAACGGCATTCACATAGTCCAAGATGGTCTGCCATCTCAGCGTCTTTTTTGCCAATGACACTTTGGAGGTGACGTACAGTTGGTTGTGGTGTTCTATCTCGTCCGTGACTTGGATCCGGGTTTCCTGCAGACTGTACCCCGTCTTCCTCTCCCTCTTCTCATTGCCCTTCCACGACACCTGGCTTCCTGGCTGGGCCTCCGTGGGTCTTGTGGGTTTCACGTTGTCCTCTGCACTCGGTCCGGGTGCATCCTTGGTGCTCCGCAGGTCATCTTGTTTTTGGTGTGATCTTTTTGGGTGCTTTTCTTGTGCTTTTCCCCGCATGACGCGTGGGACTTGCTGGCCTCTTGCTAGTTATCACACAGATGTTATCGCGGTTGGGCCCATCGCAACTTTTTCCGCGTTGGGGTTTGCATTTTTATCGCCGTCGCGGTAGTTGTTTTGCGGACATTTGCCGCGTTATCGTGCGATTATCGCCTGGTATCGCCATGTTGGGAATGCCACGCTAACACGCCGCTATTTTCCTGCGATGGACTGCGATGTGAGAAGTTGCGGTAAGCTATTTTGGTGATGTTTATCGCACATTCTTGTGAATATACCCCTCTGTCTTTTGATTGGGTGGTACCGGCACTTGTCAACAGCCCTGCAGTGCTTCATTGGGGCCCACTGTCCCTACCGTAGACCTGCGGCAAAGGCATATTAATGGAGCAATTGGGCGATTGCCTTTTAATATGCGATTGCCTTTTAATATGACTTACGAGAACCACCAAACTCATGGTGGCACAGCGGTGGCGGATCCAGCCACTGCCGCACCGGTGGTCCGACCGCCCGATTGCTGCTTGGGCAGTCAGACTGCCAAGGGACCGCCGGCTCCAGCAGGGAACCACCATTCACTGGCATAGGAGCGGTGGTCAGAGGCCGCAATATACTTGGCAGGACCGCCATGGTCCCGCCAAGCATATTACGTGTTTCCTCTCAGCCAGGGTTTTCATGGCGGAGGAACCACCATAAAAACCCTGGTTGAGAGGAATCAAAGGGGGCCCTACAGTACATGTACCTCGGTGTGTGCATGCACATAGGTTCCTGCAAGGCATGGACTTCCAAGTCCATGCCATGCACGAACCTTGTAGTGCGGTCCCATTGTGGTGCCTTTTTTAATGGCACCGCCGCCTTTAAAAGAGACACCACCATGGGACTACCACGCCGCCCGCCTGCCAGACTACTAAAAAGTCATAATCTGGCGGGCGGGCGGCACGACCTTTGGCAGAGCGGTGGCACGGCAGTTTGCACCGCAGCGCCACCACTCCGCCAAAAACTCGTAATAGTACCCTTTATCATTTGCATAGCATGAAATAATGAACAAGTAGCCACTGTGCAATTAAACATAGATTAAGGAATGCAGAGGATGCTTTAAAAGTTACACACTCCTCGAGTGTTATCTTTTGTATTCCAATACCACACGTTTATATTGTGGATGACTTGTGTATCGAAGGCAATTATTGGTGAAATATTTACATAAATGTGACATCTCAATAGGGCTGATGTACGTTTAATCAGGCAGTACCAGCAATTTTTAGCAGTGCTAGTGCACTTCTTTTGAAACAGTGTCTGCACTTCTCAGCTACAGAGAAGCAGTTCTGGTATTTATCGGCACGCCTGATACATCTTTGTTAGAAATGTTTCAGTACTTCTTCACAGCACTGATGTTATTTTAAAGGGGCAGCATATCCCTTCTCAGCATGATTGCTGTCTTTATAATGTGGCATTTCTTATCTTCGTAAAATGACTGCCTGCTGTCTATACCTCAAATGACAATTTAGTTTGTGGGTGTACTACATATATTTATGTATATATCGATTAAGTAATTTCAGTAAATCACTTAATTTCCACTTTCTCATACTTGAAAGCACTGATAGAAGAAACAAGAATTGGAAAAGTCAATGGGTCTCTTGTTGGCTGACAGCCTTTGGCTTTGTCAATACTTGCCTAAGTTTTGCTGGTGAAGCTGCGGGCCTCCATTATTCTAAAAAAATTAAAAACATTGAAAGCAAAAATATTTCATAATTCATGTGATATAGTTCAAGGATTTGTGTCAGGAGACAAATGCAGATATTGAAAAAAGACACAAAATTGATGACCCTTGAAGGATGCCACAGAACACTGAATGAATTTGTGAATCTGGTGAACCGATGCTTACTTTCAGCCTGCAGGCAATGAGACATGATTATATTCATTGCAGTGCAGGTTGACATAAGCATGGCTAACATTCAAGCCTTTCCAATAACATCAAATGGGCAGCAGCACTGCAGGTGGCAAAGAGGTGAAGGAATGTAAGAACAGTTTTTGGTCCTCATCCAGTCAGAGAAGGAGCTCTTGCCTCATTTTTGCCAAGGCACTTTCAGTGCTCCTTGCCGGCCAGGATCCAGACTGATACTTTTGGAGGGGGTGGTGCAGTACCATATATGCTTGGAATTGTCTCATCTCGTCCCTTTCTAAGATTTTGCTGAGAAAGGGCTGGTTGATGATAGGCTGGTAGTTACCCACTATTTCCGGATCAGCAGATTTTTTTCAGAAGGGGGTGATTACGGCATGTGTCAGAGAGTGAGGAACAATTGCAGAGTGAGCATTTTCTAATGTTAGTGGTATCCATCATGAAGGGGGGAACTGTTTGAGGAATGCAACTTACAAAGGATCCATACACCATTTGGAGAAGAGCCACAGCTGTTTCCAAAGTTTTGAACGAGGCGAAGGCTTTTGAGAGCAAAGTTCGGGAGCTTTGTACTTGACAGCAATTGTGCAAGGACGACTCCTTGTGTGTGCATTTGTTTTGTCCTTCTCTCCATGCCCCTCCACCCTACTCCACTCCACTCCAATCCAATCCACTTCACTCCACTCCAATTTAATCCGCTCCACTCTAATCCATTCCAATTCAATCTAATCTAGACCACTCTAATCCACTACACTCTAATCCACTCCAATCCATTCTACTCCACTCCAATCAATTCCACTCTACTCTAATCCACTCAAATCTAATCCACTCCACTCCAATCCACTCTAAAACACTCCACTCCAATCCACTGTAAACTAATCCACTCTAATCAACTCCAACCCAATCCACTCTAATGCACTCTAATCCATTCCAATCTACTCATGTCTAATTCACTCCAATCCATTCCACTCTAATCCACTCCACTCTAATTTCCTCCACTCCAATCCATTCCACTGTAAGCCACTCCACTCTAATCACTCCAATCCACTCCACTCTTATCCACTTCACTCTAACCACATCACACCACTCTATGACACTACATTATATGACACTCCACTCTATGACACTCAACTCTAAACAACTACACTCTATGACACTCAACTCAACGACATTCCTTGCCACTAATGTTTAGCCATGCTGAACAGCAGCCACACTAGGGTACAACATGACTAAAACACATTGCCAACTGCAAGGTTTATTGGCTTTACCAATGCTTGTTTGCTACTACAATGGTGTTGCGATTTCTCATTCTAGGATTCGTGTGACACATTTCTGCACAGCAGTACCCCTTTAAAACCACTTGCTGATGCCATTGTAGCCTGCCCTTGGTTTTCTAGGTTTGGTGATGTCTATGATCGTTAAAGTATATGTCAAATATATACACACATTTCTGAAACACCTGAAGGGCACGGGAGGGAACGTGCTGTTGATGCAGTGATATAGATGCACTTCTGGGGCTGCATTTATATGTTAGATCCTTTAGGGTTGTGTGTAAACATGAGGCCCAGCAACTGTCAATCTGAATGTGTTGGGCAACTCACAACCTATTTCAAGATTACAGTCTCAATGTTGTCAAGGAGGTCCATAGGCCTATCAACCCACAGGCAGTCATCATTGATGAACGTTTTCATTGGCTTTGGGCTGTAGGTGAATTTTATTGACTGTTCGATTAATTAAAATCATTACAGTAAAAGCAAAAACGCTGTTAAAAAGAATAATTGAACTAAGCAGTTCCTGCCTCCTGCCCTCTCCACCCTCCCCTACCCATCAATATCCTTGGGCTGTAGGTGGAGGGTTTGGTTCCAAGAAGGTGGGGGTGTAACCATGGGAGGAGACTAACAACTACTGATACAAGAGAGATGCCGGAATTAATATTGTTGTAGGTCAGGCAATTCAAAGGACGGTGATGTAGTATCGGGATTACACTTTTAAATAACATAACTAAAACACATTATTTTAACTAACTAACTCAAATTGTTGAACAAATAGAAGTGAGATTCATATTTAGAGCCACATATTTAACCATAAATAGCACATACTGTAAGAGACTCGCAACTTTGATGCATGAAAATTACAAGTTTTAGGCATCTCAAGATCAACTGATAATAACACCAGTTCTTTTTGGATGATTGTAAGGATAACTGGACTCATTTTGATTCAGTCATATCACCTCCAGGTTGCAAATATATTTCACACATGTCAGCAGTGGGCACTTAATGCACTGCTTAGTAGACAGAGTTTGTAAGGAAGAAAGTGCCCTACAAGCTGTGCACCAGACAGCCCAGCATTTTCTTTTTAATTTTGTCCCTCAAGGTTTAGCGTATGATTTTTGCTTTTGGAGACAGTTTCAGGGTCACCTTGTTGCTAAGGACCCTTGAATCTTCAGTTGGATGTGCTCCCAGTCACACCTTGGGAGAGCCCATAGAGAGGAAACCCAAATAGTACTGCCAACCCCACTACCTAAGATGGTAGCCACACTCAGCCCCTCAATCAAACCTGGCTGGTGCCCACTGATGAGTAACTTTTGGGTGCCCAGATGCACAATTTTAAGTACTGAGGCTCAGAAATGGGAACACCTTTGTACGTCAATACATTCTTTTATAAATATAATGATAACATTCACCCTTCACAAACACGGTGTGTTCAAGGTATGTTAAGGAATCACAATCCTTACCAGTATGGCTAAGGTAAGTGCTGTAAATATTTGTAATAAAAAAGACTGGGGTTTGCACGATGGAGAATGACTTGGCAAGAGAGGGCAAATCTACCCCTCACACTTCTTTTGTAGGTAGTCTAGAGCTCTGGCAGGTATCAACATAGCATCCAACCAGGGCAGCCACCTAGAGCGCACCTGCATAGGAGCTATGCCAAATTACATTCTACAGCTAACTGGTGGAAGATTTTAAATTGTAAGAGTGCATTTGATGTGTATGGGCCCTGTTTTTTTTTTTTACCAACTGCCCACTTTTGCGAATGTAAGATAAAGAAGCTCTGCGGCTCACTCACCATATTTCAAATTTGGATCCACGCGCACCCCTTGTTGCTGATCTGAGAGAGGGGATCCTGACTGCTGCCACATCTACCTAAGTGGGACAGAGTCAAGGCCACACAAACTCTGCTTGCCTGCAGTGCTGCTGCCCTTTCCAAGTGTGGGACCTCATGTGGCATCTACAGAGAGCCTGTAGGGGACCCAAGCCCGCTCATGGCAAGATGGAGGCTGGGTGACGCGGGCTCAGCCTCATCAGACATGGATGTTCCTGTACTTAGCGCCTTACAATTACACCAGCAATGGCTATATGATGTCCAAAAGATCAACCCAGCAAGTGCAGCTGAGGTGGTAATATACTCAGTCTGGCAAACACACCCATCTTACACCACCTGTTCATTATAGTCGCTATTGTTATGAATATCAATTTTCTGAATTTGCACTCTTTTTTTTGCCATGTGTCGCAGTATAGTAACCATTTGACTCATCGGCTTGCCTGATCCAGGGGTCCTTGTGATCCATTCATAGTACTACGTGCTCTTGATCACTAATCCCAGCGTGCCCTTTGACCTCCCTTAGATCGGAGTACTTCTAACATACGGATGAACTCTGAGACACTGGACCCTTTCCATGCCGATAAAAATAACATAGCTGTTGCTTTTGTGTTTATTATTTCTTTACATTAATCTGGTGTTCCAGAACAGCTAGGAATGCAAACACCTTGAAATAATTTAAAGAGATGCAAAGTATGCTGTTTTAGCAAAAAGGTTTGGTAAACAGTGTCCTTGTCTGTTAGCATGGCCAAACAGTAGCTATTTGCCTAATACAATACCCCATTGCCTATCTTTGTGCCTTTCCTGTTTTCATAGTCTTCTAGACTGGTTCCAAGATCCTTTAACGTTAGGAGTTGTGAACACCAGAACCGCAGAAGCATAGTCTAGCTTTTTTTGCAAGGGGGCCTGTTTTTTGCGAACTACATTGTCGTTCATCCATTCTCATTGTGTCCAGAGACTCTCTTGAGACATTCATTGTCACAGTGAGGGCACAGACTCATTGTATCTGTGTTTTACAACAAACATATTGGAGTTAGTATCTTGTTGTGTACAATGTACTTTGTTTTCCATTGACTTACTTCTGTTGATGCTGTAAATATATTTCTCATATCTGCATTATTAAAAGTATGTGTGCACACAATGCTTGGCTGATAGGTATACCTCATTGGTTCTTTGTTGGCGCTGTTGCACTGAGTCTAGACTCGTCACTCTACCTCTCTCTTGGGTTTAGTACTGAACTGCTACCTCTGTGCAGAGAGTCATGTGAGCATGACTGGCACATACTGTCTGTTGTGGACTGTGTACCTTGAGTGCTGACTGCTAGAAATCCTGAGCCTCCTCTCAATCAATATCTTTATTATATCACTAAAAAATTATCATAAAAGATAAGACAAATTGCACATGAGATAAAATCAAGGAATAACATGAAAAAACAGTCCATACCAACATTACATTAATAAAAAAATAAGAAAATGGATTAAGCAATAAAAAGGAATCATACAGACAGAGTGCTTCGTTTGCGAAAGGCAGATTTAAAAACCAGCCTACCGAAAAGTAAACAAAAGGGCTAACCAACATGCGTAATAAGTGCAAGGCAGGTCTGCACTGGTTAAAACCATAAAATTTAAGAACAGGTTTTAAATATTTTTTAGCTAAAATGTCAGAGTACTTGCATAAAAAATCAAAATGTTGCAAGGTTTGTGCAGAAGCCGCATCCATGGGCACATAAGAATAGTTTCTTTATCATACTGCCCAAGAGGGAAACAAAGCAATGGTCTTAATGGTACCCAGCTGAAATTTGGCTAGGAGAGCACTTTCCCAAAAACTGGGGACCCAAGTCAAATAAGATTTCGAGTAAGACGTAATTTGAACCATAGCATAGTCCCGCAGCATCGGTTTCTTTACTTACTCTTGTTCTCTACAGGACACTTTGGATTTCATAATTAACCCTTTAACTTGGCGGATGTCTGCTTTAACAAGGGAGAGTGGAGAGGAAAACAGATCACTCAAGTCCAGGGCTTTGGCTGTGGTTTGCACATACTTTAACCAAGGTATATACATGCCTTTTCACAACTCAAACAGTCTAAAATAATATCCCTGTTAAGAGATGTATGACTATTAGTCCAAACAGACACCCATAACAGTGCTGATTGCTAAAAATCCTGAGCTCCCTCTCATTTAGAGAGCTCTGTGGCCCTTTGTAACTACCCACCCCACGGAATTTCACCCGACAGAGCTCAACTTACACAACTATCTCACCGTCTGACATGTACCCTGCTTAGCCAGCAGACACGCTACTGATCTATGTTATTTTCTGCCATTTATCTCATTGGTCAACCTCACTGGCCTCCAAATAAAACTGTAAGGTTACAAACATCTTTCAGAGAACAACTGGGCTATGACAGACACAAAAGCCTCCTTCTGCTAAGTGTATAGCAAATTGGTGACCTGGCCACAGCACTTGGATCTAGATAAGTCTCCTCGTTACAACATTATCATTGCATTTATGTAGTGCGTTGCTGACACTATTGCTTTCCATCTGTAAAATCCTCATATTTTCCTTTTTGCTGAAATATTACTCCCTACCGAAAATGAGGTGAAAATGTCAACGAGAGGATTGAAGAGGCAGAGGGATGGTAATTATTTAAATAGGACAGCAGAGATTTCTGGGATCAGTCCTGTATTAGTAGGCATGCATGTGCAAAGGACCAGTACAGCTGAGGCATGGAGCAACTTTTACCTATAGATCACTCAGCTGGAGATCATTGATATGTGTATTTCAGGAACATGAGAAGGGGATGGGGTTGAACGCGCTGTCCAAAACTGGCAACTCCCATACGAGGGTCGAAAAATGAAATCTACTTTTTTAAACGGTGCATATGTCCTGCTCATGTTTCGGCCTGGGTGGTGAACTCTGCTCCGTTCATGGACTTTGCAGAGTTTTCGGCGCTCCGCGGAGCATGTGGATTTCTGAAAAACTATGCTACGTGTAGTGGAGAGGAATTGTTTCCTTGCTCACCTGAGTTAAGATGGCGAGCGCAAGCGAGGAAAATCCACCTCCCGGTAGATTTCTCAACGCGGGAGCTTGTAGTTAGTCACGACCGCTCGCGTTGAGAAACCTTCCGTTCATGTTGAGAAACCTTCCGTTCGCATTGAGAAAGCTGTCGCTCGAGTAGAAAATCTTTTCAAGCGCCAGAAAAGAAGCAGCGCCCCGTTGCGCTGCGCATGGTGCCATTCGCGCTGGTCTTATAGCATGGGACAAACACCCGGCACTGAAAATCAATGTGAACCGCGTGACAAAACGCCCTCTGCCATTTGCAAAACACCACATAGCGCAGCGGAGTTTTTGGTCACTTCACGGAGTTCCGCTTAGCGGAACTGTGTGAACTCAGGCCAGGCCTACTCATGTTACTATCCTAAATTCTGTTTCAAGCACAGGTGTAACATACTCCCTTGAAGCCCCTGTGTTGCATGGGCTGTGGGGAGTGGCAGGGCATATTCAGTTTTCCTGTCTCTAGCGGACCAAAAAGTGGCAAAGGGTTAAAACCCATGCTCATTAAAACTGGGGGCGCAATACATTACTACAACTAATTCTTGTTTTTTTTTTGGTCATTGCATTTTCTCTGTGGTGGCAGGAAGCTATGTGCCCCTCAACACAATTTGGCTTAGGTTCAACAATTCTTTATTATGCCACTGGTTCAAATGGCCATTCTGCTCTTCTCAAGCTTATTTTAAGCATTCTGTTGCCTTTGTTGCTAAGTTCATTAAATATAAACATTTAATACATCCATAAATGTTAAATATCAAATGCACTGTATATAAAGGTTTTAAGCAGCAATGAAACAATGTTTTCAGAGTCAACAACATATACAGAGCACATTGCTTGCTGTGGCTGGTCTTGGTTCCTACACCCCGATTGTCGTTGGCCTGTATTTGCAAGGCTTATATAGCCAGATGTAGCAATACACTGGGAGCAAAAAGTGGTCACAATTGATGACCAGTTTGTTTATGACAAGTATTGCATTTTGAAAACCAACCTATGTACTAATAGGTTGGGCCAAAAATTCTGAATTGGAGTGGGTAACAGTTTGACCTACCACGTTAATTTTCATATGGTTGGTCGCAAATTGTGACTCACTCCGATTGGTGGCAATCACAGGGATGGTGGATGGCAATGGTCAGCTGACTACTTAATATAGCCTTATAGCCCGCCGTAGCGGGCTATACCGGCTATTAAAGGCCCGCTCCAGCGTTAAAGGCCCGAGCCGAAGGCGAGGGACTTTAACAAGGGAGCGGGACTTTAATAGCCGGTATAGCCCAGCTACGAAGGGCTATAAAGCTATTAGAACATTCTGCTACTAGAGGGCAGAATGTTCCAACAAATAAAACAAAGGCCTCTCGGAGTTCGAGGGGTTTAAATTCCCTCGGGCTCCGAGAGGCCTTTGAAAACAACATTGGAATGTTGCTGCGGGCCTTACCGGCCCGTAAAGCATGGAGCACTCCATTGTCTTCAATGGAGCTCCCAACATTCCAATGTTCTAATATATTGTTATAGTAGCAAAGTCTATGGAGTTCTATGACTTTATTAGAACATTGGAATGCTGGGAGCTCCATTGAAAACAATGGAGTGCGCTGGGCTTCTAATGGCCGGTAGAAGCCCATAGTTTCAATATTCCAATGTTTGACTTTGCTCACAGATGTTGCTGTGAACAAAGGCCCCTGGAGCCTGAGGGGATTCTGCCCTCTGGGGCTCTGAGAGGCGTTTGTTTTTACTAATCAGAACATTCTGCCCTCTAGGGGCAGAATGTACTAATAGCCTTACAGCCCACCATACCGGGCTATACCGACCATTAAAGGCCCACTTCCTTGTTAACTCTGGAGCGGGCCTTTAATGGCCGGTAGAGCCCCCTATGGCAGGCTCTAAGGCTATAAATTCTACTAAAGGATAAATTGGCTATCATATAGCCTCTTCCTGACTTATAGGTCTGAGCCAGATGCAATGCCTACAAAAAGTGAGAGGTCAGTATTGGCAATCATGGAATATCCAGGATGTACCGCTCTCTTGTGACTAACATACCAGACCCCTTGCAGGGCCTCGCGAGTCACTTGGCAGGAAGACCTAACATAACATGTGTATTTGTAATGCGCACATTCACCCAAAGGTATCTTGGCACTGAATAAGAGATGTTTATTTTTACCCAACTCAATGTATCGAACTCACAAGGATGAAAGGCTGGGTGGACCAGCCAGGCTTTGAACCTGTGACCATGAGGTCAAACACAGGCCACTACAGTGGAAGGATTAGTCCACTAAGCCACCAGACCTACAGTCTTTAGATGATGAAGAGTGGACAAAAGCCAAAACAGCCCTGTAGAAAGCTGGCTCTGTATATACTATGCCAAAGTAAGGTACAGTGTGCACAGAGTGCAGGGGATCCCCAGAGACTTTACAGAGGCTAAAGTAGATAACACTAATGCTCTCTTTTGTGGTAGTGTGGGTGAGCAAAATACAAAATCAATTTCCTGAGCCACAATCATGTAGTGCATGACAGTAATTAATTCACACAGTAATTATCTTTAAGTGTTCATCCTTGGTCTTTATTCCATATCTTGTAATATTTGATTGCGCTTCAGTTCTTCATCAAAGCTACCGACAGTCACAGTTTTTGCCAACACGTGTTTCGTCTATTGGCAATAACCACAGACTTCGTCAGGGCTACAACAAACAAATATATATCCTGATTACATTATATTACATCTACATTAAACCTCCACCAAATTGTGGGTGAGACTACCAAACACTCAGTGCACTGTTTAAAATATGCAAGGCAAAACCATCTTAGTGCACTGTGCAGTATAGCAGGCTATAAGAAAGAAGGAAAAAGTGATTATCTTCAAAAGAAAGTAAAAGAAAACAAGGAAAAATAAAAAACAAAAACGGGAGAGAAGGAGACACCTGAAATGTTAGAGTGAACATTAAAACAGAAAAAGGGGAAAAGAAGAGACCTATGTAAAAATTCCTAAAAAATCACCCGTGCTAACTTCAAGATACACAAAATAAATAAATCAATGCAACCTATGCACAACTCCATTGTCCACGTCACACCATCTTTAGACTCACCACGGACTGAGAATCTACAAGTGGTCTAATCAATATCCATCACGATCAACCATCTTCGGATTTAACTGACCAGTAGATAAACTCCTATATAACATGTAAATAACAAAAATATCCATATGTATAAGGACTCCAATCTAAATATAAAATTGTTCCAAAATACATCTCCTCAATGTTAGTGAACACAATTAACAGGCACTCACCAGTTGTGGCATTTCCTGCATAAAATAAGTGAGAGTTCAACTTAGATCTATCTCCAATCTTCATAAAAGCAATCAATATCCTGAAACGACATATAGGACAACATCACCATAGTATATCACCCCCAATCTGTTCATAGGCCAATGTAATCTCCAACTAACCGGTAAGCATAAAAGGAGTATATATCCCATGTACTGGGAATAATAAAATTGATAGCTCCATATTTCCCAATGAGTCTCCAAATACCAATTTACATGGCGTGAATATATGCCCCACACACTATCCGAAGCAAATATCATCCGTTATATTCAAAACGCCATAAGTTACTCGGTTGGTTCAACTCCTTACGGATTGGGGAACCTTTGCTGGACCAGTGGGCCACTAGAACTCGGGCTGGGGGCATCGGGTGCAGAGGTAGTCGGTTTTGCGGTTCCACAGGCAGAGAACTTTGTCTTTAAGGTTGGTTTTCTTCTGGACAGGTCCGCTGTCCATGGGAGATTAGCAGTCTTTTTTAGAAGGCAGGCAGTCCTCCCAGGGTTCCAGAGGTTGCTGGGCTGCGGAACGAGTCGCTCTTCTTCAGCAAGGGCATTGAGGGCTGCAGACAAGCTGATAGGGCTGGGGCCAAGTCAGTTGGTGTCTCCAGTCTTCACTGTCGCATGGCTCTTCTTGGTCCTCTTCTTCGTAGGTCATAGATAATCTGAGTATTAAGGTTCATACTCAATTTAGATGCGTTACAGGGGTTAGAAGGTAGTAGCCAATAGGCTACTTACCTTTAGGGTGCCTACACCCTTTGTATGTCCACTCCTTCTGGGAGGGGGCATATCCCTAACCCAATTGGCTAGAATCCGCCAAAACAATATAGAGGATTTTCAAAGGAAGGGGTCACTTCAGCTCAGGGCACCTTAGGCGTGGTCCTGGCTGAGAGGGTACAATCCTCTCTTGTTTATTATTTTTCCCACCAAACTTGCCGCCAAAAGTGGGGCTTGGTCAGGGCGGCGGGCATCTCAACTAGTTGGAGTGGCCTGGGTCAGCATAATAAAGGATGGGAAGCCTTTGAGGCTCTCTGCCTTTCAATGTTGTTCCTGCTAGGGGTAGGTGTGAAGCACCTCCACCCAGAGCAGGCCTTGTTTCTGACCCACGAGAGCAAAAGGCTCCCACCTCTGGGGGTCAGAAACATTTCTAGAGGTGTCAAACTGGTGCAGACCAGTCAGGCACACACTAGTGGGTTGGTAGGTTTTCCGGGGACACCTCTGAGGTGCCCTCTGAGTGCATTTATTAATGCACCCAACACTGGCATCAGTGTGGGCTCATTAATTTGAGATGTTTGGTACCAAACATCTTGGAATTCGGTGAAGACATCATGGATTTGTGGAACTCGTAGTGACAAGATCCCAGCCCATGTACTTAGTATGACTTCACTGTGCACTTATAATGTCTAAGAATGGACTTGGACACTATAGGGGAATATCTGCTCATGCAGTTATGCCCTCACATGAGGTATAGTGCATCCTGCCTTAGGACTGTAAGGCATGCTGTAGGGGTGACTTACCTATGCCTCTTGCAGTGCTCATAGATCTGGCACACAGGGATGTGTGCCAGGTCGACTCTTCACTTTTATCTGCAACAAAACACACATGCTGCAATGTGAGTGTGCATGTGTTTGGTGAGGTGTCTTTTGGGGTGGCACAATGCATGCTGCAGCCCCCAGGAGACCCTCTCTGGTCACAATGCCCTTGGAACCACTGGTACCTTTTACAAGGGACTTATATGTAGGCCAGAGGTGAGCCAATTGTGGAAATAAAGGTACAGATCTGGGAAAGAACACAGGCACTGGAAACCTGGTTAACAGGAACCCAGTGCACATTCAGGCCTAGATGCATCAGTCAGGCAAAAGAGGGGGGTAACAGTGGCGGCCACTAAGTAGCGGGGGTGGTGAGGCAGGGGCGGGGGTGAGGGCTTGGGGAAGGGGCGGGGGTAGAGGGCTAAATGGAAAGAAAAAGGGAAAAAAATACTTACATGCATGCCGGCTGCTTCCTCTCCGTCCTCTTCGGTGGAGGCCAGGAGCAGGAAGGAAGCAGGAACCAGGAAGCTACCACTGTCCCCTAGCCAATCACAACTCTGCATTACAGCAGTGTTGTGATTGGTCTGAGCACCGTGGTTCAGCGCTCAGGCAGGGACTGGGAGGCTGGGCACATTCTCCTCCCAGGCTGTGTATTAGAGCCAGTGGAGAACATGCAAACTGCGCATGACTGTTTGGCCGAACCGAGACGGCCGGCCAGACCGTCATGCACAGTTAAGAGTGCCCCCACTCCTTCCCCTGTTCCTATGACGTCTAGCCCCACCCTGCCCCTAATCAGTCAGCGCTAGGAACGGAAAAATAAAATGATAACGTTGAGTTATTATCATTTTATTTTTCCTTTTTCAACTGCTCACAGAGCTTGGGGCGATGCTCCTCCGCCTTAGCGGACGAGTCGCCCCTGGGGGTAACCATGCCAAACGGGGTACTTTCCTACAGGCCCCTCATAAATGGCTCGCCTTCATCTCATCCAAATCAGTTATTTACATAGTAATATTTTACTCCCATAAAACTATGTAAAATGAACAAGGCTAATAGCCTACAATGTATACACTGCTCCACTGAAACAAGTAATTTCCTCCCCATGACATGGTCCACCTCCGTCCTCACACCATTTGATTGCACGTATACTAATGGTGGTAATGGGTAGACCAATCTCCCTTACATCGAAAATCACCATTCTGGGTCTCCTGGAAGAGTGGGGGACTCAGAGCTAACCCCACCCTCTTGGGTGCGGCTTGCATGATGGCAAATTATGAATGGCAATCGGGCATGGACCAACGTGCACTCTTGAATAAAGAGATATATAGGGCTAGAGGCTGCTTGTTAGAAATGGGGGTCTCTAGTTGGCAGAGGTAGGTACCTTTATCCAAGTAAGGACCCTTCTTCCTAGTCAGGGCAAGGGAGTTACACTCTAAAATAATCCCTGCTCATCCCCTTGGTAGCTTGGCACGAGCAGTCAGGCTTATCTCAGAGGCAGTGTGTGAAGCATTTGCACATAACCAACAGTAATACAGTGGAAACACTACAAAAGGACACCACACCAGTTTAGAAAAATATCCAGTATTTTTATGTTCCCAAAACAAGACCAAAACGACAAAAATCCAACATATAATTCTCAATAATCAAAAGTAGACTTAAAATACAGTTCCTTGAAGTCGATAGCTCGGTCCGGGTTTATCACGGCGTCGTGAACAACAAATCCAAACAGTTCTGGCTGACTGCAGCATCGCGGGCCAGCTATGGTGTTGGAAAGATTCGCAAAACAGAACCTTTTAGAAATGCAGGGCATCAGCGGCCTCTCGTCGAGCCAGGAAGAGCCAGCATCCACAGGCGTCAGTTCTGGAGGTCGGGGCAGGAGTCGTCAGGCCCTTGAAGTCACACGCATTGCAGATCAAACTCCTCGCGGTTGAAGTCAGGAGCGGTGGTGCGAAGTACAGCGGTGCGGCTTGCAGTGCCTACAGGTCGTGGTGCAAGCAGCGGCTCGGTGGCAGCATCAGGTGGCATCATCGATGAGACCAGGGTTGCGGTGCAAAGTGCGGCAGTGCCCCCAGCTGTGCCTTCAGGACACGGAGTCGGCAGTGGCGTCGTTGACGGCATCGGGTTACTTTTTCTTCTGTTGCAACACAAAACACACAGTCCCCAGTGCTGGTAGCAGATGAACTTGAAGTCTTTGCTGTTCCCGAGACTTCTTGAACAGGGGGCAAGCTCTACCTCAAACCCTTGGAGAAACTTACACAAAGAAGTTGCAGAAAATTCAGTCCAGTCCTTTCACTGCCCAAGACAAAAGCAGCCACTGCAGGCCAACACAGCAAAGCACACAGCAAAGTGGTAGTTCCTCCTCACAGCTTCTCCAGCTCTTCTCCTTGGCAGTCTTCTTAGTCCTAAAGAGTTCTAAAGTTCAGGGGTCTGGGCCCCACTTTTTATAGCATAAATTCCTTTGTTCTCTGGTGGCAGAGAAGCTCTTTGCACAGCCAAAACCAGTTCTGTCCTCTCTAGTGCAGCTTCCTGGCAGGAGGTGGAGACAGCATTGTCCAAGGCAGACCAGGCCCATTCAGGTGTGAAAGAAATTTCCTCCCCTACTCTGACTGCATCCCAGGTCTATTCAGCCCAGCCCTGACTCACCCTGGAAAGGCAGGACCCACCTCACCCCCCAAGTGGCTATCTGAACAGAATGCACATCGCCAGCCCCTGTCACTCCAAAGCCACACAGTCAATACACAAACCTAGCAGAGGCTTACTGGATGGCTAAGCAAGAAAATATCCACTTTCTAAAAGTGGCATTTTCAAATCCAGCATGTAAAAGTCATCCTCACTAAAAGATGCATCTTCATATTCTGAGTTCAGGTGTACCAAACTCCCCTTTCCCATCTTCTTCCCATTGGCAGTTATACTTATAAGATGTTATAAGTAAACTCCCCATTCTATCCTATGGGAGAGATAGCCTTTCAATAGTGAAGAACGAAATTGGCAGTATTTCACTATCAGGACATGCCACACACATTTGGGCATGTCCTACCTTTCACATATACTGCACCCTGCCCACAGGGGTACCTTGGGCCTACCTCAGGGGTGACTCACATGTAAAAAGGGAAGGTTATGGCCTGGCAAGTGGGTGCACTTACCAGGTTGACATGGCAGTTACAAACTGCGCGCAGACACTGCAGTGGCAGGTCTGAGAACCCTTTACAGGGCTGCTTGTGTGGGTGGCACAACCAGTGCTGCAGGCCCACCAGCAGCATTTGATTTACAGGCCCTGGCACACCCTGGCACACCCTGCACACTTTACTAGGGGCTTACCAGTAAATCAAATATGCCAATCACGGAAACACCAATCCATAACACAATTTACAACAGGAGCACTTGCACTTTAACACTGAACAGCAGTGAGAAAGTGCGCAGAGACATAAAGCCAGCGAAAACAGAGTCAAAACCGGGAGGTCAGAAAGCAAAATGCCAGGGGATACACGCCAAAAGATGCCAGGTCTAACACATGTCTCCTCCAGCTGAAAGTAGGGAGAACTACCCACCCTTTTGGGAGTTCTCTTCACTAAGTTGGAAGAATCTGAACAGACCATCAGCATTGGCGTGTTCTGTGCCACGGCGGTGTTCCACCGAAAGTCCATTCCCTGTAGGGAGATGGACCACCAGTTTTGGGTTCTCACCCCTCATCTGCATTAACCATCTGAGGGGCATGTGGTCTGCCTGAACTCGGAAGTGAGTCCCAAACAGGTAGGGTCTTAGCTTCTTCAGTGCCCAGACCACTGCAAAAGCTTCTCTTTCTATGGCACTCCACCTCTGTTCCCTGGGGAGTAGTCTTCTGCTAAGGAAGACTACAGGCTTGTCTAGGCCCTCTTTGTTTAGTTGGGAGAGCAGGGCTCCCACACCATGCTCTGAAGCATCAGTCTGCACTACGAATTCCTTGGAGAAGTCGGGTGCCTTGAGCACGAGCGCCATGCACATGGCTGCCTTCAGGGCATCAAAAGCTTTCTGGCAAGCATCAGTCCAGATCAACTTCCTGGGCTGCTTCCTGAAGTCAGCTCTGTTAAGGGGGCAACCATGGTGCCATATCCCTAAAAGAATCTCCGATAGTACCCGGTGAGACCTAAAAAGGCTCTCACCTCTGTTTGGGTCTTGGGGGATTCCCAAGCCAGAATGGTGTCAATCTTGGGCTGAAGGGGCACCACCTGGCTGCCTACTACCTGGTGCCCCAAGTACACCACAGAGCCCTGCCCGATCTGGCACTTACTGGCATTGATCGTGAGGCCTGCCTTCTGCAGAGCCTTCAACACTTCCCAGAGGTGTTGCAGGTGATCCTCCCAGCTGAACACTGCAATGTCGTCCAGGTAGGTGGCACTGAAATCCTCCAGTCCAGCCAACACCTGGTTGACTAACCTCTGAAAGGTTGCAGGGGCATTCTTCAATGAAAAGTGATTCACCCAGAATTGGTAATGCCCCTCTGGGGCTGAGAATGGTGACCTCTCCTTGGCCCCCTTGGTTAAGGCAATCTGCCAGTACCCAGACGTCATATCAAATGGGCTGAGGAATTTAGCAGCTTCCAACTGATCAATGAGCTCATCAGCTCTGGGGATGGGGTGCACGTCAGTCCTGGTGATGGCATTGAGCCCACAGTAGTCCACGCAAAATGGCAGTTTAAGAGTGGCACCGGGTGCAGGATCCTTTGAGACCTAAACTACTGGGCTGGCCCAAGGACTGTTTGAGGGCCCTATCACCCCTAACGCCAACATCTTAGAGACCTCCTCTTTGATGCTGGCCCTGACCCGGTCAGTCAACCTGTAAATCTGGTGTTTTACCGGAGGGCTGTCACCAGTGTCCACGGCATGGGTACACCAGTGAGTAACACCTGGGGTCAGAGAGAGCAGTGTGGCGAACTGCCCCAATAACTGGTGACAGTCACTATGCTGCTCTGGGGTCAGTGTAGGGGAGAGGATCACACCTTCCACTGACCCATCATGCTCCTTGGTAGACAGGAGGTCAGTGAGAGGTTCACTCTCCTCTTCCACCCCATCATCTGTTGCCAAGAGCATGCTCACTTCAGACCTCTTAAAGTGAGGTTTGAGGTGGTTCACATGGAGGACCCTCAAAGGGTTCCTGGGAGTCTGAAAATTCACCAGGTAGGTGACATTACTTTTGCGCTCCACCACCTCAAAAGGCCCGGTCCACTTGTCCTGCATGGCACAAGGTTCAGCTGGGGCCATGACCCACACCTTCTGGCCAGGCTGAAACTCCACCAGAGTCGCATTCTGGTTGCACCAGCATTTTATCTCTTCCTGGCTTGCTTCCAGGTTCGCCTAAGCGAGTTTCCTGAAGCGGGCAGTTTGGTTTCTGAAGGCCAGCATGTAGCTATATATATCCTGGGGAGTATTCCTGGGAGCTGTCTCCCAGCCTTCCTTTACCAAACTGAGAGGTCCTAGCACAGTGTGCCCATACAGAAGCTCAAAGGGACTGAACCCTAGAGACTTCTGTGGTACTTCCCTGTATGCAAAGAGAAGGCATGGTAAGAGGACCTCCCACTTATGCCTCATGGGTTCTGCTAGACCCTTAATCATGCCTTTCAAGGTTTGGTTGAATCTCTCCACCAAACCATTACCATGTGGGTGGTAAGGAGTGGTGAACTTGTAAGTCACTTCGCACTCCTCCCACAGGGATGTCATATACTTGGATATGAGATTGGTCCCACGGTCATAAACCACTTCTGTGGGGAAACCCACATGGGAAAAGATCCCCATTAACACCCGGCCCACCACTGGCACCGTCGTTGTTCTGAGAGGGATTGCCTCCGGGTACCGGGTGGCATGGTCCACCAAGACCAGGATGTACCTGTTTCCCATGGCTGTCTTGGGATCCAGTGGCCCCACAAAAGGGGGTCCAACAACTGGAAAAGGTTAGAGAGGAGCTTTACACTTCCTCCCACCCTCGCCACTTGCCTGGTAAGTTTGGCAAAACCTATAATGAGCATCTGACTACTTTCGCATTTGGGGCCAAAGAAGCGGGTGACAATGCTGTCAAAGGTCTTGTTCTGCCCCAAATGTCCTGCCAAAGGCACATCATGAGCCAGACCCAGTAGGAAGGTCCTGAAGCGCTGAGGTACCACCAGCACACAGGCTGACCCAGGCTCAGCGACCTTAGGCTTGCTATATAGGAGGCCATTCTCCCAGTAAATCCAGTGTGATTTAGACTGATCACCAGCTGCCTGGTTTGCAGCCTGCTGCCACAAACATTCTAGAGAAGGGCATTTCTTCTGCTCACTGCAGAATTCTTCCCTGGTGGGACAACCTTCTTGCTGCCAATGGGTCAGCTCAGATAAGTCCCCCAGTTCAGCTACCTGCTCCCCTGTAGGTACCGGGGCATCCCCCTCAATGTCAGCCTCCTCCCAGACCGTAGCTACCTCAGGGGTGGGTTTCCCGCACCCCCTGCCCTTTCTCTTGGCAGGAACCTGGGTCACTGTTTCAGGCTCACTGTCCTTCTGATCATCCATTCCGGCCTCCATTGACCGAGTGGTCACGCATGCCCACTCTGACAAACCAAGTATCTCCAAGTATGACCTGAGCTCAACATCCTTCCACAAGGACTGCTCTAGGTCATTCCCTAGCAGACAATCGACAAGCATGGTAGGGCTCACAGCCACCCTCAAGGGACCCTGAGCCCCCCATTTAAAGGGAACCTGTGCCACCTTTCACTGGTGCTTCAAGTTGTCCACAGCAACTACTTGGTGGAATGCCCTGGGGACTACTTGCTCCTCAGCGACCAGGTGACACCAGACTGAGGTCACACTGACTCCAGTATCTCTGAGAGCCCCTACCCTTTTCCCATTGATGGTCACCTAGGCGTCGTATTTTTTTAGTGTTAGCAGGCACCTGGTTTCCTGGGACCATCTCCCTGTCCCCTAGAGAGACGAGGATCATTTCTGCGGGATCCCCACCCTCCTGTGGGTACCCCTTCTCCCCAAGTGCTACACTAGCCAACACCTTGGTCTGTTCACCGGTGGATGGCTGGTTCCTCTTGGGGCACTTGGGATCCCCCTTATGTGACCCACCTGCTTACAGGCAAAGCACGTCCGGGGGCCGGCCTCCACAGGCTTTCCTGAAGAGACCCTTTGTTTCTTATCTCCTGGGTGATGGGAACCTTTACTCTGGGTGGTAGTTTGGGGCCCTTAAGAGAACTCCTGTGCTTTACCCTTGTCCCCCCCACTCTTCTGCTGGGGGCCCTGCCCACCTTCGGCTGAGTCTCCCCATACACCTTCTTGTGGACCCTGGTACTCACCCAGCAGTCCGCCTCCATAGCAAGCTTCCTGGGGTCAGTCAGCTTACTATCAGCTAAGTGCTGGTGCAGCTCTGCAAAACATAGACTAGAAAAGTGCTCCCATGAAATAAATTGTAGAGCCCCTGAAAATCTGTCACATTACTGCCCTTCACCCAGCCATCCAGTGACCTGCAAAAAGAATCTACACATTCCAACCAAGTGTGTGCATCAGTTTTCCTACTGGACCTAAACTGATCCCTGTACTTGTCAGGAGTGAGACCATACCTGGTGAGGAGGGCGTCCTTCATGTCAGCGTAGGTGAGGTTTTGCCCCTTACCCAAACCTATCAAAGTATCCTTCGCTTCTTCTGGAAATAGAGGCCACAACCCTGCCCCCAATTTCTTTCAGGGACCCCATTCATGTGAATAGACGACTCATAACCCTGAAATCACTTTTGCATGTCATTCCCCTTCTTGAATTCTTTGCCCACTTTCTTGGGGATGTGCACAATCCTATCTGTCTGCACTGAAGAATTGCTGCCACCATCAGTGCTGGATATTCTCTTCAACTCCATCTCATTGAGCCCACGCTCATGGTCTAGAACCATTCTTTGAGATTCCATCTTGAGCCTCTCAAGCTCTATCTAATGCCTCCTACACTCCCTTCTGTCCTCCAGCTCTGGAGACAGACCACTGCTGCCTGGCCTGGAGGGACCACCCCTCTCAAAAGCACATCCACCCTAGGGTCTCCACTAAGGTCTCCAGACTGCCCACTGGCCTGTCTGGCTGATACCCAAGCCCTCAGCGCCTTTTGTAGCTCCTCCTTACAGGTGAGTCCTCTGACTTGGACTTTTAGGTTTTTACAAATGGCCTTCTACTCTTTGACGTTGTGGGTTTCCAACCTCTCCTCCTCAAAGGCCATCTCTAAGGATGCAATGGGGGATGCTGCTGTACCAGGAATGATGCAGTAGGAAATTCAAGATCCAAAACAATGGGATCACAAAAATAGACCAAAAAACAGTATGGGGTACATAATGATCTGCAATATGATAGTAGTGCACACCAATCACTGTAGGTCAAGTGCAAACGCAAGTCCTATCCTCACCGCTGACAACCAATGTTAGAAATGGGGGTGTCTAGTTGGCAGAGGTAGGTACCTTTGTCCAAGTAGGGACCCTTCTTCATAGTCAGGGCAAGGGAGTTACACTCCTAAAATAACCCCTGCTCACCCCTAGGTAGCTTGGCAGGAGCAGTCAGGCTTATCTCAGAGGCAGTGTGTGAAGCATTTGCACATAACCAACAGTAATACAGTGAAAACACTACAAAAGGACACCACACCAGTTTAGAAAAATATCCAGTATCTTTATATATCCAAAACAAGACCAAAACGACAAAAATCCAACATACAGTACTCAGAATTCTCTTAGACTTAAAATACAGTTCCTTGAGTTTGATAGCTCTGTCTGGGGCTATCACAGCATCGTGAACAACAAATCCAAACAGTTCTGGCTGACCGCGGCGTCACGGGCCAGCTACGGTGTCGGAAAGACCCACAAAACATTAAGTTTTAGAAATGCAGGGCATCGGCGGCCTCTCGTTGAGCTTCGAAGAGCCGGCGTCTGTTTCGGAGGTCGGGGAAGGAGTCGTTGGGCCCTTGAAGTCAGGCGCATTGCAGATCGAACTCCTCTCGTTGAAAAGGAGAGCGCCGGCGCCAGCAGGCGTTGGGGCTGCGGTGCGAAGTGCAGCAGTGGAGCTTGCCGTGCCCTCAGGTTGCAGTGCAGGCTGCGGCTCGGTGATGGTCGTCCAGCGGTGCAGGTGAGACCAGGGCTGCGGTGCGAAGTGATGCGTTGTTGTGGAAGTGCTGTCGTCGGCTGTTGAACTGGAGTCGATGGTACCGGCATTGGTAGGCCAAGGCTGCGGTGCGGGATAAGGGAGGTGCATCATGTAAATTATGAGCAGTGCCCCCGAACCATTGTGCAAGCAGCGGCGTTGATCTCAGCGCGGAGCGGCGGCATCAGTGATACCAGGGCAGCAGCGTGAAGCAAGGCGGTGCGGAGCCCACAGGTCGCGGTGAAAGCAGTGGCTCAGTGGCAGTATCAGGTGGCGTCGTCAGTGAGATCAGGGTTGGGGTGCGAAGTGCAACGGTGCCCTCTGCGGTGCCTGCAGTACATGGAGTTGGCAGCAGCGTCGTTAATGGCGTTTGGTTGCATTTTCTTCAATTGTAGCACAAAACACACAGTCCCCAGTGGTGGCGTCGTCAGTGAGACCAGGATTGCAGTGCGAAGTGCGGCGGTGCCCTCTGCGGTGCCTGCAGGACATGGAGTCGGCAGCGGCGTCGTTGATGGCGTCTGGTTGCATTTTCTTCAGTTGTAGCACAAAACACACAGTCCCCAGTGCTGGTAGCTGATGAACTTGAGTTCTTTGCTGTTCCTGAGACTTCTTGAACAGGGGGCAAGCTCTACCACAAGCCCTTGGAGAAACTCACACAAAGAAGTTGCGGAAAGTTCAGTCCAGTCCTTTCACTGCCCAAGACAAAAGCAGCCACTGCAGGCCAACACAGCAAAGCACACAGCAAAGTGGTAGTTCCTCCTCACAGCTTCTCCAGCTCTTCTTCTTGGCAGTCTTCTTAGTCCCGAAGAGTTCTAAAGTTCAGGGGTCTGGCCCCACTTTTTATAGCACAAATTCCTTTGTTCTCTGGTGGCAGAGAAGCGCTTTGCCCAGCCAAAAACAGTTTTGTCCTCTCTGGTGCAGCTTCCTGGCAGGAGGTGGAGACAGCATTGTCCAAGGCAGACCAGGCCCATTCAGGTGTGAAAGAAATCTCCTGCCCCTACTCTGAATGCAGTCCAGGTCTATTCAGCCCAGCCCTGAATCGCCCTGGAAAGGCAGGACCCACCTCACCCCCCCAACCCCCAAGTGGCTGTCTGAACAGAATGCACATCCCCAGCCCCTGTCACCCCAAAGCCAGACAGTCAATACACAAACCTAGCAGAGGCACGCTGGATGGCTAAGCAAGAAAATATCCACTTTCTAAAAGTGGCATTTTCAAACCCAGCATATAAAAATCATCCTTACTAAAAGATGCATCTTTATATTCTGAGTTCAGGCATACCAAACTCCCCTTTCCTATCTTGTTCCCATGGGCAGTTATACTTATAAGATGTTATAAGTAAACTCTGCATTCTATCCTATGGGAGAGATAGCCTTTCATTAGTAAAAAACGAGATTGGCAGTATTTCAGGACATGCCACACACATCAGGGCATGTCCTACACAGGGCCGGACTGGCCGTAGCGGGCACCGGGTGTTTCCCCGGTGGGCCGCTAGGGTGGGGGCCAGTTTTGGGCCCCTGGGGGCCGTTTTTGTTACCGGGGGTCGGCAATATCGGCCCCCTGTAACAAAATCGGCCGAAACCGGCGCTCGCAAACTGCTCGGCTGCACCCCCCCTCACCCCAGGGGGGGCTGGCCGAGCAGTCTGCCAGGGCCGGTTTCGGTTGCCAGTCCGGCCCTGGTCCTACATTTTACACACACTGCACCCTGCCAACAGGGGTACCTTGGGACTACCTTAGGGGTGACTCACATGTAAGAAAAGAGAAAGTTTGGGCTTGCAAGCGGGTGCACCAAGTCGACATGGCAGTGACAAACTGCACGCAGACACTGTAGTGGCAGGTCTGAGAACCCTTTACAGGGCTGCTTGTGTGTGTGGCGCACCTGTGCTGCAGGCCCACCAGCAGCATTTGATTTACAGGCCCTGGCACACCTAGTGCACTTTACTAGGGACTTACCAGTAAATCAAATATGGAAATCATGGAAACACCAATCCATAACACAATTTACAACAGGAGCACTTGCACTTTAACACTGAACAGCAGTGAGAAAGTGCGCAAAGACATAAAACCAGGGAAAACAGAGTCAAAACCGGGAGATCGGAAAGCAAAAAGCCAGGGGAAACAAGCCAAAAGATGCCAGGTCTAACACTGCACAAAAAAGTACATTCAAATTTGGGGACAAAGGTGGGAGCACTACCAAACTACAGAAACTCGATGTACATAAACTCCATTACCTGCTCTAGTTTGTGGTTGGGGGGTACTTTTCACCCTGTCGAATCAAGGATCGAATCATCTCTCATCTGGACCTTTGGGCTCTCAACATCCTGAGATGAGGATTAGAGGGACCCAACACATACACTCCATTCCCTAACACGAGGTGCTGTTTAATCTATCCTTCTATGATCTGCTCCAACATTGGTAATGTTTACTAACCGCTGTGATAATGTCTCAGATAATCGAGATAGAGCAATGTAACTATACTGTTGATATACAAATACTGGAATCTATATTTACCTTATGTTTTGTTTCTTGCTGCTGTCAAAACTAATAAAAATTCAATGAAAAGAGTGAGAGAGCATTTTACAACCGGTTTTGCCCAAGAGAAAGGAGCAATGCTATTGGAACTTTAAAAGAGAATGTGCGAAATGAAACAGGAAGGAACAGAAATTCAAACACTGGAATTTTACAACAAAATGTCTGTAGCAGTTTTTAACTTGTTTAGCTGTTATCCAACAGAAGGAGAGAGCATTAACAAAAGATTGTTCTATTCAGTCACCAAAGCGTAAATAAACTATAATATTTCAGCCGGCTGCCAAGTGAAATAATGGTCTTTAAAGGCGTTTATCCTAAGTCATTGGCCCGATCATCAGGGCTTATAACGAGGGATAGGGCCTTTAACAAATGTTATGGCACGAGACTGAAGAGATATAATGGCATTAGAACATTCCACCCACTGAAGGCAGCATTTTCTAAGTTAAGCAGGGAGAAACAGAAAGGCAAACAGTGGAATACTGGAACAGAAGGCTTATATCAGCAATTATTGGACCTCTGACACTCCATTGCCTTTAGAGGATTACTGTTAAATAGCGAGTATTTATTAAGGCATTACAAAATGTATACTCAGATGAAGTGTTTAAGGCTTGCATTTAATTTGCCACTGAAGCAGATTCCAGTTTCAGTTTTGGAGACTGGGCAGGAGCTGAAATGTCCGTCAAGGAGTGAGGTTGAGTCGTTCCACTCTTAATGTAGTCATCCTTGCGTTGCCAGCTGGAGATATCCTCGGTTGTGAGACCCACAGGGACTTGCCCACAGCTGATCTCCGTCTGTCCGTCTGCAACCCGCTACCGACGTTCTTGGCGCGTGCCCTGGTTCCATATGCGCCACCAGGGGCCTCAGCTTTGGTCTCCCCTATGAAGCAAGTCGTTAGAATGAAAACGCATCGCTGATAGGTGGACATGTTGGCGCGCTCAGCTGGTATCTTGGCACGAGACACTGGGCTGTTCTGCCAGCAGCTCCTGTGTTTGCCATCATGAATGCAGGATCTGCAAACAAAGCTCGTTGGAGGCGTCAGGAGAGTGGCGAGGCGTCTTGTGCTGCTGAAAGGAGGGGCACGGGTCAACGTTGCTCAGTTTTTGGCACAAAGAGTTGGCACTATCGCTTACACATCCGTGCTGCTAGCAAGTGATAATGCTCCAGAGGCGCAGCCCTGACACTCTTCGACGTGCCCAGCTCGTAAAGGGGTAGGAATACCGAGTGAGGACACTCCGGCAAGGGCATTCTGGCAGTGGCGGCAGGGCGAGAGACAGAGGGCAAGCAGCAGGCATGGCTATGATACAGCCCCTCACACAGCGAAGGAAAGGGAGGGAATTCAGACAATAATTTCCAAAGGCCTCTGCCACCTGATAATGAAGTGGAAGGTCATTCAGAGAGACATGGCACGGCCTATACCACTCAACTAGCTCAAGTAGGGCATTCAGACACGAGTGGCAGTAGCTGTGCTACACGACGATGGACAGAGAGGGCATTCAGACATTAAGGGGTCTCTGATACACAATATAAAAAGAAACGCTATCTAGACAGGGTGCACACACTCTCTTTAAACATACAGGAGAGATATTCATACAGAAATGGGCTTTTGAGAACAGCAAATGAAAGGCTGGTCATTCATACAGGAATGGGGCTCAGACACGACAACAGACAGGGATGGGTCTTGGCGCACAACAAAACACTGGGAGGACATTCGTTTAAGAATGGACCTCTGATCATGGCAACAGATAAGGCGTACATTTATAGAGGACTGACCTTTGGCCGAAACAACAGGCAGTGCAGGCATTCTGCCCATGACGACAGTTTGATTTCTTCCAAAGCGCAAGGGTTCTCGCACAATTCACCGGCAACCTCAAGACACTTACCCTTACCAGTGAAAACAACCTACCATAATGCAAAGACGCATAAAATGATAACAGCAGGCTGTACTCAGGATGCAGCAAAATGCCTTAGGAGGCTACACCATCTAATGCTCCAACTCATGATATGTACACGAAACTCCCCTGAGGCTACAACATCCTAACTTCCAGAAATACAGAAGCCTCCATCTGAAGGTGCAATAGTCAGCCCTCCTGATGAGGCTCAGAGTTCATGTGGGGCTTCAACACCTGTGGGAAATCCACCTCAGGACTCTACCCATCCAATGATGACCGCAGTGTTTTTTGTTAAACATGATTCCATTTGCACTGAGAGGCCATACTAATTAGCACTACATTTAAAACATGCAACATAAAATAACAATTAGCCTGTATGCTGTAATATTTCTATTAAAACTGCATGCTGCAAACAGTCTTCTTGGGGTTCAGGCTTCCTTATATCAGATTTAGGAGGAAGGCATCCTCAGGGATCATGCCCCAGTGTGTGAGACTGCTACAGACACTCAATGGACGACTTTACATGTCAGATGAGCTGGCATGATCTCTCTGAGGTTGCAAAGATGTCCATAGAATACGATTTCTTCTCCTACAGGGTCCACTGATGCCTGCATGGGCAATTCAATGAAGGAGGTCGCTGTGCTGAAGATCAGAGTGGCTGCAGTATGACTACTTTCAATTCCAAAGAAGTGCACCACAGGTTTTGGGATCACTTTAAGGATCTCCACTAAGCAGAACATCTACTAGCAGATCTAGACGTAGTCACTTTGCTCTTGGAGTGTAATGTGATGTAATGTGGATTTGTAGAGCGCGAGCTTGTCACCCGTGAGTGAGCAGTAGCTACAAAGGGATAAACACCTGTATGGATGCTTCTGGTGAACTGGCATGCTTTCTAAGCTACAGATGGTCTGTTGACTGCAGGTATTTGCAAACGTAGCACAATCCCAAACAGTGTTAGAGGGAAGAATTCAGTCTCAATTTGATTTTAAGGAGAATGACCCGGTCCCTGGTCAGAAACTGCTCGTTCCATCATCAGTATTTGTAAGAGTGGTCAAATGAACAAATATGTCAAAATATTATGATTACGTTAATAGAAGTGTTTTATCGATAGAGAACTTCATGTATTTCTGGATCCAATTAAAGCATTCTTAGACTGAGTGATTTTTCTGGGGTGTAATTTGGTGCTTTAACAGTAAGAAAGGATGGGCCTTCTGGCGACACAGTGAAAATATTTTCAGTGAAATTGCCCAAAGCTGGACAGCCCACCTTGGTGGGCTGATGGACCAGCTGGAATTTTTAAAATGTACAAGTTACAAATCCACAAAGTGAGAATTTTGTTTTTGAGGATTCAAAAATCAAGTCCCTGATGCACTGGATGTTTCCCCCAATATGAGGGGGCGCTTGATGTCTTTTTCCTACCTAGGACTGTGCTGAAAATAGCATTCCCAAGTGGGGAAAAAACACTGCACACATGACGTAAAATGTCCAGACCAAATAGGGCTGGGCTTCTGATGTTATATCGGCTGCTGAATAGCAGCGGCTAAGCCACCATGAGGATGTTTTCAGCAGGGGTGCAGGTATCAGCTCTGCCATTGGATCAGAACCATTGCCCCACCTCTAAATCGAGTGAGGAAACGGAGGTTGAGCGGACAGGAATTTTTGCCAACTTTGGTGGATGTCCCATTACAGCCCAATTCTACATGAGCCCCATAAAGCCTTGAACTCAATTTCTCAACGAACAGAAAGCCAATGCAGTGCTAATGTAATGTGACTCCATTGTGTGATATGGAGTAGCAGTTGCTCTGAAGCGTACTGAAGTCACTGCGTCCAATAGTGTGGACAGTGTGGTAGTGCCATGTGCATGACATTTACTGCATCTGAAGAGACTCAGCACCATTGCGACCTGTACATGGTGTGGATAGGAGTGGTAAAACATCCCTCTGGATTTGGAGCTGATGCACTCCGTTCTTGACAGTCGCCGAAATCTGGGATTGAAGCGATAATTCAGAATCGAAAGGAATTTCCAGATCCATCATGGCGTAGATCAGTGTTTGGCAAGTACTGAGTTCTGTTGGCCAGAAATTTCTAGGTGAGGCTAAAGGAGGTGCTACCACAACCAGAAGTATGGGAGTTCATTTTCAGGTTCTTCTGGATCATACATTTCCTTCCTCATCTCAGGAAAGCATTCCATGAAAACCCTGCATGATTCATGGGCATAGGAACCCTTGATGACATAGCTTTTTAAGACCTAGGACACATTTCCACTCTTGTGTTTCCTTTTGATGATCTAGTTAGCACCAGGGCACCTTTCGAGGTATTTGTTCAACCTCAGAAATTGTATAACACAACATATAACAGGAGAACAAGCTATGGAAAACTCGATTTATGCCAATTCCTCGTAATAGTTTATTGAGTGATATTGTATACAAATTATATATAAATTGACTAAATCTGGAGTCTAGGTCGTCGTAAGGCAATCCATAGTCCATTAGTTAATCTTACGTCAGCGTACTGCTTGAAAATAACCTTGGAGAAATAAATCAGTATTGGTTCTACATGGTATGAGGCCTGATATGTAAGATCACAATAATTAAAGCAATGATGGACATAGTGACTGTGGCTGCTGTCACCGGAGTGATGGATTTCGCATCTGTTTTTGGTGACTGACATTACTGTCTTGGAATCTCTGAGGGTTTAACAGGCAGATCAAGGACTTATAATTACCGGCGTGTGGATGATAAACATATTAATAAAGTTCATTGGCACGTGTTTTTAAAAGTTCACCTGGGCTACAGTTTATTCACTCCTTTTTGCTTGTTACTTATTAGAGTAATAATGACAAATAACTGTAAAACTCCTGGACTTCAGTACGCATAAAGCTATTTCAAATTCAGTGGGATGCTACTTGATCGTTTCAGATAACTTAGCTAAGCAAAATATGTGATTGCCTTGTTTAACATGCATGCACCCAATGTATTGCATCATAATTGTATTTATACAGCGCTTACTACCCCTGATGAGGCATTGAAGCACTTTTCGGCAAGTAGCATGCTACTCCGGAACACAAATGATTAGTGGTGGATTAGTATAGGGAAATATAAGTTGTTAATTTGAGGGGTGGACACATGAGTCTGTTCGGTTTGATTAAATAGAAGAAAGGAGGGTTAGAAGAGGGAAGAGTCTAGATAGTGTTATTTGGGAGATCATATTAGATGAGGTTTGAGATGAGTCAAAGGAGGGATAGAGGAGGGAAGAGTCTAGAAATGGTTATTAGGAAGATCTTAGTAGTAAAATGAGGTTTGGGATGAGTCAAAGGAAGGATACATAAGGGAAGAGTCTAGGAAGTGTTATTTTCGAGGTCATAGTAGTAAAATGAGGTTTGGAGTGGGTCAAGGAGGGATAGAGAGGGGAAGAGTCTAGAAAGGGTTATATGGGAGATCATAGTAGTAGACTGAGGTTTGGGGTGAGTCAAGAAGGGCTAGAGGAGGGAAGAGAGAAGAAAGGATCTTAGGGAGATCATGATAGTAGAGTGAGGTTTGGGATGAGTCAAAGAGTGGAGGTAGAGGATATATTGAGAGAGGTATAGAATGAGACAGAGTAGTGCATTGGAGGGAGTTGAAGTTTTTTTCTTTCTTTCTACAGTAGGAGTGAAGTAAGTCTCCAGATTGTTTTGATATGGTGTTTATATTTGACTTGACATTTTGAATGCTGCACTTGGCTGGGCTGGAGACTAATATCAATACATTCCTCACAAGGACCAGTGTTTCATGGAATCGCTGAGTCTCATTTAGATAGGAGAACCCATTGATTCTAATTATTATTACTGGCTAATTGATATTATGAAATATGTTCTCCTCTAAAGAGTCATCATTTTAATCAACAGTGAGCATTCCTTTTCCTGCATCAATTATATACAGATTTTAGAGTCTGTGCTATGAGAATATCGAAATCCATATGATACAGCCTGGATATGATGTAAAGACATTTTAATGAGAAAGAGGGGAGATATTATATTAATTAGAGCAAATTTAGTCTTCTCCAATCAGAAAGGACTTTTCAATAGTCTATTCGGACTCTTGCCTGCCCACTAATCCACCCCATATGGTGATACTTACCACAATGGCCAACCAAGTTAGGTCGCCCACTTCCTTCTTGTATAAGTTCCATGTCCGCTGACTACGGCAACCCAAGATCACATGCCCAGAGCCTGAAGTTCCGGAAGGCCAAATTTGCATAGGCCTCGCTGTCCTATGTAGAAAACAACAGTACAGATTGCAGTTTTAATATTGCATCTCAGGAATGGAACAAGTATTGTGTCAATAGGAAAGATTAGGGTAGTTATCGTTTCTCCACAGGGTCATCATTGATATTCTGTGCTATTCAACCTGTCAAAATTAACCCTTTTCACAGGTTAAACCTCCCTTTAAATATTAATAGGTTGCCCATATGTAGTCCTTGTGGACCACAAGGCAGGAGGTATGGTATTTAAAAGTAGGACCAGACTTCTGTCTGAGGGTTTATTCGGGGTGCAGTTGCTCCTTCAAACAAGAAATTTGGTATTAGATGTGGGGGGACACTAGAATGACCATAGTACACTCCAAACGCACACCCCCAGCCTGCAGAGCCCAAGTTTAGTGTGGCTGAAGATGTTTGTCATCTTTAACATGCCCAAAGTGGGTAGGGTTGGCCCGGGAACATTTACCCCATTGGCTAGGGCATTTCCAGGAGTCATTCCCACCCTCTTGTGCCAGGCACAAATGTGGCAGATGAAGGCACCCACTTCAGAACACTAATGGACCCGAGGAAGAACAGAAGAGGACTGAGCCTGCTGTCTGTGACGTGAGAGGAGTCCTGGAGGACTGGGCCTGCTCTCTCTGTGACCCAGAACCAAGAAGTGGACTCTAAGGGTCATAAGTCAGACCTCCTGTTGGAGCTCCAAGGATATTACAAGTTACAAGAGGCCTTTCCTGCAACTGACTAGTGGTAACTGCACTGGACTGGAACCTGGTGTTGACCTCTGCCTGACACGCTGTAAGTCTCTAAGTGCCTCCCCATGGTCCTGGGGGCTTTAAAAATGTACCCTTCTGGTGGTTTGGAATTTAAAAGACTAATGGCCTCATTCATAGGTCAGCTGACAATGCATGTACCAACAGCATGATGGAGTACTTCACTACAGCCATGCTGAGGGTACTCTACCTGACAATTCTAGAGATGTTCGCCAGCCCAGTAAATATCTCTTGCTTTGGTAGTAAACAGCATCTCAGCGGCTCCTGTCAATGCACAGAAAGTTTGACAGGAGGTTTCATCAACATGACAAAGTCGTACCTCAAACCTTCAATATTTTTTTATTTTCCCAAAAAAGTTTGCAAGGCAGGATTTAAAAACAAAAAGGTACCCCCTTGCCATGGGAGATTTTCTACCATGGCATGTGGGCCATTTACGAGTTTTCACTGGCCCTTACCACCAGGCTTTACCTGGCATTGGCAGAGAGTGAAAACTGGCCATTTGACTGCAAACTCTAATTCGAGTAGGTGGTAAAATGTCCAAACCTCTGACAACCATTAATCTGTCAAGCTGTCACAGATGTTTGTCAGCGGCGGAGACAGAGTAGTTTCCCTCATTGACATACTGAAGGTCCGCCTGGCGCTTAATGAGGCGGGCAGGACTTCAGTTTGGTGCAGATGGAATGTATTCCTTTTACAATAGAGTACCCTCTCTTCCAAACTCTGAATCAGGCCCTACATCAGAAGGGAAAATCGCTCACCAGGACAAACATGGTTGGTGTATTGGAACTGCAATCCATCTTGGTCAGCCTCTAATTGCACCTAGGTCCCAGTCTACAGTTACAATTGACTATTGTTGGCACTTTGTGGTGCTATTTCAACTTACATTTTTAAGCGTTCATATCTCAGGGCCATTATTAGATTTATGTGTCATTGTGTTTATTATATTTTACTCAATTTTACAAATTTAGTTTACGGTTTTTATTATTTTGCATTTTGACTTCATTACAATTTTGTTACTGCATTAATACTTTACACATTGGCCTAATTTAAATCTGTTTGCTCTGTGCCATATTATGAAGGAGTTGAGCTCAGGTTAATTTAGAGACCATGAGGGTTCACTCTGACAAGAGTGGGGATTATTCGTTGATGTGGGTAGTCACCCACCCCAGTTAATAATCTGATTTCTTACATTGGTGTTCTGCGTTGGGATCCAGGACTTGTGTTTTGCAGTACCACAAAGTGATATAAGTTGAAATTAAAAATTCCTTTTTAAATTAACAACAAAAAATGACTTTTTTTTATTTTTAATTGGCTTTTGGTCTTGATTGGGTAATTTTGTATTTGTTCCTAAATTCATTCTTGCCCTAAATTTTTGCACCTTAAATTTTTGGGAACATGGAGGTGGATCTGGTTAATGTGTAGAACCTTGGCATGGCAGAGCTGAGGAACATGTGCAAGCAAAGGAGGCTGAAGATGAACAAGCAGTCCAAGAAGGAGGATTATCACATTATCCTCAGAGCCTAAGAGGAAGTCAATCAGCTACAGTGCAGCTCAGAGAAGGATGAGGATAAAGTGGAAGAAGAATATGAGGATGATACTAAAGAAGCCTCAGTGTCAGAGGAGGGTGTGCCCCAAGGAGCAGCATCCCCTGCAATGTCCAGAGCAGGGAACAGTGTATCAGCCCACAGTGTGTCCCAGTCAGAAGTAGAGGACAGTCAATTGGAGAGGGCTCTAAAGTTACAAGTGGCAACCCTTGTCCTTGAGGAAAGGAGGCTAACTGCAGAAGAAAACAAGGATGCCCTTGCAGCTGAGGAAAAAATGGCAACCCTGGCTGCAGAGGATACAAAGGCAGCCCTGGCAGCTGAGGACAACAGGGCAGCAGCAGAGATGACACTGTAGTAACCCTGCCCTGGAGGAGAGCCAAGAGGACCTTTGTGTCAAGTGAATATGGTGACAGCAATAGTGAAATACATAGGAACGGTAAAAGAGACCACTTTCCCAAAGTCCTGGTGCGTAAGTGTATTGTGGGAGGATGACATAGATAAAAGGTTTGCAGCATATGAGGTCACCCTGAGTATGCATAGAGTCCCAGAGAGGGACTGGTAGGCAGTCTTTGGAAGCACATGCCCACTGTGAAGAGAGATACCTCATTGGATCTAGAAGTAGCTGATCAGATGACATATTCCCCCATGAAGGAAGCACTTATCCCTAAGTTTGGTCCGACCCGTGAGAAATATTGTTTGAGGTTCAGTGAAAGCCAGAAGCAGTCACACTCGTCATGGAAAGATGTTGTGGATTCTTCCACTAAGGCACTGGATTGCTGGGTGAAGGGCATCAAAGGAAATTATTATGATGGGCTGTACAATTTGATGCTGAAAGAGTACATTTTAAGTAATTGTTTTACTGAGTTGCTCCGGCACCAAAAAGACACCAAGCTCCCTGTACCCAGAGAGTTTGGGAAAGAAGGTGACCTCTGGATCAACATCAGAGTGTCAAAGAATGCACCCAGGATTGACCACCGAATGAGGGGTTCAGATTTCCCTCAGAAAAAGGAAGGTGAAGGCCAGGATAATACAGAAAAGTTCCCTAAAAGGGCTCCAAAATAGCTTTGAGGGGAAGAATTCCTAGACCTTTTCAGAGCACAGGAGGGGAGATTTTGAAGGGAGGAAGCCAAGGGCGACCTTTCCTCCACCCCAGTGTAATGAATGTGTCCAGACAGGACATGAGAAGGGAGACTCTGTATGCCCCAGTAAGCCACCCACAGATGGGCACTCCACAGGGGTGGCCAGTATAGCCCTAGCGGGTGGGGATCCCCAGGAGGAGAGGGTAGGGCATGCCATAGAATCCCTTATTTGGGAGGTGGAGACAGAAGATTAGCTGGTGATCGTGGACAGTGTCAGCTGCCATTTACAGGAAGTCACACTGAATGGAGTCCTTGTCACTGGTCTGCAGGATATATGTGCCAGCCTGCCAGACAGACTATGGTGATAGCCAACCTGGTTTCCCCAGTACAGTATCTGACAGGACAGGTCTGTATGGTAACCTAGGCTCATGGATAGGAGTTTTTTCGCCTTAAGAATCTTGTATCCTTAGAATGGGAGGGGATGCTTACTGAAAGGAAGGTCATTGTCAGTCCCCAGAAGCCCATTGGCTGCATCCTTAGCAATGGACTCCCACTGGCGAGAAAACTACCGGGAGGCCCGTTTTCTCAGTGCACCCACAAACACAGATTTCTAGGGGTACTCTCTCTAAACGAAGAGCATGGTGGCCCAGACAAAAAGTAAGAGGTATGAAGTAGATGCCATCCAGAGGGGACAGACCTATGGGTCAAGGGTTACCTGTCCTCGGGCAAGATTACCCAAGACTGACCCTGGTGAGGCCACTTATGACCTGGAGGTACTGCTTGTGCTGTCCCAGAGACAGAGGGCAGTAGCCCTGTACCAGGAAGACCCCTACATGACCCAGACAGAGTATGTCATCCTTGAGGGACACTGTGTTCCCCTATAGAAGTCCGGGACTACCAGGCATCTGTTCAGTCTCAGGGTTCAGGCCGTGGACTTAAAGGCCATTTACAGGACATCACCCCTGAGATGGCGTAAGACACAGAAGAAGGAGGATATCTAACACCTGAGGATGAAGCCCTCAATCTAAGAAAGAGGCCTGAGAGAGACCGCAGGAGCAAGTGGAAGACTCCTTGCTAAGTCACGGCTGGAAGTGAGGCCTACCCAAGGCCCCGGATTGGAGTCTTCACCTGGTAGTGGATGGGCCAGGGGCTGCTTCCTGACACTGACAGCTGCTAGTGGTCTCTATTGGTTGCTCGCCTTATGAGTAGAGCTGGTCCTCACCTGGGGACAGAGGTCTGACCTAGGGCGAAGAATGGTCCACATCACTTTGTTGGTCATGGTGGTACTGTCCACCTACTGGGATATATCTGTGAGCCAACTAAGGTTAGTTGCCTCACAGATGGAGTTAGCAGGTGAGGAGAAGGGTTCACTCAAGATGTTGACAGATGGGTACATATGGGTTCACAAGGCCAGAAAACAGACAAGGGCCACTGCAGAGGTAGTGAATTATCACTGAAGCAGGGATGCCCATGAAGGGATTGATTAGTCTAATCTAGCTTTTTGCTAGGTGTGGCCTGTGTATGAAACCCAATTATTCTGCGTGATAGACCCGGATTTTTAACCTTTTGCTGGATGCTATATTTTTGCTGGCTTTAGTGCTTGTGCTCTTCCTTTCAACATAATGAAATTGGTATACTACTAAATTGCATGTGTAACTTACTTAACAGTTGCTAGTATATGGTACAATGTGAACCCAGGGCATACAAGTTAATGACACTAGTGGACAGATACATTTTCCCTGTATTATAAAACAAGTCTGCTCTATTCGAATGAGCAACTTCTCCTCATTAGACCTTCTCCCCCATGGTCAATTCACCCTTCCAGCAATAAGTGCCGCCTTTGCGGACCGACCCAAGAGTCTTTATCTCGTCTGCTCTGTATCTGCCATGCACTAATTGGCAACCATAGAAGATTCCTCCGTCGTCTACTGGTTAAACAAGGGATTCAAACAATACAGGCAGCTGTGAACTTTTTTCTGAATGATGCACACCCTCAAGCAATCACTGGGGTGATAACATTTCTGGACAAAGCAGATAAAATGTTAAGAATTTTAGAAACACCTCCAACCATTTCAGGACTGTAGGGTGATGCACCAGGAACATGCTGTAGAACAAACTCGACCTGTGAGCCTGTGTGTGCAATACTCCTACTTTTGTTAGTGAATGATATTGAGAGCAGGCTGATAGGTGAGCTCAGCGAACAGGTCAGGGTCACAAACTGCTCCTGCTCATCACTTCCCGTTGATTCCATGCTAAATCTCACAGATTCTACCTTTTTGACACTACCCGTCAGCCTGGTGGCCGACTCGAAATATGCCAGTTTTATTCTGCACTGTTGCAACAACAATCACACTACTCATTTAACCTTCAGCACTTTTCTGACTCTAGCTGTTTAAATCCAACACCTGGTTTTTAATCACTCCAGTTTTTATTCTTGCATTAATTGTAAGAATGTTTTACCCCTAACCGGCGGCAGACTAAGATCAAGCTAATTTCTATTATTAACAATTACTGCCCCAGGTCACTTATAGCATGTGTCACTTGATAAACTGGCCCAGCTCTGCCACCCGGAAAAAAACAGGAGCAAATTCCCAGGTACTGTGAGTTGTGACAAGGAAGCAGACACTTGTGTAGGGCCCTGCACCCACAACCCAACCTGGCTGCTTGTAGATTGTTACACCTGTACTGTTACAACAGCTGGTCACTTTCTCAGACATTTGTTTGCATCATCATGCCACATGCTATTGTGCCCTTAGGTCTTCCCCTTCTCACAGCTTACATCTATTTATGAATTGTCAGAGGCAGCCACAAAGTCTCATATGTCTCTTTATGCATGCTGTTAAAAAACTGGGTATTTCATTTTACATGTGTTTACATTTATTCATGTCATTCCCTACTTCTGGCTTAAATCAAATTAAGAATTGTGTTATTCATAGAGCTTTTATGGCTTTTAATAGTTGTGTCAATTTTGATTACTCCTGCACTATACGGTTCTCACTTTGATGGACTTAATCGTGAAATAAAGTGTTATTAAATGTAAATTAGTGGACCTATTGTGCCATCCACTACAGTGGTGGTGCAAGCATGGCTTCAGACCTTCCAGTGTAGCCTGACTGTAGCAGTGTAAAAACTGCAATTTGACCTGCCAACCATTTTGACAGGTCCAAACCTCCCTTTTAAATAGCATTAAGTCACCACTATGTAGGACTTGTAGTCCTCAAGACAGTGTGCATGGCGTTTAATAGTAGTACATGCAGAAGTTTAGTGTTAACATTTCCTTAAAGCCCCCAAAACAATTTTTCACTGAGTGAAAGTCTAGCTGTCCTATGTAGACAACTAGAGTACAGATTAAAAGTTCAATACTGTTTCTCAGAAAAATAATGAGACTGTTTTTAATAGTTTTTAAAAATGCAAATCAATGGTGAAGTTGCATTTGTAATAAATATTTTAAAAAGTAACTTTTAGAAAGTTACCTTTTTCCTGACCCGTCATATGTGTGAAAAAGGTGTCAAATACCTCCTAGGAGCAAACAATAGGCTGACCTGAACGGGCAGAGATGACTCCTCTGAACCTCATGGAATGTGGAGTGTGGGGGCTGTGGGCATCCAGTTTGACACTACAGTGTCAAATCCTGTTAGAGTGTCAAATCTTGCTTGACAGGACTGTTGGATTTACACATAACACAGGGGGTGCACTTGAAAAGCAGAACACAGGATGTGAAGACAATTATTGTGCATCCACTGTCTGGTTGCTGAAAAACCCTACTTTTGTTCTACTAGACTTCTATCATGGGTTTATTGGGGGAAAGTGGCTGTTTCAAACTAGGAAAACACTAAGAATACCATAGTACACTCCCTACACACACCCCAGTCCTCAGAGTTTAGTGTGGCTGAAAACGTTTGCCGTCTTTAAAATGCTTAAAGTCAGCAGGGGTGACCCCGGGAACTTTTATCCCATTGGTTAGGGCGTGTTGATGTGTCAATCCTACCCAGTGGCTAGTGCCATGCATATTTGTGGCACCTCCAGGCACCTACTTCAGAACACTACTGGACCTGAGGAAGAACAGAAGAAGACTATACCTGCTGTTTGTGACCCGAGAGGAGCCCTAAAGGACTTGACCTGGTCCATCTTATACCCAGGACCAATAAGTGGATACCATGGATCACAAAACCTGACCTCCTGTTGGAGCTACTGGGAAACAACAAGCTTCAAGAGGCCTTTCCTGCAGCTTGTCAGCGGACCAGTGGCAACTGGACCCTGCTGTTGACACCCTGTGAGTCTCTAAGTGCCTACCCTGATGTCTGGGGGATTATAAAAGTATATTCCTGTGGTGGACTGGGACTTAAAAGACTAAGGGCCTGATGATGAGTTTGGCAGTGTGGGAGCAGGCCGCCATGCCAGCGCCCCGCTCCCACACCACCAAACTTATCTACCAATCTGCCCGCCAGATTAGGAGTCTTCTCCTGGTCTGGCGGGTGATGCTTTCGCAGTCCCAGTAGGTGAGCCTTAGAAAGGCACCGCAATGGGAACTCCAAAGCAAGTTCCTTCATGGCATGGACTGTTAAGCCCATGCTGTGCAGGACCTGGGGGTGCTTGCAGATAAGGGGGCACACCATGTGCCCCCTGCATGCATCCTCTGGCCCTGAGACACCAGAGGGACCGTATGGTCCCCTTCGTTTCCTCACTGCCACACTTTTCATGACAGGCTAACCACCATGAAAACTGTGGCAGTGAGGAAACTCATAATATGCTTGAGGGTGCCGAAGCGACACCTCCAGCAGGCCTCAGACTGCCGTGCCACCGCAGAGGGATCACGGATTCCTGGCAGTTGCAGCGGTCCAATGGCTGTCCGACAGCCAAATTCGTAATTGGGCAGTCGGACCGCCGGTGCGGCGGTTGTCAAAATGCCACTGTGGACCACCAAACTCATAATCAGGCCCTAAGTCAGAAGGTAAAATCTTTGACCCGACAAGCCTGGATGGTGTATCTAACCTGTCCTCCATTACATGCTCACGGCTCAAATTGCATATAGGTCCCGATCTACCACAACCATTGACTATCATTGAAGCTGTGTGCTTTTTGGGGATATTTCTACTTAAAATGTAAAAAAATGATATTTCCAGTTCCCCTTATTGGATTTTTGTCATTGTGGTGTCAGTTTGCTTATTAAATTTTACTCTATTTTCTTAATTCAGTTTGTGATTATTATTGTTTTACATTTTTACATTATTACTGTTTTGCTACTGCATAAATACTTTACACATTGCCCTAAGTTAAGCCAGTCTGCTCTGTGCCATAGCTCCCAGGGAGTTGAGCTCAGGTTAATTTAGTGACTTTGAGGGTTCAAGCTGACAAAAGTTGTGATATTTCCTTGAGGTGGGTAGTCACACACCCCAATTAATAATCCAATTTCGTACGTGGGTACTTTAGGAATGTTCCTCTACAGTCAACTTAAATTGATGCCAGATTTAGGCAAATGATTTAGCAGTAGAGTGACATTAAATCACCAGGATTGTAATTCCTTTGGTCTAACAAACTCGACTACTCTGAGATGTATCCAGGGTAATTACAGGGGTACTCCATAATGGCGTTAGCTCATGGAACATCTGTACTTTCAATTCTTTAACAACAATACCATCAATTCTTATATAGATGTGGATTACTATGTAACATAGGTTTTTGAAATATTTTGGGTGCCCAAGCATGAATATGCACTCCTTCCAGCCATGTTACCTATCCATATTTTCTGGAATACTGTTATCCATATCCTTCATCAACTCTGAATCAATTAATCTTCTAACATATCTCAATAAAGCAGCAATATAATACCTCTCACTATCTGGTAGAGACCATCCTCTACTAAGTATAGTATGGATCAGTGTCTTTCAGTTAACCAGTTTTTTCGCCACATCCATATGAACTCAGACATTGTGTCATTTTATTCTTTGAAAATCTCTTGGTTAAATAATAGGGAATGCTTGAAAATAAAAATGTACATTGAGGTAGCATAGTCATCTTCATTATGTTGATTCTGCACATAAATTTGAACAATTTCTGATCCAAGGCTTGCAATTGAGATTTAATTTGTCTAATTAAAGGAATATAGTTTAATTCGTAAAACCTAGAATTGTCGGTGGTGTTGTGTATACCCACTAGTTATTTTCTTGTGCCCGTACATAGTTATACAGGAAGATGAAATGACTCAACTCCAATGTGAAATATCCCTGTTTCAGTGTGATTAACTTTGTATCCTTACACCATCAAAAACTCCTGAATGATCCGGAATGCTTTTTTTATGTTTCTCTCTTAAGTGTCTAAATACAAGGCCACATCATCTGCATGCAGCTTTATTATTCTTCATTTAGGGACACAACTGCATAACAGTTTGTAATCTTTTATTTAGTGGCAAGAAGCTCAATGAACATCACACACAAGTAGAGAGGACAGTGGAAAGTGCTATTTTTTCCCTACAGTTGATGTGCATTGTTTCTGTGCTGTTTCCATTCATCATGAGCTATGCTTGTGGGCCAGTTTATACCAAGGATATCAACCTGATGAACTGGGATGGTATTTTCACTTGACTTAAAACCACCCATAGGAATGCCAAGTTTGTCAAGTTGAAAGCTTTTCTACATCTAAGAAGACTCATGGGCATGAAACTGTCCAAAAACATTTTTTTTGAGCACCCAACGATTCACGTATCCACCTGGATCCCCCCAGATCCTTACGGTATTGGGCGGATTCAGATAGATCCACGGATCCAGACACCAATTAAAAAAAACACATACATCCACTCACAGAACCACACACCTACTCACACACTCACACACCCACTTACCCACACACCCATACAGCCACTGACATACCCACAAAACCACTCACAGACCCACAAAACCACTCACACACCCACACACACCCCCACACAGCCACCCACTCACACACCCACAGAACCACTCACATCCAACCATGGACTCATACAGCCACTCACACACCCACTCATAAACCCACAAAACCACTCCCACACAGCCACTCACACAACCACTCAGCCACTCACAAACCCACACACAGGCAGTGATGCACTTATAGAAATTGCAATAGCATATGTTTGTATTAAATCTGTTGTTTTAGTATTGAATGTTTGCAATATTACCGTCAGACCCTGGATCCATAAAATGAATTTGCAAGACTTGGTGCACTGCATTTATAGAAATACTACATAAGTTACCTTACCATAATTTTTTAATTTGTTGTTTTAAGATATACAATAAGAATGAATATGTGAATAAAATGTATTTATAAACTTGTAAGAATGTGTAATAGAACATATATAAGCAAGAAAAATGTATTTATGATTTGTTTGCAGATACTTAAAAGCTTGTTGTTTAAATTACTATTGAATATTCTCAAAGAAAGAATTAGAATGAACCCGAAAAATCAAAGGCTACATAATGGGTACTATTAGATGTATAAGCTGGAATGTGGTTGGGTTAAACTCATCTATCAAACGGCGGTTGGTTAAAGAAGAGCTTAATATATACAAACCGCACTTGGTAGTTTTAGTAGAAACACATTTGATATATAAAGAACGGGGTCTGTTTAAACAGCTTGGTTTAGAGATGCTAGAATGCACTTCACAGGGTGCAGCAATAAGAGGGGTGGCAGTTCTCAGGGACAAGCATTTTGTCTGTAAGAAACTAAAAACAGCTTCTGACCCAGGTGGCAGATGGGGCATTATACAGCTTGAAATTAACAACAAAAAGTTAGTTTTGTGCGCATTGTATGGACCAAATCAAGATGATCCTACTCTTTTTGATAAATTAATTCTGGAGCTTCTCAATTGGCAGGGGGAAATTATAATTCTGGGTGATTTTAACTGCACTTTAAACTATACTATCGACTCAACAAACTGACATGCCCTTCCAAGAATGAACAGGGTCCGAAAAGTGATTTTGGAAATGATCCGTCTGTATGGGCTGGCCGACTTATGGCGCACATTACATCCTACTCTACCTGGCTTTACATACTATTCTGGGCCGCATCGACATTATTCCAGAATTGATTTAATATTAGTAAGTAGCTGTCTTCTAGAAATGTCACATATGGAGGTCTGTCCTCCGATAACATCCGACCATAACCCACTTTTGATTTGTTTTCAACTTGCAAATGTGGAGAAGAGTAAACGTCCCTTCTCATTTCCAAGGCATTTGTTGTCCAACTCACACTTTATTACATATATCCAAGGGGCTCTTACTGAATTTTTACAACATAATATGGGTACTGCCCCTCTTTTCACTATATGGGATACCATGAAAGCTGTCATACGTGGCTCCACCCAGCAATACATTTATTACTTAAATAAGAATAACCAAAGAAAACAGGACGAGCTTTGTGATACTTTAATACAATTAGAAATAGCACATGCAGAGGAAATTATGTCTAAGGGGCCAAATACTGGAGCTATCTACTCTTCATTAATAAGTACAAAGGCGCTTATGACTCGGCAGTTTAAGGAGAAGGCAGCAGCCGCTTACCATAAAAACCGAATGAATCAATATGAATATGGCGATCAGGTTGGGCGACTATTGGCTTACCAGGTCGCAGACAAGAAAGCTAGAACTAGGATTGATACAATTAAGGGTAGAGATGGGAGGTTATATAAATCGACTAAATCGATCTTAAAACTATTTTATAATTTGTATTCGGAGCTGTACGCTTTGTCTGATAATGTAGATGCAAAGCTGGCCGAAGAATATCTACAATTATCAACCTCACAAGTTCTTAATTCAGAGGCTGTGGATTATCTCCAGTTAGATATAACGGAAGAGGAAATTTCAACTGCTATAGCAGCACTACCGTCCGGTAAGGCTGCTGGGGACGATACGTTGCCTATAGAATTTTATAAGATTTTCAAAAACTTAATACTTCCGCTATTTCGGCTGGTCATTAATCAAATCGGAGAATGCAAGCCAGCTCCTAAATCCTGGGACATTACTAATATTGTTTTTTTTCTTAAGAAAGGGAAGAGTGCTGATGACTGTGGATCCTATCGCCCAATATCGCTCATTAATTCTGACGCTAAAATATTCGCCAAAGTGCTTTCCAATTGTCTGGCATCTTATATGCCTGGCTTAGTATCTGAACACCAACATGGATTCATCACCGGTAGGGATACCACCGCACATGTTAATACAGCTATAACTGCTTTTGATATTGCTAATAAAACTTCTAGTAAAATGGGGATGATTCTTTTAGATGCTGAAAAAGCATTCGACCGGGTGGTATGGGACACACTATGGCGAATATTGAGTAACAATGGTTTACCAGACCGATTTATGAATTGGATTCAGGCTCTATATACCAACCCACAGGCTAAACTAATATATGCCAACTCGTATTCAACTGCATTTGCAATACAACGTGGCACTAGACAGGGCTGCCCACTTTCCCCTTTGCTTTTTGCCCTTTATATAGAGCCGTTTATTCAAATTCAAAATCAGAATATGAATATTATTCCATTCAGCAACGGCATGTACCAACTTAAGGCTATAGCGTACGCGGATGATATCGCGGTTTTTACTTCAGACCCAGCAACTGTAGTCAGTATTATTCAGGAAGAAGCTAAAGTGTTTGGCCGATTTTCAGGGTATAAACTTAATATACATAAAACTCAAGTATTACATAATCTAGAATCTACGGTATTTATTAAGGGCACCTGTACTGTCGCAACCTACTTGGGTGTCAGGATCACTGCAAAAGTGGACCAAATATGGAAACTTAATTATGAAATACTACTTCAAACAGTAATTAAGAAGTTTAAAAATTGGAATAAGCTCCCAATAACTATTATCGGCCGGATTAATATAATCAAAATGATAATCTTATCTAAATTTTTATATTTATTTCGTGCCATTCCTATACGGGTCCCTAATTATTTTTTTCACAAACTAGAGGGTTCAATCAGTAGTTTTATTTGGGGATATAAGAAGGCACGACACTCGATAAAACTTCTTAAGTTTCCCTATAAGTTTGGTGGTCTGCAAGTGCCGGATTTTAAATTGTATTTCTGGGCGGCGTTTACAGGGCGTATACAAAGTTTATTCATTGAAAAACAGCCATACTATGGGCTTGTCTTAGCATTGGGGATAGATAGTCGCATGTTCTTGTACAGGGTTAACGATCCTAACTATTATAAAAGAGTCAGGTTCAAGACTATTAGAGATATCGTCCGCATATGGAATGACATTTTTGATTACTTTTCATTTACTTTGGAGGACCTTATCAGCCATGAGCACCTTAAACTATGGAATAATCCATCTCTCCCGAACATATTTCATGATTCAGTCACTTGTGATTGGGCTAGATGTGGAGTCGAAAGATTGGGGCAGTTGTATGATCACTCTGGTTTTGCTACTTTTGTTTCGCTGCAACAGTCTTTTGATCTTCCATATCAGTCATTTTTTTAATATTTGCAACTTAGAGACTACTTTTTCAAACCGCAACTAACGCAACCTTTACACTCACATGTAGGTCTTACAAATTATCTAAACCCCGCTATCAAAGCTGGGATCAGTTCAATGTATACACATTTAAGCTGCTTCAGCAGTGCTGATCTTAGCCATCTAGCCAGTAAGTAGAGCCGGATACTTAACATGGAAACGGATGCATCGGAAATTTCGTTGGCCTTAGATAAACTAAATAACTCTGTACATTCTACCAATTTAAAATTGCAACAGCACCGTACGATTTGTATGTTATATCATACTCCAGATAAAATAATCAAGTGGCAGCAGTCATCACAGGTATCTGCTAATGGGGGTATGGATAGAACATGTTGCCCTAAGTGCGGTCTAAGATCAGCTGATATTCTCCATATGTTTTATTTATGTCCTATGCTATCGGATTTTTGGAGGAATGTTACACAGTATGTAGGACAACATCTGAGCCTTGATTCAACTTTTTCTGTAAAAGAGATTATGCTGGGGTTCAAGTCGTGTGATGACTCTTCTATGGGGTGCTTTTTGTCTATTCTGTTAGTAACAGCCTGTCTCTGTATTGCGAGAGAGTGGATTTCTCCTAAATCTCCCTCATTATTTGATTAGCTGGCCCTCATGAAGGATATTTATGAAAAAGAACGTGCACTTGCTAAATCTCGATCTGCACACTCAATGTTAAGATTTGGACGTATTTGGAAATATTTTGAGCATTAGTACAGTATCCTTTCAGAATGATGGTGGGTGTCTTAAGTTCACTGCTATATTCATATGTATATTGTTTATATCGTTTTTTTATAAATGCTGATTTCAATTTAATTTTACTATACTAATGCTTCGCTCTGCTTCTTGCTTATATATTGGACGCTTTGTGTTCATTATCACTGTTAAAGCTTTTTTTTTCTTTTTTTTTCCCCCTGTATATACCCTCCGTTAAAACTGAAAATAAAAATAAATTTAAAAAAAAAAGAGAATGTATATTAGTAAGTTGAACTTATTGGTCAAATCGTAGTACAATTTATATGAAAAAACCTGTGACATTCGCTAAAAAAACAAGGGATACAGGGACATTATAATTAGGAAATAGAAATAAAAACCCTTAAAAATTCACTGAAGAAAACAAAGGTTACTCGTGCCTAAGGTAACCATTACCCACACCCTTGCCATGCACTGGTAATTACCACATATATTTCATCAGTCATGACATCTTCTATGACATCATTGATAATATCACTGCAAAATTTGCAGTGAAATTATTGATGTGAGAGAACTGTGCATGGTGGAGGCGCAAGTTATAGTTACCGTAGGTCACAATTTATAGTTACTTGAGATAACTATAACTGCTGAATTTCTATGGTTTTGTGTGTGTAAAATCTGAACCTAACTATAACGTCCCTGTAACCTTTGATTTTCTCAGTAGATAGATAGGTAGATAGATAGATAGATAGATAGATAGATAGATAGATAGATAGATAGATAGATAGATAGATAGATAGATAGATAGATAGATAGATACACAAAGTATGAGGCACTCCCCGGATCAGGTGCTCAATTTGATATTTATTCTGCAGGCAGTCACAAAGCATTTTGGTTCTCATAGAACCTTTTTCAAATGATGTGCCATAAATCTCACCAAAAATATTGATGTGTGGTCTATACATTCTATTATTTCATCATAACGTATATTGAAATGGGGAAGAATATTTAAATGTAAAGATAATAGACATTTGTCAATCTAGGCAGGGACCTGATCCATTAATAGGTAAATGTGTATATTTATGTGTTTATTCTCGTCTGCGTAAGCCATCAATATATAGTAAGTGCTCTTATGTGTACATAACATGTTTACCTCTATTTGACACTTTCCTTTCAATCTGTACAGTACATCTGGAGCAGCGTAATTTTGGCTCTTCCCTTACACGCTACAAATATGCAATATATACGTGTGCTTAGCACATGTACTTTGTATGTCCTAATGATATTATTGTAAAGTGTTGCACTTAACATTACTATTAAAGTGCATTCACTGTTGAATTAGAGACTCATATATATATATATATATATATATATATATATATATATATATATACCATGTACCTTAATTCATCAAATGACATTTAGGGCCTGATTACAATGGCGGTCTGACGAGCGTGTGACCGCCATCGCCGCGGTAATGGAACCGCCCGACATGTAATCTGCAGTTCCACCCACCTAATTACAATGCAACCACCGTGTAGGAGGTTGGAAAAATGCCTTTTTCCATTGCGGCTTGTGCCGCGGACTGAAAAGGGCCGCAGCACAAGCCGCAATGGACAAAGGCATTTTGCAAACATCCATGCACCGTGTGTGCCTGGCACACGGTACATGGATGTTTGGGAGGGCACTACATGTGCCCCACTGGCCCCATAATGGAGTCTCACAGTGGACAGGGGCCCTGCTATGGACCCCCAAAGTCCCTTTCCATCTACCTTTACATGGCGGTCAGACCACCATGTAAAGGGAGAAGGGACATTGTAATCCCTAAGGCTGTGCCTCCGAAAGCACCACCCCCATTGCAGGGATTACGTTCCGACCAACACCTCGACAGGCTCCTTGAGCCTTTCGGAGACATCGGTCAGTCCTCCAACCTCTGTGCTCTGACCAACCGCATCATTATGCAGCAGTCAGACCACAGCATTAGATGTCGGACGGACCGACAGCCTGTCAGTGGCGACCCACCCGACATCATAATGAGGCCTTTACTGTTTAGGTGATTGTAGGAGAGTAGGATCTGCCTCTTATGTTGCCCCCACTTTTTTTCTGATGTTTACACTGGTTTCTGGCTATAGTCTGGCTGGGACCCTGCCAATCAGGGCCCCAGCCTCTCTGTTCTCTCTAAACGATTTGGAGTGCACTCTAGGTGCACTAGTGATTGGATACTGTGGTACCTTATGAGTCCCTAGTATATGGTACCTTAGGTACCAAGGGCATAGGTACTTCACAGGCCTACCAGGGGCTGAAGCATGTATTATGCCACCCCTGGGAAGCAGACTAAATCTGACACTACAGGCCTGCTACTGCAGCCTGGGTGAGGAAGTGCTAGCACCCCTCACTGAGATATAGGTCCCCTATATCTCTCCTGCACACATATTGAGACTTATCAGTCACCCCTAAAAGCAGGCCCTATCAATCCTGAGGGCAGGGTGCTTAGTTTCCATGTGAGGGGGTGCCTCTGCCTGAGCAGGGCCCCTCTGCAGCCCTCAGAGTCCATTCTCTGGGGCTGTTTGTGAATGCAGTCAAACCATATACTCTTAAGTGCATTATATCCTCGCGGTAAATGCTAACTATGGAGTGGCTGCATCAAAACATGTCGTGTTTGGTGTCAAACACTTTGGAATCATACCCCCACACCAGTAACTGGTGTGGGAGTATGATCCCACCCTTCTAGAGGGATAGACATGTAACTACTGTGGAAACGCGGTAGAATCCTGAAGAGCCCTGGCATCACAAAATGGATGCCACCAGTCACAGACACTGGGCTGCCCTCCTGCTGATGACCAACACTCGCAGTGGAGGAAGCCCAACAATAGATATCCTGTCCCAAGGGGGTGTGACCACCTCCCAGACAGGGTTTAGTGTATTGGGGCTGGGTGGGTGCACTCTTAGAGTGCTTTGAAGTCCTGCACTGCGGGAGCAGAAGGCTCCTCTGTGCATATGCCAGTTCAAACCAGCTCAGGGGCTACCTGCCCCTGCTCTGGCGCGATACTGGACAAAGGGAAGTGGGTGTAGCCACCCACTCCCCTGACCCTCCCATAGGTGGGGTCATAGAGCTAGTCCCTCCCTTCTTTCTAGTATAAGAGGGGGAACCTGTGCATTGCACCCTAGATACCCCTGGACGACGCTCTACAAGAAGAATCCCGGACCTTCGACGTTCCACTACCTTTGGAAGACTGAAGAATCTCCCTTGGAGTCAAGGAGTGACTCCCTGCTTGGCAGGCACCAAACATGACAACAACAGTCGCGAACTACGCCGCTCCCGCCGGAGTCCGAAGTCCCTGCAGCCCAGGAAGAGGATTTCCTGACTTCTCCAAGGCCATCGTGAGTCCCCAGCGAAGCTGAGGCAAGTGGACCCCACGAGCAACGAGGAACCGCAGACCCTGGGTACCGTGCACTATTGTCGAGTGCAACCCCTTCACGACATTCTACGAACTTGTGCTTTGGACCACGTGTGGTCCCAGCCTCTAACAGAGATCTCTCCCAAAATCAGAGGCCTACATTGTCCCGAGTGACCGTGAGCCCCTGTTGAGTGCATCCGCCAGAGGCATCTTTGCGATCCCTTGCCAGCCGGCTTGTGGGTCCCCAGAAGACTTTCCAAAGAAACCAAAGGACTCCCCTGGTTGCTACAGGCCTGCCCTGACCTACCTTTGCTGGGTAAGTTCCTCAGACCTTGCTGGTCTGCACCATTGACTTTTTCTTTCCACCACGAGACTTGCTGCTACCAAGGCTTGTTGGCTCCAATCGGGTCGCCGATACTGCAGTCAGCTGAAGACTTCGTGGCACACGCTGAATCCAGCTCCTGGCTGTCCTCAACACCTCCTGGACCTCGTGGTCGAAGAGTCAAGACACCAGTGAACGACCTGAATCTGCCGACGACGGTGGGCATTCATCTTCCTTGCCCCGGGTCACTACCAAGTGCCCTTGAACACTGTCCCCTCTGCTTTCAGGTCTTCCTCCTTCTGAATCCAGGCTTGGATTCCAACGGACACTTCTTCTGTCGCCGCAAGCAGCAAGTCTTCATTGGCTCCCAGTGAAAACGACGCCGCGACCCGACACCAAAGGACACCTATGCACCCGGCTCCCCTGGGTGAGGTAACTTTAGCATTATGGTGCTCCTGTGGGTGTGGGCCCTAGAACTACTTACCCTGTAAGTGCCTTGCTTGTAGCTACCCTAAAACTCTTATTTTCTAAGTGCGACAATTGCGCTGACTCATACAGGGTTCGCGTCTGTGTTAGACACATCGCGTCCATCTCCCTTGTAGCTCTATCTGTAACCGTGTCCTTCGACTCGTACTGAGTCCGATCGGTGGGTTCACCTCGAACACACAAGGGGCCTGTAACATTGAACTCTCAATTGCGCTGACTCGTACAAGGTTCGCGTCTGTGTTAGACACAGCGCGTCCATCCCCTTGCAACTCTATCTGTAACCGCGTCCTTCGACTCGTACAAGGGCCGATCGGTGTGTTCGCCTCGAACACGCAAGGGACCTTTAACATTGAAATCTCAATCGCGTCTGTTCGCATAGACTCGCACAGGACTCGCACCGGTGCTAGGACACCGCGTCCGTCCCCTGTGGGTCTCCTACAACTACCTGGGGTGGTTCTTGGGGGTCCCTCGATTCTAGATGCCCTAGACCTAGGTCTAGCCAAACTAAGATTGTGATATTTGATTGTGCTAACTTATTTTTGATAACATTTGATTTGTACATATGTTTCTGACTTCTAATCTCATAAAGAGATTAGTAGAGAGTTGTTTATTAATAAATACATATATATTTGATATATATACCTGTGTGGTGTCTTTTCATTTGGTGATTCAAGAGATTGTGTGGTAAAACAAGCTGCTTTACATTCCTCCAAGACTTAGCCTGAAGGCTGCTCTCCACAGCTACCACTAGGATAGCTTTCTAGAAAGGTTGTCTTAAACCTACCAACCATAAGAGTCGAATTGTTCTGGTGCAAGGTGTCCACTTTAATTAGTGAACAGCATATACCAGGCCAACTTCTCACAGTGATTGAATAAACCAGCGTTACACTATTACAATGAATTTACTTTAGAAATGAAAAGGATTATGTGGTATGTGCACTAATGTTTCATATTTGCATTTTATAATATAGTTCTTAGTCACATTTATACACACGTACTCCAGATTTCATCTGTATGGAACATGTAACATGAATCTAATGTACTGACATTTTCCATTTATTTGTAAGTTGAATGTGCAAACGTATATTAAATGTGCAACATTGATTTAATATGCTAAATTGTCTTGACTAGGCCCGTATTTTTTTCTACATGAAATGCTGTTTTCCATTTTTTGCTTGCATGTCTTTTCATTGTAGATGCAATTCATATGGTTTTTAGTTTGAGAATAGATATAACACTGTACTAGTGATAGAGAGAGAGCCTGAGAAGACAACCTTGACAAGGACCAAGGACCATGGAGAGCCAGAGTTCTCAACTGAAAGTGTCCATTCAGCCCTATTGCAAAGAATCGCAGGTAACAAAAGAGAATACATTCCATGTCTGGCCTGGGAGAAATTGTTTATGTTTAGGCTCACAATGTGAGAATGAAAAAGACAATGGCACCCCTGATGATGTGAACAGAGGGGTGATACTTTGGAGACTCTTGTTGCAATAACTGGTGTTCACACTGTCTGATGTCAGAGCACTTTCCTTTAAACTTTGAGAGGTGTAGACCTCTGTATTTATCCCCTTTGACTCTTTGCTGAGTGTGGCTTAGGCAAACACTTGTACCCCAAGCCCAAGAAGACTCTTGACCTAGCTTCTGATTTGCTGACACCTTCCCGCACTTCCCCACATTTTCCTATTTTTCTGCTTGTCCCTGATTTTTTAGATCTTTTTAGGGTTTTAAGCCATTCTCCTTTGTTTTAACTTTAATTTAGATGATTTTAGACTTCACTCATGTATAGAAGAGAGAATCCGAAGCTCTTCTCTGAGCATCAAATTGTGTTATTGATCTTTTGTATTGTGTGACTGTACATCTTGTCTGCCTTTTACTGGTACGCCTGAACTTCTTTAGAAGGTTGGATTATCCTGTTGTTATTCTGTATATTTACAGCATGCTATTGAGATTTGTTTACCTTAACCTGAATGCTAACTTGTAGTTGACCTTTTTAACTATAGTCACTGATTCCTGTTCCTTACTGTGTAGCCAAATGGGTTGCACTGTTAAACAAATTTATTGATTTAATGCTAACTACCTTTACCTCTCAGTCGGTGAAAAAGGTCCACCTGATAATGGTAAGAGGATTGGCCCAGCACTGCATCACATCATTTCATCATGTTTTTGCCTCTAACATTAATGCAACTTCAGCTCAGATGATTAGTCAGTTACTTATCTAAGTTTAAACCTGAAGGGTATCTCGTGTCGAAACCTAAAATGTACTTAGATTCCATTTGTTGCAGCAGATTCTTGCAATCTCTTTTTCTTGTTATTCTTTCAATCCTGTCAACTGCAAAGAAATGTAGTTGCTCAGTCCTGTCACCATGAATTTCTGTCAAAGTGTCTAGGAACTGGGTAAGAAGTGTCCACTCTTTTAATTGCTCTCAAATTCTCCAACATTCTCTTTCAAACTGGAAAAATCATTCTCCAAAAATGCATGAGGGAGAGATTAATACCAAAGATCTGGAACTGAACCCTTGGGTTTACAACATGTGACTTGACCACTAGGCCTCCTCACGTTGTGTGTTGAGATGGGGTAAAGGTAGTGCTTAATTTGTAAAGAATTACGTGCCCAGCCCAAAGTCTTGCTCAGAAACATGCAGCCACATCAAATGTCATGGTGCCGAGTACCAAATCTGCAGTATCTTGATTCCACCTCATGCCTCCTTCATTCACCACCAGACTGCCCATTTATCTCACTCATTCATGTTCTTTTTCAGCCCACCTTTCTTTCTGTGTCATAGCTTTTCCATCTTTTTCTTCCTCTTTCCTTCCTCGGTTTGTGTTTTTTTCCCTCTTGAAATGGGTCTAACTCTGATGAGGAAACATAAGTGCCAGTCCCCAAAAAGGAGTGCTGGTGTTCCTTACATGCAACCACCAGCTCAAATTAAGCAATGGATGAGGGCATCTTCTTGTAATAAACTGGTAACATGGGGAGGTGAGTTGCAGGCCCTCTCTACTGCCTGGACCCCATTCCTTGTATTTAAATTCCATGTTCTCCATTGGAAAATGGTCTGCACTGGATCCAATTATGTCATATTTACCGACATCTACTTGTACACTGGTTTACAGATGAACAAAAGCATAAAACACAGGTTAATAAAAATTACGATCTGAAACCAAAAGATACATCTACCAACAAATACAAACACATCAATAAAACAAAAACGAAGTTTGAAACAGAAGAAAGTTGTGTTGTTAATGTCACCCAGAGACGCCGTATTGCATGTTAAGTGTAGGCGCCATATTGTAATCTATTTATTTAGGCTCTAGGAGTCCAGGCAGGTAAGTGGAAGGGACCTCACTACAGACGCGGTTCATGTTCCTCAACGCAAAAGGTGCTAGACACATTAGCCATTGTCTACAATGAACTCGGAAAAAGAAACTCACAAACACACAGGGCTGAGGGGAATAGACGGATTCCCCAGAAGTGCTCCTCCAGACAAAAAAAAACAAAAAACGAGATCCCTCCATAAATTAAGGAGGAAAATGCTGTCACTGCCATATGCAAGCAGAGAAATCTCTCAACTGCTGGAAAGGAGTCGTGAACACGTCCCGGCAGTAAATTACCTCTCCCACCTACCCCCCACACACTCGAGGCTGTAATTTCTGCATCTATCCAGCCCCCTCGCCCTCCATATCCTGCCCTCCCCGTGACATGCACATCATTAACTTATAACACGGTAGCAACGATTGATGTGCCATTCAGCCACCTAAGAACCTTTGCCCTGTTTGACTGCAAACTAGGACAGGCCCAGTGGTGCAGCTCCCCTAATCCTGGGAATGGGAAAATCAAGAAAGGAGTAAAAACAAAATACTGCTGCAAAAAACGGCGCATGTGCTATGCACGTGTGAAATAATACACAGACACATATGCAGAAGCTACACTGATACAGGTTTGCCCGCATCGTAGTTTGTCACTGGTAAACCGAATGCTTCCCTTTAGTGATACATTGCAATAGGAGTAAACAAGTGATCTAGGATATTTATCTTATAACTCTTTCACGACAAAATAGTGGTCAACACCACTCTAAAGGTGTGCCCTTTCATGTGTAAGTTTCTCACCCAGTCCTTTTTTCTATTTTGTTTTTTCAGTACTTGTAATTTTGCTCTGTCATTTTAGGGTATAACAAGGTCAAGAATTTATAGAAAAAAATAGCATTGCCAAAGCCAATCATGATGCAATTGTTTAGTGACAAGGAACAGATACTGTTTAGCTACTATCCATGCTATCTTTCTAATTTGAACACAGAACTGGTACAGTACAGCCATCTGATGCACTGTACCCTCATACATACAGCTTAGGTAACAATTATGCAGGATTCCCTTATGCAACCACCCTTTGAAACAGAACTGCAAAGTTCCTTCACATATGCAGCGTAGGAGACAGGAGTGGAAATTTCCATTTGAACCAGATTGCACCTGTGAGGATTGTGGTGTATTATATGGTATGGTTGGGTGACCTTACCGTGTAATACACTCGCCAAACTGTCATGGATCCAGTCAGGCCCATTTGTAAAAACCTTTAGCTCAAACCTGGGTAGATGTGGCTTCGAGCAGCAAGGCTTAAACAAAGGAACTAGTGTAAAGCATTTAGAAGCACCAAACAACGAAATAAGAAAGTCACACAAGATTAAAGATATCCAACACCGGGGGCGTGGCTGGCCGTGCCGCGTAATGGCCGCTTTCTAAGCGTGCTCCGCCGGCCGGAGCTAGAATCCTACATTTATCACCGCAGAAGCAGTGCAACATAAATAATAACTTGCGCGCTGGGAAGTGCAAACTGCCAGGAAGCCAGCGATACCCTGCAGGTCCGTACCGGAGCCCGGGGAGAAGTGCGGTGGGCTCCGTGGTGCGGCGACGAGAGCAGCCTGGACAGCGTTGGAGGTAGGCGGCGGCCTGACTCCAAAATCAAGACCGCGGCTCCCGGTGTAGCGAAGGCCGCACCGGGGCTGACGCGTAACCAAGGAGCTACACGGGCCCTAGAGGTGAGGGCTGGACATCGGAGGCTGCCGGACTACAGCTGTGAGTACCCCCGGGAACAGAAACTTCACGGCTGTGCCCCGCTCGCGTCCCGGGGGGGTGAATAATATCCTCGGTGGGCGCGAGGCCTAGGAAGGCCCTACACTGCAATACAGTGACTGTGGTGTGTTGGTAGCGATACGTGCATACAGAGGCTGACTGGTGATAGCTGGTGGGAGACACGACCTAGCTGGGGGCTCCTGTGGGGGGGCGTTCTGTACTTCGAGCGACCAGTGACCTGCAATGCCCAGCGGAGCTCCCTAAAAACCCACTGGCCCAGATTCGGGACTTAGTCTGGTGATCCCCCTGAGTCGCCCGAGTTGCGACCAGGACTCATTTGTTGTAACCCCACAGGGTTGGCAAGCGGCGAGAGCGGAGCCCCAAGTGGCGTGGCGGTCCGAAGTAACTATATCTCAAGAGAGAGCCAGCCTTTGCCTGATGCAACTGACAGACGGCTATACGCAGGTCGGGTAACTGACTTTCCTGGCGGCCAAGGTCATATTATCTTGCCCACACCTCGTGGCTCAAAGCTGTCTCGCTGTGCTGAGTACCGTGTAGGGGTGACTGGAGGGGCGTGAGATCTGCGCTTTTGGAATTTGAGAGACAGCACATCATAGCCTTGGAACGCTGTTGGGTGCAGGTCGGCTCTAGACGCTCACGTGCAAGGCTGCCCTGGTCCGATAGGTGCCTGTCCGCCTCATCTCCGCCCGGTCCCACAATGGGTAAACAAGACGCAAAACAGCCAAAGTTAAACTTCGATCAACGTCGAACTACGAGGAATACGGAGCAAGATACAGAGGCGGGCGCGGAGCGACAACAGAAGCTTACGGCAGAAGACCAGGGGGAAGACCTACGCACACTCATGCTAGAGATGAGGTCTAGCCTTCGCACTATAGACACTAAACTGGACGCGATGTCCTCCCAGCTAAATGCGGTGAAGTCAAAGGTGGAGGCGCACGATACTAGACTCGATGTACTGGAAAACCGGGCCTCGGAGTCTAACGAATTTCAGGTGGAGACGAAGGAGCAACTCCTGCACATGGACAAACTCCTCGGCGTCATCAGGGCTAAGAATGAAGATTTGGAGGCCCGGTCCCGCCGAAATAATCTTCTAATTACTGGGGTACCGGAGCCGACAGCTATCGAGAAAATGGAAAGATACGTGGCTGAGATGCTTCATGAACTCTTTGATCCCCACCTGTCCACGGTATTCGCGGTGGAGAGGGCACACCGTGCATTGGGCCCTAGACCCCCAGTGGGAGGCACCCCCCGCCCGATATTGGCCAAAATCCTGAACTACCAGGACAGAGACACAGTGTTACGCTTGGCCCGTGGCAAAGGCACTATCGTGTATGGGGGGAACACCATCTCCTTCTACCCCGACTTCACCCCGGCGGTGCAGAGTGCACGGCGGGAATTCGTGCCGGCAAAGAAACTGCTCCTTCAAGCACAGATACCTTATGCGCTCCTATACCCAGCAAAGCTAAAGATCAGCTATGAGGGGACCACGCACTTTTTCACAGACGCGAAGTCAGCGCTAAAGTTTGCCAAGCAGGTTGGTGGGAAGGCAGCAAGACGAAGCCCCAAAGAAGCGACCCCGGATCACGCAAGTTTGAGTGACAATGACTGATTGCCCGTTGGGCTCCTTTACTATGCCTTGTTTATTACACTCGTTATTGTTCTAATGCATGCTAAACCTGAGATTAGGCTGTTATTGAGTATATATTGATTTGCATATACATAGCTGAAGTACTGGGTGGTGCTGCTAGTGGTACAGGGACTATTGTGGGTTGACTGGGGCGATTGGCATGTGGAAAGTCTGCTATCTCATTGTCTTCCTGCTTGCACCACTAGACAGAGATGTGCCACTGGTTGTTGCGTTTTAGAGTGTTAGGATGCCCACTTCCCAGTGCAAATGTTGCAGAATATAGCACAATGTTCATATTTGTCTCCGGCCACCCTGAGAACTCAGGGGAGAGTGCCGGCGCTACTGCACCCCCAGGGGAGAGCTCCCTTGCGTTATTGGAACTGTTTCCGTATTGGGGATGGGTTCTCTTCAAACTGATTGGGGGGTTGGAGTGGGCGGGGGGGAGGAGAGTGGGGGTTGTTTTTCTGTTTGCTGGATTCATATTTCTGACAGTGCAATCGCTTTCTTTTGTACAAACACTTGGGTGCCTGTGCTGTTCTCCACCTGAGCTGTCCCACTATAATGTACTCTACTCCCTATGACCACTCTGAATTTCCTTACTTGGAATATCCGAGGGATTAATGACGGCAGAAAAGCTCGACTGATTCACGATTACCTGACGAGACATCACATTGATGTATGTCTACTGCAGGAGACGCATATACGTGCTAACCCTTCCCCGCGGTTGAAACATGGACGGTGGGGGCCAGCATATTCCTCAGTATATTCAAACTACGCTAGGGGGGTGGCAGTTTTGATTCGTAGGGGGCTCGACTGGAGGGAGAGACAGGCACAGTTGGACCCCGAAGGATGATACGTTATACTACAGGGCACTCTTCAAGGTCATGAGATGGTATTGGTTGCGATTTATGGCCCAAACACCGATATCCCTGAATTTTTTCAAAATGTTTGGGCTAGGGTAAAAGCCACTAACTGCAATACAATAGTGTGGGGGGGAGACTTTAATGCTGTCCTGGATGATGCATTGGATAGGAAGGGCATTGCTCGGGCGCTGCACCCATTGGCCAGCGAGGCATTGAGGGCTATATTGGAGGATGGGAATTTGGTGGATGTATGGAGATATCTGCATCCGGGAGTCAAGGAAGGTACTTGCATTACAGATCACCATAAGGCATGGTCCAGACTTGATTATTGGATTGTGTCCAGGGATGTGACTACTTGGGTGAGGGAGGCTTCACATTTTCCTAGGTCTCTATCAGATCATGCACCTTGCCTCTTGCGACTAGATCCGCCCAATCACGCACAGCGGGTATATACATGGCGTTTGCCGCCCAATGCCCTACTCGATGAAGCATTTAAAGAAGAAATTAGGAAAGATGTCGTTGATTACTTTGAGCTAAACACTGGGTCAGTGACTTCAATGGCTACCCTCTGGGAAGCTTTTAAAACCGTGGTGAGGGGGAACTGCATTGCCAGACGGGCGGGGGTGTTGAAGTCCATTAGAGGATCCTTAGAAAGGATAGAAAAACGGATAAAGGAGCTGGAGGCGCAGTTCTTCTCAACTGGTGATCCTATGGCTCTGGCATCATTAAAAGTGGCTCTGCTCGAGTTCGAAGAGGAGGCAGATGGGGAGGTAAAGTTCCTAGGAAAACATGCTCAAGCGCGGCGATATGGGGGGGGGACCGCCCCGGGAGGACTTTGGCCGCCATGCTCCGCCCGCCTCGCAATGCCACATTTGTCACTACGATCACCAAGGAGGATGGGACACAAGTAAGGGGACAGAAAGACATATTGGAGGCGTTCTCAGGCTTTTACCAGGGGCTATATACTACCACTCAACGATCAATCCCGGAGGGACTGATTCCCTTCCTCGACTCTCTACAGTTGCTGTGGTTGAGCAAAGGGCATAGGGATTATCTGGACTCCCCTTTCAAGGTGGAAGATATAGTTAGGGTCATAAAAAGTCTCCCCCTCAATAAGGCCCCAGGGTCCGATGGCCTGACCACCGCGTTCTATAAAACCTATGTCGAGGAGCTAGCCCCCAAACTGCATGAACTCTATGTGGAAGCATTGGAGGCGGGCGTGCTGCCGCTGTCAATGCGAGAGGCGATCATAGTCACTCTGATAAAGCCGGGTAAACCAGAGGATGAGCTGGACTCTTACAGACCGCTCTCCTTGATAAATGTAGATGTAAAAATGTTTGCGAAATTGATCGCTAATCGGCTGCAGCCTCTGCTCCCATTAGTTGCCCGCCCCGATCAGTCGGGATTTATACCGGGCCGGTCAACGGCACACAACCTCAGAACCCTCTTTTCAGTATTGCATTATCTGCACCCGGATGTACAAGCAGCGGCAGTGTTCTTGGATGCCACAAAAGCATTCGACACCTTGGAGTGGCATTATCTCTTCACCATACTAGAGCGTATGGGGTTCAGTCCATTGTTCCTAGACCTGATAAAACTCCTGTATACACAGCCAGTAGCACGTGTGAGGGTGAATGGCCTTCTCTCTGACCCATTTCCTATCTCTCGCGGAACGAGACAGGGGTGCCCGCTCTCCCCATTACTCTTTGCCATCGCGATGGAGCCACTTGCGGCTCGTGTCCGGCAACACCACACCAAGAAAGGGATTGGCTTTAGTGCAAAGAGTCTACTGATATCCCTTTATGCTGACGACGTCACGTTGTACATACTAAATCCGACGCATAACCTCGATCCAATCCTGAGGGAATTTATCAGGTTTGGTGGTCTCTCCGGTTTAGCTATAAACTGGTCGAAGTCGGTCGTTTTCCCACTGACCGATAATACAGCACAAGTGCCGTCGGAGTTTCCTCTGCAATGGGCAACAGGGCCAGTGAAATATCTGGGTGTTTGGGTCAGCAGGGATATGCAGGAACTTTGGAGGCTGAATCATGGTCGCGCTATATCCTGGCTGGAGGGGAAGGTTACAGCCTGGGCGAGATTGCCGCTCTCGCTGGCCGGAAGGATAACGCTGGCAAAGATGGTGGTATTGCCCAAATTTTTATACCTCTTTGTAAATGTTCCTCTCGTGCTCACAAAGGCTTTTTTCACTACCCTGCGATCCTTGCTAATCTCCTTAACCTGGGCAGGCGGACAGGCCCGGATATCCTTTGAATTGCTCACACTGCCTCTACGACAGGGGGGTCTGGGAGCACCTGACATGCAATTATATGCCTGGAGTGCACAAGCTCAATTTCTACACTTTTGGGTGCACCCCACCCCATTTCAACAACATGTGGCCGTAGAGGAAGCTATGGTTCGCCTTTTGCCATTGGGAGTCGCACTATTCGGGAAGTACAAACGCCCACGAGAGGGAATAGATACGGTCGAGACGCTGCGTTGGGCCTGGCATGGCTTGCGGGAGAGAACAGGTGCACCAACCCTTTATGCGCCATCCATTCCCCTGGTTAAAAATCCGATGCTTTTCCCCTCCGATGCTGGACTAGGAGGAAAACTGGCGAACACGATGGGTCTGGCCACATTTGAGGATCTCTACCCGGGAGGGCAGTTCAGACCACCCCCGGAAGCTGGGGAAGATGGCCTAGTGCCATTTGCTGAACTTTTCGCCTACCACAAACTCAAAACGGCATGCCGGTCGTTGCATGACACATTCCCGAGTGCTCCACCCACAATAGCGGCTTTAGAAAATGTAATTGCAAAGGCTTCCTCATGGAGACTAATCACTAGAATTTACAATCACACACAGACGTCAGCTCCCATTACGCAATCACATGCATTGGCGGCGTGGAACGCTGAACTCACGACCCCACTGTCGGAAGAACAGTGGCTTTACTGCTGTGGCCAGCTCACGGCGCTGTCCCCGAACTACAGACTTCGTCTCATACATTTTAAATTTCTACACAGGATTTATAGAACACCAATCAGCCTGCACAGGATGGGACTGAAAGACGAGGATAGTTGCTGGCGTTGCGGTATTGCACCGGCTGGGTTCCTTCATGTAGCATGGGACTGTCCAAGGCTGGGGACGTACTGGTCAAACGTGGGTGAAATCATACAGCAGACCATAGGCGTAGTTGACACTCTCACTCCTATGCAAGGGCTGCTCGGATATGTCAAGAACACACCTGTAGAATATAGAAAGCTACACGCTATGCTTTTATTATTTGCGAAACGCCGCGTGGCCATGCACTGGGGCAGCAGGCGGCTCCCAACTAAGGAAGATTGGCTATGGGATGTTGTGTTTGGTCAAACCCAGCTGTCCACTTACTGTGAATTGATGCCATCTGCCTCGAGACCGAAAGATATCTGGATGCCATTTATAGAGTGGATACGTGAACATAGTAGCCCAGCAGCTGCCCCGCCATGAGATGAGGTCAGGGGAAACTAGAATTGGAGCTGTATCGGGTTGACCCTAGCAGTGGGATATGAAAAAGTGCGGGTTGGTGAGTGACCTAGGTAGGCTAGATGGCCCTGAGTCGGAGATGTCTTGCGGGGTTTATTCTGTTGTATCCACTATCACTGGGATGACGCCGAGCTAAGTGCCGTAAATGAAGGGAAGTTTATTATGAGGGGGGGCACCTGGGTACCTATTGTCTTTTGCCCGTTATTTCATTTTTCTCTCCTTTTCTTGTTTTTTTTAATGCTGCAATACATTCGATCATATTGTACTGTCATGTAAATTTGTACTATATATGCACTGTTGGAGCATGAACGAGGCACTGTTGTTTGTTGTACTATGTTTATGAAATGCCAATAAACAAATCTTAAAAAAAAAAAAAAAAAAGATATCCAACACCAATTTATAAAAATAGATGATATTTTTAGGAATTTTTAGACACCAAGATTAGCAAAATCTACCAGACAGTTCCGAAGATATAGATTTTTACGTGAAACTTAAATCTCAGCTTTTTAGTCCAAAGTGCAAACAAGCATTGTTAACCATAAAGTTTAGAAACTTCTGAAAAGATTTAAGTACGCCTACTCCAACACGAGTGGGGCGACCAAATTGGGCCGGGAGAAGATTGGGGGGGCGGGGGGGCAGTAAGAAGTATCTGGACAGTTACCTAGTCACTAAAGCAGTTTCAAGTCCAGTTCCACACTTCATATCAAGACCACAATAAACTTCAATGGAGTGGTCCTGATGCAGGGGATACAGGATGCTAAGGTTGATGAAAGATGCTCTGGGTGCTGTGCAGTGACAGGGGTGTGCTTGCAGTTATTCCTCTGTCCACAGGTAAGGTGGGGTGACTTTGACCACAGGGGCCGGTGTCCTTCGAAGTTCTCATTTAGCCAGGTGAAGGCCATCTGTGGCTGGACTACCAATCTCTATACACAGCGGGCCCAGTGGTATCCTTTGGAGAAGGCTGGTGTACAACTTTGGCGACCAATCTGGACTTTGATGACACTTCCGGGTCCAGCAGATGCGGGTACCAGCCTTGGCTGCAGACGATTGGTCTCTTTGGTCGCCCAGCGGCGTTCAGTGGTGATTTAAAGAATGTGGCTACTGGTGGGCTAGAGTGGGCTGCTTCACCTTTGATGGCCCTGCTGCTGGTTCCAGGGGGTCATCCAACTGACTCTTGGAGTCACTTTGTTGATCTGGGGCTCAAGAATGGCTTTTCCATGCTTTTCCAAGTACAGTCCTCTCTTTGCAAGCCCAAGGTGCAGCAGGTGCGGTCCAGCAGATTGTGCAAGTTCTCTTGCCAGGTCGAGGGGTCAAAAGGGCAGTCCTTCTTCGGTCCTTTCTTCAGTTCTGTCATGATCTGAGGTTCAGAGTGCCAGGGGTCCCTATATTGTTGTCCAGAAGGTGCTCTGGGGGGACAATCTGATCATTAGCCAATGGGCTGCCAGGATCCCTCCTGTCCGGTGACGACCTCCGGCTATATGTGGCATCTAACAATCCCAGATTGCACTATTCTGCCCACTCTCAAGATGTCTGGACGCTTCCTTTGATGTTAGGAGCTTGGTAGCCCACCCTAGAGGTGTGGCTATCTGTGAGCTACACGCCCATGGGAAAACCAATTTGGGCACTGGTCTCTCCTCTCTGTTCCCACCACCATCCTGTCCAACACCTGATTGCCATTTGCCCACCAAAGATGGCTTTGGTTTTGAAGCTCATTTTGTGGGCCAACACCCTGAGTGGCTTCATGCAGGCTGCAATTGTTCCTGAGCTTGGGGGGTCATACACACAACTCCACAGAAGGGCAGAAGGCTGTCTGATGGACAGCAATCATGCAAGGCCACTGTTCAAACTGGGCTAAAGAGTAGCAACTTTCTAAACATTGCCTTTCCTTAAAAGTGACATTAAATTTAACTTGGGCATCAAGTTGGGTTTAATACCACAATTAGTTTGATACTTTTTTTTATTTACGGAGTTTTATATAGCGTGAACTTGACCCGAGGTTATTGGGTATCAGAGCGCTTTACACGAGCACTAGTTGCATTACATGAGGACACATTAATTTTTGTTAGGCATGGGGAGATTAAGTGATTTGCCCAGAATCACAGGATGTTGCACGTCCTTGCAGAGACACGAACCCTGTTCCCCAGTATTGAGGTCGACCGCCCTAGCCGTTAGGCCAACTCCTCTCCCCGCTTGAGGAGTGCCTTGAAGTACCCATTTTAGTAGTCCCATTCAGAAGTTCGCTGGACTGAGGGGTCAGTCAGAAACACTGTGTTAGCCAATGGGGTACACACTTTCCCACAGCAAAAAATGACAATTTGAAAGCTTTGGTGCTAGGACATGTTAAAAGTACATGCTCTAATCAATAATATACAGCTCAAGGCCTTATGGCTCCATAGGCCTTCCTTAGGAGAGACTTACATTTATTGTTAAGAGAAGTGGGGCTTTGCTATTTTTTTTTAAAGAAAAGTCAAATTAGCAGTTTTAAAAGTGCTTTTCCATGCTGCAGTGGTAGTCTGGGAGTCATTATGTACTTTGTCAAACACAGGGTGGCACAACCAGTGCTGCAGCTCTGTGGGGACACTCTGTCTTACCTGCCCTGGGTACCCTTGGTACTTATAAGTAAGTCACCTTATGCCCAATTGGGGGTAGCCAATTCAGCGTAGATTTTGTAATGGGTTAGAATACTGGCGCTGAGGTCTGGTTAGCAGGCCTCAGTGCACTCTCAGAGTTGAAAAAGGAGCAGCATCAACCCAAAACTGCGGGGGTAATCTTGCAAAAAGAGGCATTTCTTTACTAAATCCAATAGAGTAGCATGCACAGAATAAACACACTTAGTCAGGATATAAAGTATATTAGTATAGGTATCGCTATGGCAGATGTATTTAATAACAGATGTTATTACTACTGATTTTGACAGTACTAAATTTATCAATTTCAGAAGAAACAAAGGTTGAGCTGGCCATGCCAGGATTAAAACTAATCTTTTACCAGTCACAAAGATATCAATACCTAGCATTTATCTCACTCAGCCATGTTATTACCTTGCTGGTACCATTAGTTAAACACCAAACATTTGGCCCGGTGTACAGAGCCATTTACAGTCAGAAACCCCTCATACTTCAAAAGCACAGAGGTTGTGAGTGCAAAAGAACTTAATACAATGTATAAAAGCCCTTTTATGAGTTGGAAAAGTCAGAAAAGAGCTTTTGCAAACACTTTCCAAATTGTAAATAGGAGGCGGCTTGAAAGAGACCCCCACACTCCTTGCAACTGAATATATCATTGGTTTGTGACAAACATTGTGGTCGCAAGCTATTGATCAATTACCACCCAGAGTTTCTGTAGTAACTGATTTGCAAAGACTGCTGCATGCCTCCCGATGGCTTCCCAAACGAGAATCATTTTCATAAAAGCAGCACCTATTCCAGTAAGGAGTAACAAATGCATTGGTTAGTTATATACAGTCTGTAAATTCAAAAACCCTAATTGGGTCATCTTGAAAACATAAATACAAAAGTCGATTGATTCTTATATTGCATTATAGAGTTTATTATTTCTTAAACTCTTGGTGATCTTCAAACATCATTGACTTGATATAGGAGTTTGTGAGCTGAAACAAGACGACGCGTGTTTCTCCCTGTGTGGCATGCAGGCCTGGGGTCTTTTCGCGGCTGTGTGTATATTTACTTATCAGAACACCAAAGCTGAACATGTTATTATAATCATATTATGAAATGAGCGGATAAATAAAAACAAAAATTAAAACTGCATCATTTCAGCGAATTTGTAATACCCATATTATTAGTCAATTAATAAGATAAGAAAAATAATGAGAAATTAAGCAAAAATTATTTCTAAGCAATTAGCGACATTACAAAAAAGACAGACAGAAAAACAAAGTGAAATTCTCTGTAAATATATTAACAGTAAACATATAGAGGCCAATTACGATGTCGGTTGGAAAGCCTCCGACCGCTAGTTGGAAGCTTTCCGACCGCGGTCGGAGGCATTCCGACTAACATGTTCGGTTTGCGGTCTGACCGCCCGATTACGATGTCGGCGGTCGATACGTAAACTGGTTGGTCATTCCGACTCGGTTCTGACCGGGTCTCGGAGTCTTCCAGCTGGTCAGAACCGCACCGTAATCCCCTATAAACGGCGCTTCCGCCGTCAGGATTACGATGTCAGTTTCCCACAGCCTTTCCATGCTGGCCTTTCTGACACGGAAAGGCTGTCAGAGAGTGACTTTGTGGGCCCCTAGCAGGGCCCCCTTTGCCCTGCGGCCTACGGTTGGTGGTCGAGGGGGTACCTACGGTCCCCCCTGTAAAATCCTGCACTATGTGGCAGGCACCATGCGGTGCCTGCAACAGGGTGCAGGGTTTTACACACACACCCATTTCTCTATAGGAGCCTGTACTACCATTGGTTTACGGCCGTGACACAAGCTCCCATAGAGAAAGGTGAGTATGCAACTAAACAGTGTTCGGTCGCATCTTAATCAGGTGGCCGGAACCACCGACCTGAGGTCAGTCGGCCCGAGTCAGAGACCATGTCGGTCGGAGGCAACTCCAACTGACATCGTAATAAGCCCCATAATGTCTGTCTGATTAATAACGGCAGCAAAGTGCAAACATCCAAATTGTGTTAAAGAATGTCACAAACGTGAGGCACTGCACACAAGTGATCAGTCCATGGAAATTCTACACATATGGGAGGTAATGCAGTGCTAGTGTAATAGTGTACATGCATGAAGGGCAATAGCAAACATGCATGGAGAACCTTATAGGTAGGCAGAAAGCTATACAGTGCAAGATGACATTACGTTCAAACTTATAGTTATTAGAGGCCAATGGGCCATTACGAGGTGAGTGAGACATTAGGCTGGAGATGACTGTGCGATCAGTGCACAGAACTAGTTCACATGCTGGAGGCTGCCTATCGAGAACAGACGGTCTTGGCAAAATAGGTTGTATTTTATTTCAAGGCTCAGTCTGGAGGAAAGATATATATTGTAGGCTATAAATTCGCTAGCGAAAAAGTGACAAAAGATGGTTGTTTAGTGGTATACCTTATTGGAAAGAAAATCCCAGTCTGTCCAAAGCAAGAAGTTGGAAGAAAATAATAGTTTAAGGGAAGATTGGAGAGGTATTAAGTGAAATTGAAACAAAGGCGAATGCCAAGGCAATTAATTGGCCGGTATGGAGAAGAGCGGGGTGCTTACCTTCAAGCGTCGAGAGTATGTTGGTCAAAAATCGCTGCAGTCTTTTTTGGGCAAAGCGGTACTCCCCATAGTAGTCCATGCGGTTGTCCACTCTAAACGGCGGCCGATGAGAGTCGAGATTTAAAGCTACTGGTTTTGGTAATAATACTGGTGCAAAGGTCATGCACTAGTGCGGTTCTGACAGCAGGCATCCATAAATTAGGAAAAACAGGGCGTCATTCTTGTAATAAGTGGATTAATATATGAAAGCATTACAAATACAGTTAATTGGTCATATATGAAATACACCGAAATCAAATGAAAAACAGAAAGGAATTTCTAAGAGTGAATGACTGGTCTATTGATATGGTGATCCAAAAACCGTGGGACGTGGTGCATGGAGAGAGGTGGTCAACTGGAAGTGTCTATTGGAAAGTTGACTAATATTCATTACTGTCATAATTAACATTCCTCATTTATCTTTTTCTTCTTTCCAAAGGAAGCGATGAAGGATTGTGCACCATGTATGTGCATCTGTATATAATGTTTTAGTGCTATTATATATAGGAATAAAGGACCTGGGTATTGTAGAAATGCAATGAGAAATAGATTAAACCGCCATTAAGTTTCTGAAGGAATTAATTATGTTATCTTGCGACACATATTACTTGGTGCAATAATGAAAAAAGGTTTTTTTGTGGACTTTTTCATCAGAAATATTTAACCAAAGGAAAGCAATATGGTCTGCCTTTTTTGACCATGTCAACCTATTATTCAATTCTTAACATGTTTTCTGAGTAGTTAATTTAATGAAACATAGTTTATTCTTATTGGTGTCTGGAAATAAGCCTCATCTATTGATGTCAGGATTCAATTGTCTCATGTTTTAATATACTGTAATCAGAGATATTTAATGAGTAAGTGACCAGGTTTGTCCTCTGCTTATCATAGTAAGGGGGTATTACTTGTAATTTCTATAGCCAATAGTGCATCTCAGCATCTTAGTTCAGTCCAATTTTAGCGGTACCCAACTCGAGCATGAGTTCACTTACTCTTCTCCTCATGACAAATTTTCTGTTACCACCTTAGACAATGCGTTGATGTGTTCTAATCCAAAGAAAGTGAAGGTTTTTAGATTCGGATGGTACTGATTGTAGTATTCAGTGAGTGGTGGACTGGTTTCAGGTTTGCTAATATTCTGGTAGTGTTCCAGTATTCTGATTCGTAAGGGTCTGATGGTATTACCCACATATAGTTGGTTACATGGAAATTCTATTGTATAAATAATGTACTTGTAATTTGACTAATAATATGGGTATGAGAAATGCGCTGAAATGATGCTATTTCCATTTTTTATTTTATTTATCCACACGTCAAAATACTATTATAACAACATGTTCACCTTTAGTGTTTTGATAAATGAATATATAATAAATGGATAATATATGCACAACCTTGAAACTGACACAGGACTGCATGCTGCCTGGTGCGAAACACGTGTCAGCTGGTTACAGTTCACAAACTCTATTACTATTGTATTGTGGGTTTTCAGGGGTTTAACCCACCTATAGGTTAGGCTTTTGGGATACAACAATTAGCCCTGTCTAGGTGAATTAGACCCCCTAAATCATTACCCCTTTTTCAATAGAAATCCTATCCCAGTAAGGAACATGGGCTACTTTAAAAAAAACATATTTCCGATTTGGGAATGCAAACGCAGGGATGAAGGTCTATTGTCTCTTGTGGGCCACCATCCCTATAGTCATAGTCAATCTTAGGGGACTATAAATAGCAGCCTGATAATTAATATATCATTAGGCAGGGCATTCTGTGACCCCGTGTAAATGGGCATTATGTTATATGTCCTATTAGTAAATGGGTTGTGTTGCAAAACAACAGGCAGGTCGCAAAGTCTGTGCACAAATTGCTCCTGCTATTTGAGACCTGCCTCTCTGTACTTCAGGCTCTATATGCCATAAAAGCACAGAACATGCACTGGTCTTTCAACAAAGAATGACTACAGAAATGTATCCCATTATCCAAAATGCCTTTTAACTGACCAGCACTCTGAGTATGTAAAGGGACAGTCAGTGAAGGCATCAAAGTTGAATGTCTTTGAGTAGGAGAGATATGAATTCAGAACAATTCACATTTATAAACACTGTGGTTATTAGACTGTGAGCCTAATTACGAGTATGGTGGTCCAAAGGACCGCCGTACTCACGGTGGCGGTCCGACCACCCCACACTGCGGGCCCGCCCGCAGTATTACAAATGTGGCGGTTGGACACCCACAGGACGGCTGCTTTGCGCAGTGGTCAGGAGCAATAATATGCTGTCTATGCCGCTGTGGCACCGCAGAGCATGTTATGGGTTGGCTTTCCACCACCCCTTTCATGGTGGTGAGCCCGCCATGAAAAGGGTGGTGGAGAGGCAACTAAGCGGACCCTAACAGGGCCGCCCACCACTTCTGGGCCTGTAGGTGCATGCAGGGAGGTACATCTTGTGCCCGCTTGGATTTGCATCCCCAGTTCCTGCATGGTGTGGCATGCATGCCACACCATGCAGGAACATGCAGTCGGCGCTCTCACAGCAGCGGTCTGCATGTTAGGCTCTCCCATGAGCCTAACGGACCACTGCCATCAGACCGCCGCTGCACTGTCATGGATTACAATCGTAATCTGACAGGCAGGTGCACCCAGTCCTTGGCGGTCCTCCAGTGGACCACTGGTGGCGAAGGCCCTGGAGGACCGCCAAAGTTGTAATAAGGCCCTCGATTTTTACATAAGAGTAATGTCAAAATAAATCTGATTACTGGGTTCTGCATATTTTTTAGTTTTTAATCCCTTTAGGCTTTTCTATTTAATTTCTGCCCTCTGGGGACTAGTTTGCTCAGAATATATCTTGTGGTAACTGTGAAACTCCATGTGTGCCCCAACTGCACAAACTGCACTAGCAATGTTCATCACATGACTTTAGAAATTATATTGAAGGTACAATGAAAAGTGATCGTATGTCACTCTTGTATGCAAAAAAAAAAAAACACCCGGACATTTTTCTCACAATTCTTTCCACCCCTGACAGTAACGCAGTGATGCAAGTGGCATTTATAAACAATTTGTATTCATATAACATTCACTTTGCCAATTAAGAGGTATGCAATCATCTAATGATTGAGGATATACACTGCTGGGAATCACACCTGGTGCCTGCTGGTCATAAGGATATCTTAAGCAAGTCCACAAGTCTCTGACCGAAAGGAGTACAGGACAAGCAAATGTTACTAAACCTTCTTCAAAATTAGACCAAATGATAACACAATATTATCTAGTTGCAACTGAGTTTTATAGGGCACTCTTTACAATTCCATGATAGCCACCCTTTTTCAGAGACAGCATTGGGGCAGAGAAGATGGGCCAGATCAGACAGAGGATTAAGTGAGGGAAAACAGGCCAGACTGTGGCAGAAATTGAAGGGGGCAGTGGGACCATGGAAGGGGCCAAATAAAAAGAAGGACAATGCGCAGCACTAAAGGCAACCCCGTCCATGCCCATCTGTGGACAGGAACCCTGTCCAGTTCCAGAATAATACTCTTTTGTATTCCTTCGAGGATTCGTTGCAGCGGCGGACCAGGGGCTGTATTACACAAAGTGCCCTGGGGCGCAATAGGTGTGTACTCCGATTTTGTGCAGCCTTGGGGCAGTTTGGTATTACAGAAGGGACCGCAGGCGCTTTGTGCGGTCCCTTCTGTAATACTGATAGTGCTGGCACATGTGTGCCAATGCTATTGTGAAAAGGTGTTCCCTTATTTGCATGGGAATGTGGCCCCATGCAAATGAGGGAATCTCTTTGCCTCTGCGTCCTCATCATATTATGGACGCAGACACAAAGGCAAAGAAGCACCAGTGTGCCTCCTGAGGGCAGACCTCAGGAGGGGGGAAAATGGATCCCATGGACCCCTGACACCCCACTGGAGGCAGGTGCAGTCACTCACTGAACCCCCCTGCAAGGGGATCTCTCCAAGTTCTTGAAAATACAGGTGGGTTGCCACTTGCACAGTGAAACACGGAGCAGCTTGCAAACAGCCGCCCCATATTTCACTTGAATTTGCTGCTTCCAGGGCAGCTTGAGTTCGCGGATGACCTGAGGGCAGTGCATTCTCTACAAAAGGGTGCACTTTCCCTGTTTGCTTGCGGCGCATCTTTCGAAAGATGCGCCATGGCGGAAACAGGGAAAATGTGCCCTGTGAGTAATACGGCCCATGTGTCCACTAGCCTGTTCTCATAATATTAATCCTTTGGGTGGGGGAAATAACTTGTAAGTACTGCAATTTTTCTCTTATCCCTGGCCTCACAACTGAGAACTGACTCGCTTTCTCCCATAAGGACAATATCCGTCTTTTAGCATTAATTGCTGCTCACCAGCTAAACATAAATCAGATATTTAGGTTTTATTGGAGACCATAGACCCGATGCTCTGTTCTTAATGGAGACCTAGTTTAATGACAGCTCTATGCCTGATGTATTTCAGGCTGTGCTAGAGAATTATTGTATCATAAGGAGTGAATTCAATGACTAAAGAGGTGGCGGCATTGCCATTGTCTTTAAATCAGTTTTCACTTGCTACATATCCGATCTTGTGGTTCCTAAATGTGAAGGCATCACCTTCTCTCCTAATATCTCTCACAATTTCTCTTTCTCAGGAGCCCTCAAAATTTCCAATTTTTGCTATAGTAGGGGATTTAAATCTCCATTTCAACACTAGATACTGTACCTCTATGTCCAATTTGATCAAGAATTTGGAAGCCATTCAGCGTATAACACAGGTTAAGGTTTCCACCCATGTTGCTAGTCATATGTTGGATCCAGTATTCACTAATCTTGCTTCTTTTTGAGTTTAACGTCCCTTCCCATTTGTCTGGACTGATCATTATGCAACCCCTATGTCCATTTTATCGACCATGCAATCCCTCCTAACTCCACTCTGCCGATCTCAATCAAACCCTGGTCTAAACCCGCGTCTTCCAGTTTCTGTGATCTTCTAAATAGATCCAAACTGTTAATGTAGAGAAAGTGTATAATGCAGAGAAGTCATGGATCATGTTTACTTTAGGCAAGCTGATTCCACAGATTGCTCTTTCTAACACCAATAAAAAATGTACAGCGTTCTTGTTCAGCAATCAACTTTTGGCTCTTAAAAAAGACTGTAAAGTGTTAGAATTGTTTTTGCAAAAAATAAATATGATCCTATCTGCCAAAGGAAATATACCGGGGTATTCAAATTCTATAACAGAGTTATCAGAAAAATCAATTCTATAGCCTTTGCTTCGAAAATTGAGGGAACTTCTAACACATCCAAAGACACTTTCTTTATTGTTAAATCTATGCTTGATCCCGCCTGTAAGACTCCCATGGTTTTCCCTTTCATTTACAGATGCAATGAATTTGATGGATTGTTCTTGCGCAGATTTCTGATATCTAAACCACCTTTCCTGCTGAGGCAAAGAATATCGGAGCTCCTGCAACCTTTCAGCCTCCTAATTCCACTGGATCTTGTTTGTCTACATTCAGTCCCATTCAGCTAGACGATTTTCACCGCCTTGTTAACACTATAAAAAAAAGGTTCTTGACTTGACCCCACTCCACCTCATACCATCAATAAGGGTGCACCTATTATCTACCTGACCTGTTGAATCACTCAATCTCGCAATCTCCCCTACACAGGTCTCTCAATTGTGGAAATGTGAAGTGATGATTCCACAACTGAAAAACCCCTCCCTGAATTCTGTTGAACTTAAAAAGGGATCACTGACATAATATCGATGCATACAGTCTTGAAACAAAAAACTATCGGAAGTTTAATATTGATCACAAAAAAATCGATTTCCTATACTTAACTAGTAAAGGCACAAATATCGAGACAAACATGTTATTGTTAAAAATATCGATTTTTAACTATATCGAAAACAAAAATATCGGCTACAAAATATCGGTATCTTTAAGTAAAAATATAATATGTCAAAAATATTGAAGCACACAATATCGATAACAAAAATAGTGCGAAAATAACAGAATGATCACTAATAAATATATAAAAAAACTTCTAACATAAAACAATAACTTAAAATAAAACAAAAATGTTTTATACACAATCTTTAGATTAAACAAAAACCATATTACATTTACATTTCACCACCAAAACGTATATTACAAAAATTATAATATTACAACCTGCAAAAAATATAAGCATAAACTAGAAGCATTTAAACTACAACCCAAATATATATATGCATATCAAATATATATGTATATATATATGCATAGAAATATATATATATGTATGTATAAATGTATATAAAAATGTATGTTCAAAAGTAGCAAACTATATATTATACATCAAAAATTATACCTAAATTAGAATTTACAATAGAAGGACCAAACTGAAAAAAAAGAATTGTAACTAAACCAACCAATTAAATAAAACTATAAACAACTTTAACTAATAAAATCAAACAAACAATTTTATCAACAATCTAAAAGGCACACCAATTTAAACAACTAACTATTTCAAAAATGACAAATGCTGCAAGACGAGGATTTTCTCACAAAGCCATTACAGAATAAATATGTACTCCTCAACAACTCCTTAACCAAGTAAGTACAACTTATATATACACTAAAATGTAATAGTTATTAAACGTACAAATATTAAATAACAAATAATGAATCAAATACTACCCACCTTCTATCTTTTGACATAGACTTCCTAAAAGAAAAACCCACGCCTTGAAACAACAAAAAACTGCCTGAAACTATCAAAAAGCATCAACAAGATATAAGAAAGTAAGTATACATAAATTAATACAAAAGTGTAAACTCACCCAAATACCAAGCAATAATAAACCTAATGACCTCAACATCTCCGAACTAACAACAAATTAACATTTAAAGTGAAACATGTTTTTTTTCCATCCATCAGAAAACAAAGCACCTGCTCCACATAAGAACACCCCAACGGAAAAGCTTAAAAATCATGAGCAACATCTATACACAACATACATGTAAGTATACAAAATAGAAGTGATTGCATAATTGTTTTTTTTTACTTTTTTTTTTTATTAATGCAGAAATGATGCCAATATATTCAATAGTTATAGTACGTTACACAAAGAAAGTATCTTACAAAAAAAAACAGGAAACCATGGAGACAGACAAAAAAGAAGGTGATGCATTAATACCCCTTTTAGGGGTTGGCCGCACTCTGATTCTTTTTTAGGTTCGGGTATAAGTTGAGTTGCATTTTATCATTCACCCATTCTTCTCAATCCATCTAGTCAATGGCGCCCAGATTTCTCAGCTTTTAATTCGGGAGCGTGGACCCCTTCTTGCATAAATAGCTTTTTCCAAATTATAGTTCGCAAGTAACCAGGAGAGCCATTGCTGAAACCCTGGTGGGTTAGGATCCCACCAGGCAGATGCTAAACATAAACGCAAGATCGCCATGCCAATGAACACTAATCCTTCTCCGGGCTTCCCCTGCAAATCTTGATCTACCCCGAGTCCAATTAACGTCAGAGAAAGGGAACAGACAACACCCAGAGCCTCCTTGAAAAAACTGGTAATTTCTTGTTTTAGTTTGCTCAGGGCATCGTAGGAGGCAAAAATGTGAGTAAGATCAGATTGATATAAAGCGCAGCGAGGACAAACGGTCCCTCTCCCCAACCCCCATTTAGCAATCTTTTTCGGGGTATAATAGAGCGAGAAGCATGATTTATAATATTGAGCCTGAAGTCGGGCCGGTATTAAAATATTCTGTGCTAGATTAACTGAGTGAAAATATAGGCTTTCCGGGATTCCAATCTTTGCCTTCCACTTTAGTGCTCGATCTTCCATGTCATCTGGTATTAGTTAATTAAAAAAATGATAGACTACTCCAATGAATAGATCTCTATTCTTTCTTAATTTATCTATAAAATTTCATTGTTAGCGAACCCTAACGGGCCCCCCTTTCTTAATCAAAAAATATCGAATTTGCAGAAACTTAGTAAAAATCTGTCAGAATACGGGCAGGTTGACTACTAACCTTAGATGCCGGATACAGCGGGAGCGATGTAAGAAGCTGAGTAACCCTATCCCCACAATGGAATCACCTGACAGCCACCAGATACCACTCAACAGATACCACCACCACAGGGGAAAGGGAAAAGTAACAGGGAGTAAAAATGAAACAACAAAGATGTGGCTGCGAAACACCCTCAGGGAAGCTGACCTAGAGTTGTAGGCTTCACTCTGGCTGTCTAGCCCCGTATTCACTGTAATGAGAGAGAAACATACATATATGTAGTACTATGTATATTGCTGTACATAGGTATATACTTATTGGTTTCTAGAGAATTAGTGAACACTTACATGTGGTATTAATATACCCTATGAAGACCTTATTCCCTGTTACCCCACCGTACTAGTACTTAGCTTAGTGGGTTGTCCTGAAAGGAATACTCCGATCTCCTGGCAGAAGGGCTGAATCCGGTTATTGTTCCGATCTGCGAACAACCACATCGAGTTCAAGGTAAGGGCTGGAAACCAAATGCAACACAAAAGACAGCGTCGCTCTCCGAGCCTTTCAACGGCTCCAAGCGCACTGTTGCTCTGGAAACAAAATCATCGGGATGTAAAGAAAGGAAAGCTGGACCGGAGCCGAACCTCTCCTGGTATCCAGAAGTGCTCCGTGAAGTGGGCAAAGAAAAATCAGCAAGGGAAAAAATAACATGAAGTAATGCCGTGATGGATTTTCAAACGGCTCGAACACGCACTCCAGTGCGCTTCAAGTTGGCTCAATGCGTGACTCTTTGAAGAAGGGCCGCACACCAGCGCAGCATCGCAAAGGCAGTAGGACGTCGGAATTTCTCCTCACCGGAGACACGAACTCGAGAACAGGATCTCCTCTGAACACGGCGTTTCTCCTCTGAGTCTCTTCGGGTGCAGGGCCGATCGGGATTGACAAGCACCTGTTTGCAATAAGGCGGGGCTTTTATAGCGTCCGTAGGAAGGCCATCTGACTCATGCCCCTGGGACTTATGGGAGATGTAGTCTTTGCCTTATGTAACCACCACTCGTGTAGTTACATACCATGCCCAGTAGGTGTATGCAATCAGCGCCTATTCCTGACAGAACCCCCTCTCAACGACCGGCGTCCCGACGGTCCGCCAGGTTTAGAAGGGTACTTCGTGTGAAAGCGTCTAAGCAGACCAGGGCAATGAAGATTAGAAACCGGTTCCCACGATCGGTCCTCGGGACCGTATCCCATCCAATCGATGAGATAATGCACCCTTCCCCTAATGTTTTTGGAATCGAGCACTTCTCTGACCTCATACTGCTCCTCGCCATCTACATCCAGGGGCTGTGGTTTTGAGAGTAATCTAGTGTGAGGGAGGCAGGGCCGTAACAGGGACACATGGAACACAGGATGAATGTGCCAGGAGGAGGGGAGTGACAGTCTCATCGCCACAGGATTCACTATACTAATAATGGGATAGGGACCCACAAATTTAGGTTTAAGGCGTGTGTTCCCTTTTAGTCTCAGGTGTTTCGTATCCAGCCACACTCTATCACCTACGCTATAGAAGGGCCCTGAGGATCGCTTTTTATCAGCGTAGTATTTGTCATGCGTTTGTGCTGTAGCTAGTTGCTTCCTGGCAGTCTGCAGTACTATTCTCAAATGTGCATGGTGTTCTTGAATGGTAGGGTGTTTGGTATGTACAGGCCACTCAAAGGGTAACATGTTCGGATGGTAACCTGTTAGACAAAAGAAGGGGGAGCAACCCAGAGAGGAGTGCTCTGCGCTGTTATACGCAAACTCAGCCATCCACAGCCTGCTCCATTCTTCCTCATGGAGTAACGTGAAGCACCTGAGGTATTGCTCCAGAGTCTGGTTCAGCCTCTCCGTCTTACCATCAGTCTGCGGATGGTAGCTAGTGGAAAGACGGGCTTCAACCTTCATTACCTCACACAACGCCTTCCGGAACCGTGATGTAAATTGCGTTTCTCTGTCGGTAATAATAACCGCTGGGATCCCATGTGTACGCACTATGTGCTGCAGGAATGTTTGGGCCAATTCTACGGCGGTGGGCAGTTTCTTCATGGCGATGAAGTGACCCATCTTGGTTAAATGGTCTATGACGACCAAAATGGTGTTATTACCCAAACTAGGAGGCATGTCTACTATAAAGTCCATAGACAGCGTGTGCCAAGGAGCCGGAGGGATAGGGATGGGTTGAAGCAGTCCGCTTGGTCTCTTGTGTTGTGCCTTTCCCTGAGTACAAACGGCACATTCCGATACGTATGTTGCTGTATCCGGTCGTAAAGTTGCCCACCAGAAGTGTCGTTTCATCGCCTGTGTAGTCTTTAGTATTCCTAAATGGCCACCCAATGTGGAATCATGAACCCATTGCAAAGTTTGTTGTCATAACGGCTCAGTTGGTATGTACAGCCTTTTATCTAGATACAATAGGTGTTGCAGGGATGAACGGTGTTGTGGGTCTTCAGCCACCCAAGCTAGCTCGTCTGTCCCTGTGGTTTGTTTTCTCACTTCCTCTATAAAGTTGTGCGTAGTCGCCGATGCCCGCTGTTCCACCGGAAAGGAGGCGTTCTGCAGGATGACTGGGTGTTCCTCGACTGGTACTTTACTAGCTTCGAGGGGGAGATGTGGTCTCGACAGAGCGTCTGCTTTTCCGTTTTGTGGCCCTGGGCGATACTTGATCACGAAGTCGTAATCAGAGAAGAATAACGACCAACGGAGCTGTCTGGGAGTTAAGGCTCTGGCTGTCTTCAGAAACAGCAGGTTCCGATGATCTGTATAGATTTCGACGGTGTGCCTAGCCCCCAACAAGTAATGCCTCCATTCCTCACAGCCCCTTTTTATTGCCAAGAGTTCTTTGTCCGTAATGCTGTAATTAACCTCACAGGATGATAATTTCTTGGAGAAAAAGGCAACGGGATGCAGTTGACCTGTATCAGGGTGTCTTAGAGATAGAATGCCCCCAATCGCGTAATGAGACGCATCCGTTTCTACCACAAACGGACGAGTAACGTCGGGATGTCGCAACACAGGTGCTGTCGTGAAGCAGTTCTTTAATGTCTGAAAGGCCAGTTCAGCAGAAGCAGTCCAGAGGAAGGATGCTCCTTTCCGCAGAAGATAAGTCAGGGGTTGTATTATACTGGAAAAATTCTTAATAAAGCGCCGATAAAAATTTGCGAAGCCTAGAAAGCTCTGCAAGGCCTTTACGCTGGAGGGGGATTCCCACTGGATGATAGCTCGTATTTTCTTATCGTCCATACATAACCCGCCAGGCCCTATGATATATCCCAAAAACTCTACCTCCGAGGCGTGGAATAAGCACTTCTCCAACTTGGCGTAGAGTGCAAATTTCTGCAAGCGTTCCAATACCGCAGAAACGTGAATGACGTGTTCTTCCATGGAAGCAGAATAAACCAAAATATCGTCTATATAAACGATGCACGATACGTCCAATAGTCCCCTCAACACTTCGTCCATGAAGAATTGGAATGCGGCAGGGGCGTTGCAGAGACCGAAGGGCATAACCCTGTACTCAAACAACCCAAATTTGGTCCTGAAGGCGGTCTTCCACTCGTCTCCTCGCCGCACTCGCACCAAATGATAGGCACCCCGGAGGTCTAGTTTGGTGAATACTTTAGCTGTTTTTAACTGGTCCAGTAGAACGGGGATTAAGGGTAGAGGATACCTGTTCTTTATGGTCACTCTATTGATCGCCCGATAGTCGATGCAGGCCCTTAAGCCACCCTCCTTCCTAGGAATAAAAAAGATCGGGGAGGAGGCAGGAGAAGAAGAAGGACGAATGTACCCAGAAGATAGCATTTCATCTAGGTACCGCTGCAGATAAGTTGTTTCAGCCTCTGTGAGGGCGTATATCCTGCTGCAAGGTATACTGGCTCCTGCCTCCAAATCGATTACACAATCATAGTCCCTATGAGGGCGTAGCCTTCCTGCTTTTTGTTTATCAAAGATGGCATGGAATCGTTCGTAAACATCTGGTAATGGAGAGGCACAACGACACGAACCTTTCATTATAAGCACTAGCGAGCTGACCCACAAGACTAGTCTCAATGTTGGTGATCCTAACTTTGTCTTTTGTGCAGTGTTCCTGGCAAAAGGAAGAGGTCATAGAGACGGTACGTGCTGCCCATTGTACCAAGGGGTCATGAAGCGTTAACTAGGGCATTCCCAATATGAGCTTGAAGTGGGGGGTGTTGATCAAGTCAAACTGTATGTACTCGAAATGGCTCACTCCGACTTGCATCAGCATAGGCCGTGTGTGGAAACGTACAGGGCCTGATGTTAGGGCAGTGCCATCCACTGCCTTTACCTTTTCTGGTGTCTCCTTTCGTTCACAAGGAATACTAAGTTCCTGGGCATACTGCTGGTCAATGAAGTTGCCCGTGGCCCCAGAATCCAGTAGGGCATGAACCACAATCGATATCCCATTGGGCAAGTTCAACGAAACGCAAACGTTCATATGGGCTACTGCAGTTTGTATTGTATTGGCCACTGCCGGAAAGACCTCTTTCTCTCCAGGCCTCAAACAAGGGGTCTCTTTCTTGTTTGGGCGTGTCAGTTTCCCAGATCCTCAGAGGTATGTTCCGCCACAGATAGATTCTTGGTTCCTGGATTCTCTTTATTCGCCATCTTTGTTCTGCTTTTACAGTCCTTAATAAAGTGACCCGGTTTCCCACAATATAAGCATAACTTCTGTCTCCTCCTTTTTTCTCTTTCGGCTTGACTAATGGGCCCCCTGATTCCGCCGATTTGCATGGGTTCGGACCCGTCAGTGGGAGTCGGCTGTTCTTCCTGTGATGGTCTTGAATGAAAAGGAAGGAACCTGGTATCACTCCGTTGTTTGTCCCCTTTCCTTTCCTGAAGCCGATGATCCAACTGTATAGTTAGGTCGATAAGTTCATCACAGGTAGCAGGCATCTGTACCACTTGAGCCAGTACATCCTTAAGTTCGCCTCTCAACCCCTGGTAGAACAACGATGTTCTTTTCTCCATAGGCCAGTCGGTTTCCACCAATAGTCTGTTAAAGGAGGTTATATAGGTAAGCAGGTCCTGTGAGCCTTGTTTAAGAGAAAGAAGTTCTTTATTTAGCGACAGTTGATGTGCCTTTCGATCGAACAACCTGCGCATTTCAACACAGAAGTTTGAAAAATTATATAGAACGGGGTCGTCTCGTTCTATCAGGGGGAAAGACCAGCTAGCAGCGTTACCTCCCAAGTACGACATTACAAAGGCCGTCTTGGCTTGGTCATTAGGGAATACGGTGGGTTTGCATAAGAAATGCAGTCTGCATTGACCCAAAAAGATCCCGAATTTCTTTGGATCCCCAAAGAACCTTTCAGGAGGGGGAAGGGGTAACTGCAAAGGCTGTATGACTTGTATGGATGAAGGGCCTGTCTGCGACGGTGTGGAGAAAGAGGAATGAGGGAAGACCCCTGTGCCTTGCTGACCCCCTTTTGAAGCCTGGGTTCCCCACTCAGATACAGGTTCATGTGACTTAAGTGGAGGTGGTAGAGTCCAATCTTTGATGTAGGAGCCCCCCTTGTTCCCAACAGGGTTCTGACGAGACAGGCCCGCTACTTCCCGCCTCATGGTGCCCATCTCGTTCTTCAGTTCCAGACTCTCTCCTCTGAAGGCATCCACCTCCATCCTCAATGCGGTTAAGGTCTCTAACACTGTTGTAAGAACAGTGTTCGTATCCATCGCTCAGGCTGTAGTTATCCGTGGGCTTGTCAATCTGTCAGAATACGGGCAGGTTGACTACTAACCTTAGATGCCGGATACAGCGGGAGCAATGTAAGAAGCTGAGTATCCCTATCCCCACAATGGAATCACCTGAGAGCCACCAGATACCACTCAACAGATAACACCACCACAGGGGAAAGGGGAAAGTAACAGGGAGTAAAAATGAAACAACAAAGATGTGGCTGCGAAACACCCTCAGGGAAACTGACCTAGAGTTGTAGGCTTCACTCTGGCTGTCTAGCCCCGTATTCACTCTAATGAGAGAGAAACATACATATATGTAGTACTATGTATATTGCTGTACATATGTATATACTTATTGGTTTCTAGAGAATTAGTGAACACTTACATGTGGTATTAATATACCCTATGAAGACCTTATTCCCTGTTACCCCACCGTACTAGTACTTAGCTTAGTGGGTGTCCTGAAAGGAATACTCCGATCTCCTGGCAGCAGGGCTGAATCCGGTTATTGTTCCGATCTGCGAACAACCACGTCGAGTTCAAGGTAAGGGCTGGAAACCAAATACAACACAAAAATCAGCGTCGCTCTCCGAGCCTTTCAACAGCTCCAAGCGCACTGTTGCTCTGGAAACAAAATCATCGGGATGTAAAGAAAGGAAAGCTGGACCGGAGCCGAACCTCTCCTGGTATCCAGAAGTGCTCCGTGAAGTGGGCGAAGAAAAATCAGCAAGGGAATAAATAACATGAAGTAATGCCGTGATGGATTTTCAAACGGCTCGAACACGCACTCCAGTGCCTTCAAGTTGGCTCAATGCGTGACTCTTTGAAGAAGGGCCGCACACCAGCGCAGCATCGCAAAGGCAGTAGGACGTCGGAATTTCTCCTCACCGGAGACACGAACTCGAGAACAGGATCTCCTCTGAACACGGCGTTTCTCCTCTGAGTCTCTTCGGGTGCAGGGCCGATTGAGATTGACAAGCACCTGTTTGCAATAAGGCGGGGCTTTTATAGCGTCCGTAGGAAGGCCATCTGACTCATGCCACTGGGACTTATGGGAGATGTAGTCTTTGCCTTATGTAACCACCACTCGTGTAGTTACATACCATGCCCAGCAGATGTATGCAATCAGCGCCTATTCCTGACAAAATCTCTCTTATCGAGCACATACCATTCTCTAAGGTTCTCGAAAGAGACTAGCCCTTCTGGAGAAAAAAAGGCTCCAAGCTTAGTCAATCCCACTTTGCTCCATCTTTCTACTATTGAGCCTTTAAAAATCTCATGCAAGATGGGATTGTTACAGAGTGGTGTGTAGAAGTTCAAGCGGCCCAAACCGATTAGTTTCCGGATAGATTTCATAATTCTACATCCGCCTTGTAACGTTTTAAAACTAACTTTCTTGAAATGGTTGTCATTTAAGTAACGCCAGACCCACCCCCATGCTTCTGTCCCCATAACTAGTTCGAGCGGGGTCGGTATTTTTTCTGTCCTGTTAGCTCTCGGTTTTTCCTGTATAAGTACTAGATTATAAAGTAGTGTAGTGGCCCAGTAATATCTAATATTTGGTAGGGCTAGACCTCCCCTTTCCTTGCGTAAAGAGAGAAATTTAAATGCTCTTCTAGGTTTCGCATATCCCCAGATGAATCTGGATAATAGGTCCTCAATTCCTTTGGTATCAAATTCGAGAGGGATTGCACGCAACAGATACAAAAACTTTGGAAAGAACAGCATTTTGACGATGTTGCATCTACCGATAACGGATAAGTGTAAGTTATGCAATCTCACCAATTCTGGTTTTGTTTTGGCAATTAGTGGCTCGACATTATCTTTAACAATACAATCAATGTTTGCAGAGATATCTACCCCCAGATATATTGCATTTTTAACTACTCGATCATCTTTAGTCATAACATTCTCATTACAGACAATTTGTGTTTTATTACAATTGAGGGAGTACCCTGAGAGTGAACCAAATCTCGCCGCCTCTACTTCTATTTCGCCTATAGCCACATCAGGGTCGGGGGGTCACCAAAGCAATATCATCGGCGTAAGCCAGCACTTTGGTTTCCCAACCATGGGTTACGATGGGCCTAATAACACTGTTGAGTTCCAATTGGCGTAGAGGGATCAATGTATATTGCAAATAAGGGATCAATGTATATTGCAAATAACAGCGGCGAGCTTGGGCAACCCTGCCGGGTACCCCTCGTTATTTTAAAAGTGTCTGTAAGTTCTCCATTAACAAAGAGCCTGGCAGTGGGGTGGAAGTAAAGCATTTTGAAAGCTTGTAGAGATCCCTTCCCAATTCCCACCGTTGACAGAGCCTCCCATAAAAAAGACCAGGAGACCCTGTCAAAGGCCTTCTCTGCATCCAACAATATTAGTGCAATTGGGTCCCTAGTAGTGCTTTTCGCATCAAGAAGAGTAATAGCCCTTCTGATATGATCTGTCGTCCCCCGTTCAGGTATAAACCCATGCTGTCGCTTAGAGATAACCTTATGAACTACAGAGGCCAAGCGTGTTGCTAGGATTTTTGAGTAAATCTTGCTGTTAGTGTTAATTAATGTTATGGGATGGTACGACCCGGGATCTGTCGGTGTTTTATGTTTTTTAAGGAAAACTATGATTTTGGCCTGTGACCAGGATTCTGGTGGTCTGCCGCCCCTAAATACATGTGTGAATAGCTGCGTCATGCACTCTTTCAATTGTGTTGCAAATTTTTTATAGAACTCGAGAGGTGTGTTATCAAGGCCAAATGCCTTACCGCAAGGGAGGCTGTTAATGCACATTAATATCTCTAGCCATTGAGGTAGCTCCTCCAGCTGTAGCTGATCCTCCTGTGGCAATTGCTCTGTGGGAATCTGGCTAAGATATGCCGCCACATCTTCCGAATCTCCTGATGTATCCTCACAGTAAAGCTCTTGAAAATAAGAGTAGAATACCTTTCGAATTCCAGCTGGGTCTGAAATCAGTCCCTTCTCGGGGTCTTTAATTTCTGTGATTAAGTTCCGAGTTGTTTTTTGTCTGGCTCTGATGGCAAGATGATGACCCAATTGCTCGCTGCACTCATAAGCTTCCTCCCGCCAGGCGGCGAGTTTATCAGCCGCGCCTTTGGCTATTATCTCCATAATTGCCGATTTGGCAGCCATGACTTTCGCTTGAGCTTTGATATGCTCGCCCCCATTTTGTACTATTGTGATCAGCTCTTCTTCTGCAGCAGCTAATCTACCTAGAAAGTCATTCATCGCAGCGCGCTTTTTTTTATTCAGGGAGAGTGAAAATCTAAGTGTTTCCCCCGTATTCCTGCTTTGAGCGTATCCCAATTGACGTCGACTCTGGCGCTCCCTAAGTTCTCCTTGAGAAATTGAGGTATCCACCCCTTCATATAATCACAGTATTCTTCATTGAATAGAAGGGCCCGCTCAAAGCTCCATGTAAAAGCGCTGCCCCCCTTGAACCCTCCCCCCTTAATCTCTACTATTAAAGGATTATGGTCCGCCAGTATGCGAGGGTTTTTTTCGATTGTGCAGTCATGCAGTAGGGAGTGAGACACTAAGATAAAGTCTATTCTTCCATGTTTATTGTGTGGGTGCGAAAAATAGGTAAAGCCAGGGATTGTGGGGTTCTGCCAGTTCCAAAGATCAGTAAGCGCATGTTCCAGACAAAGTGCCCTTAGTGCCCGAAACAACTTTGGTTTACGAGCATTGTATACCCAGCCTGAATCTTGAATTCTTATCGGCGGGCAGGTTTATATTGAAATCCCCGCAGATTACTATCGGGAGTGGCCAAGTAGCTAGTTCATTATTAATATGATGAAACACTGTTGGGTCGTCTAAATTGCTACCATAGATGGAGCATATAGTAATTGGATCTCCATTACTCCTGCGACATTCAGTGGTTGCCCACCTCCCGAACTGATCCACTAACGTGCGACTGAATTGTAAAGTGCGATTAGACGTCAGAATTGCGACCCCGCGTGTACGAGAATTTTGCGCTGTGGCCCCTACCAATGTATACCCAAGTGTTCCTAATAAGTGTTTCTGTGCATTTTCAATATGCGTTTCTTGCATACAAATTACATCGGCCTTTAATAGCCGCAGTCCTGCTGCCATGTTCCGTCTTTTTCTGGGATCATTGAGACCACAGATATTAATTGTAGCTATGCGTAACTTGCTCATCTGTATGAAATAGATAGTCGTATCTTATTGAGAACAAAATATTGCAGATCTTCTCTTTGCTGGGCCAACCCTTCCCCCCCATGCCCCCCCACCACCCTTCCCCACCCCCCTCCCACCACCTACAACTGAGGTTACCTGGCTTTGCCAAGGCCAGGAAAATGGCATCTGAGAGATCAAGTCCCCGCGCCTCCCCCGATCTTCCCCCCACCATTGTGATGCCCTAAGTGACTATAAAAGAACACGCATAAAACAAGAATCAGTAAAGAAATTGAACATATTCTAACTCAAGACCTTGTGCCCGCCAATTATAAAGTCCAGAATTGATCAGTCCGAGCTGCAATATCTTTTTTTTCTCCCTTTCCCTATTGTTCTATACAGTAAGGAAATAAGGGGAGGAAGATATAAAGAGCAAGAAAAAAAAAATAACAGAAGAAACACAATAGAGAGTAAATGTCAGAAGGGGGAAGAAATGGCATAATAGAAGCGCAACTTTCAAGCTGCCTGGGTTTGAGACATTTGACTGCTACTGCTTGTTCCCATTTCGATCAGTAATCTCTTGTAAGTATGCTTGGGCCTGTATTTCGGATACAAAGCTGCGCGTAGTCCCCTTGTATACAATGTTTAGCCAAGCAGGATTCTGTAGATACACATCGGCTCCAAGTTGTTGAAAGGGGGTAAAGAGCTGTCTCAGCCTCCATCTGCGCTCGACTGTGGCTTAAGCAAAGTCGGGCCTAGTGAAGAAAGTGATTCAGTTAAAATCCCTCTTGTTTGTAGGTCTGGCCATATCATACAGTGCTTGGCGCAGGAGAAAGTTTCCAAAGTATAAAAGCATAGCGCGAGGGTGCTGAGGAGTAGATGAGGAACGCTTTGAGGGAGTTAGCGGGAATCTATGTGCCCGCTGGATCTCTTTGTCCCAGTCCCAAGTGTGTAATTCTGGGAAGGCCCCCTTAAGGAGCGTGATCATAGCTCCTGGGATCGTTCCCTTCCGCACCTTCTGGAATGCCTAAAAAGCAGAGGTTGTTGCGCTGCTGCCTATTCTCCTGTTCCTCCGTCTTCCATATGAGATCCTTGACTATGCCCTTGTGTTCGTCTCCTTGGGCCTTCAGAGTGACTAGGTCCTTCTCCAGATTTTCCGTCCGTACCTCTACGGAGGCCATTCGATCAACAATCTCAGCACAACTTCTTCCAACCTTCCTAACGGCCCCTTGAAGTTTTTTGGCGGCTAGGCGCGATCTACGGTTATCTGATTTGACCTCCTCCTGGAAGCTCTTAATAGTCTGTAACACTACTGCCAGTGTAGACTCATTCTTAGCCCCTTGTTCATCTTCTTCATTGTTGCCTGTAATTGTACGATTGCCTCCTGAAGCATCAGTTATGTCTGACATTACTGAAAGTTGTGAAGCTGAGTAATCCCATCTGAGGTCCCCAGCGCTTCCTCTGTCGGGGGTCTCACATCTTCTTTGCCGGTCCCCCTTTTTTTGGGGGGGAGTTTTCTCTGCCCATGGCTTTTCGTAGGTGGATCTGTATTTGAACTGCTGTTCCATTTAGGCCCATCTTCCTCACTAGAAGCGGAGATACTTATATCCGACATTTCCGACTCGTCAGTTAATGAATAGAACTTCTCCAAATTGTCAGGCGTCTTGGGTGAGGGACAAGGGGATTTACAACTTGCGCCTCGCGTTGCTTCTGTGAAGACATTTGGGCCTTTAAGCGGTTCGTTGCTAGTTGCATCTGCTTTACCACCGGTATAATCCTCATTCTTATGCTTTTGTAGGTCATCAGGGGCCCCTTGACTGGGAGTTATACAGGTGATCAATACATGGTCAGTTTCCAGGCAGGACATTGGGGTAGAGTGCAGCTTGGGCATACTATGACCTCTTGCGCTGTAGAGGAGGGGGCGATTGGATAATCAGTTTCATTCAGCACAATTTGCTCAGTTTGTTTGTTCAGTGTGTTCTCACTTTTTTTTGCCACATCCAGAGCTTCCCCCTGAGCCTTGAGTCCCAATCCCCCGCTTGCACCAAAGCTGCTGGTGATTAATGGTTGGCAGTTGCCGGGGTCTTTGTAAACCTTAACCAGTGCTTTTTTTTAGACTTCTGTTTTGTCTGTATGACTTGCACCCTCATTTTTCTCTCCTTTCTCACTCCTCTCGCCCACCTTGCTCTTGGCCCCGCGGGTGTGAAGCCGTTTTTGCCGATTCTTGGCCATCGCGGAGCTGGGCTGCGGTGTTACTTGCGTTATAGAGCTGAGCGGCTGCGTATTTTTGCCTTTCATTGTTCTCGCCCCCCTGCCAGCCATCCTTACTTGTATGTGGCAGAGTCCCTTGCTGCTACAATGTATCTCGATGGTGTAACAAACTGCCAAGAAATAAGCGCGTCGCAAGTGTAGTTGGCATGCAAGGAAAGCTTCCCCCGAGGCCAGCGGAGCACTTCGGATCACCGATGGTATTCTGCGACGTGACAGCGCGGCAGGGAAATCGCGCCGCAGGGCAGGGAGCATCAAGGATGTCCGATCCGGGCAAGCTGCATCGAGACTGGTCCGAGATGAGTAATGCTTCCACGCTTGTCCAGCTCGTACTGTCTCGTGTTTAGCAAAGAAGGTAAGGCAGATTTAAGGATACTGGGGTGGCTTCATTAGCTAATCTCTTCACCTGCGGTCTGGTTTCTAACTCAGGGGTAAACGGGGAGTAGAAACGTGATTTTTAGGGGTCTGATCGGCGGAGCATCGCGGAAGGGTTGTCACTCAGATGCCATATTAGCCTCCCTACACCACTTGCGTAATTTTAAATGTAAGTAATAAATATACAAACGTTAAAATATTCTATATATTTATACCATCACACTACTTTCATTACGATGACAGAAGCTGCAAAGTATATCACTTCGCAGAAAGGTAAGCAGTTATTAAAGGCCTGATTACAAGTTTGGCGGTCTTACCGCCATACTGCCGGGGTGGCAGTCCCAAGAAGATTGCTGTGGTGGAACTCTCCCACCCGCCGTATTACGATGTCACCGCTGGGCCAGTGGTGGTGTTTCTGACAAGGGGGAGTATTGTTTCATATGTGTTGATGTATATGTGTATATTTTTGACTGCACAGGTGTTAAATGTACACAGATACTGACTACCAGTACTTTCCCATTGCTTGAGTGTGGACCATATGTGCCCAGTCCTGTCAGTGGGTAAATACAGCAAAACAGACTTGTTTGGATTTCGGCACCAAAAGGGTAGTTTTCTTCGGGGTCAAGATGCTGCTGTGAAGGGAAGACCTGGAGGAAGGGACCCATGTGGGAGACTGAAGGGAAAAAAAGGAAATGGGTGAGTATGTGCCCCAATTCCTTTTATTCCACTGGCTCGAAGCAGGTGGTCCTCCCGCCAAGGTCGGCTCAATGGAAAGCCAACTCGTAATTCCGATGGCGGTTAACTTGTCTGTACCACCCTCAGACAGCTGCTTCCCTCCTACCATAGTCACAGTGGTCTGAGAATGGCTGGCACTGGCTGTGGGTCCCCAGTGGTCTTTCCTTCTGTAAACTACCAACATCATAATATGGCAGGCGGACCGCCGACTGGACTGCGGGGTTTCCGACATTTTGATAGCGGTTTCCTCACCGCCAAACTTGTAATCAAGCCCTAAATCACATGGGCTACACCCACAGCCAAGAAACTATATCAACAGAAACTAAAAACTGGAAATGTACTAAATAATATTCAAATGCATACTATAGGAGGGTAACTATAAAATATGATGTTGTAATTCATGTAAGAGAGTACAACCACTCCCCAAACATAACAGAAATAGAAGTAAGATAGATATTGCAAGATATAAGAGAGGCAAGAACTAGGTCCCAGCAACCCTAAAGCAAAACCATTAAAGATATACTACCTAAAGTTCCCGAACACATAACAGGCTAGCTACTACCTATCCCCACTTTAAAATGTTTAATTGCACGAACTAAAAGAGCCACCAGCAATACCCCACCTGCCCCTAGATGATACCAAGACATACACATACCTAAACACTTAACAATGGCAAATAATGAGGAACCTTTCCTTTTACTTGACAACCTAAATAACAAAAAATGAATCCTAATATTCTCTACTGCAGTACACTTACGAAAACTGAAATAATGTGACACATGGATGATGGATGGGACCTTCAAAATGTGTCCCAAACCATTCACTCAGATTTACACCATACATGGTGAATATCAAAATACAAATATTCCTTTTATATATGCTCTACTACCAAACAACAAAGCAGTACTTGCTATGAGCTCCTAAACCACGTCAAACACAAAACAAGTAATTATTACCCAAAAAAAATAATCAAGCCATGATTCAAGGCATTCAAAAAAATCACCCCCACACAGCCATACATGGCTGTTACTATCCTTTCAATCAAAGAATATGAAGACACCTTCAAAAATCTGCACTAAGTGTAGAATATTCTACAACCAGCCAATTTGCCTTTGAAATAAAATAAATGATAGCACTAGCCTATGTCGCTGTCACAAAGGTAGCCAACCACTACAAACTACTAGTAGAAAGCCCTTTCTACCAACAAAATGAAGACAAACCTAGCCCCCTAATGGACTATTGTGAAGACACTTGATTTGGCAGACTGCTTCGCTCAGGACACAGACGCCAACCCATATTACAAACACCATGATGGAATGTCTATGACAGCATCTTGGCACAGGAAGCCAAAACAAACAACGCAGTGGAAGGATGGCACAATGCCTTCCAATCCATATTAGGCAGAATCCAATCGACACTTTACAAATTTATAGAAGCATTACAAAAAGACTAGAGCGGCCAACAACTAAGAATGCCAACAACTAAGAATGGAAAAATCCATTACCAAAATTGGCCCTAAACTTAGCAGAAAAAACAAAATGAATGTACGATATGCTACAATTTAAAGTCAAAATCTTCATAAATAACAAAGGAGTAGATTCATTAAAAATAATTGCTAAAAGCATATTATAAAATAAATAGGAACATACTAAAATCTTCTATGATAATTTCTAAACCAACAAACCAAACTTTTTTTATTTTAAATAATAAATATATTTTATTATGTTTTATATATATATATATTATTTGTCAAAAAAACAATTAAAATACCAATATTAACAAAGACTGATTTTATAAAATTATATATCAATTATTTAAAATAAAATGTAACAATCACCAACTAAAAATTTAAAAATAAATTCAATACATCAGATAAAATAATTTCAACACATAAACCAAACAATTCAACATAACAATTACATTATACTAACACAAACATTTTATTATTACATTTCCTACCCAAAAAGAAATAAAAGAAATAATGCTTACTGTTCTATAGCTGCAGATCTTAAGATATCCAAGTTTTAAAAAATAGTAATCCACCAAAACATATAGTCCAAAAAGCTCAAAAAAAGAGAAAAATAAAATTCCATCAAAGCAATCCAAAATATGTAGGAACCATAAAAAAAAAAAAAAGTGTAATAAGAAAATAAATGCTGCAAGAAAACTGAAAAAAGGAAACCAAATTAAAAGGCATTGGTTTACTATAAAACAAATGATTTCCTTAAAAACAAATCGTAAACTCCCAATGGCCGCAGCATATGATTGCAGACAAAACCTGTAAAGTAAAATAAATAACCCACCTGCAAAAACACATTACACTCTCAAAAATACATTTACATAACAGTTAATCATCAAAACATGATTAACATAACTTAATTTAACAAAACATTACCAAAATAGTATAGAAAAATGCAAACCTACAAACTACTGATAAACAATAAAAGTAATACATCTAAATATACAGCAAACCCACAAATAACACTATAGCTACCTTCTAGACCAACCCCAAAAGCCCCCCTACCCTCAAAACCTTTAAAAAATCCTTAAAACAGGACGTACCTGTTCTGACAATCAGCGGCACCTTACTGCGACGTGGTTCCAGGAAAATGGACCAAAAATAACACAAATAGATTACAAAATAGAAGATAGTGTTAAAAAATCAAAATGGCCGCTAGATGAAACTAAAAAATATTATCTCCCCATAGAAAATATGTTATTATAAAATGTATAAATTAGATAATAGTATAAAATATTTACAAATATTTAACATATAATTAAAAACATAAGATGAAATCATATTGAAAATATGTTCACTAAAAAAGTTAAGAAATGTTAATAAACTGTTAAACAATGTGAAAAAAGCTGAACATGTACAACATACAATGCTATGTATATATCATTTACATACTTTTTTAAATAAAAAAATAAAAAGAAATGTTTTATTTTCTTGAAAAAATAAAAGCCAATGTGTGACGTCCTTTTTACATTAAACATTAAACCAGCAACTCCCAGACCCCTACAGAGTAGCACACAGCCTTGAGGTCACTTATTAGATGGGCACAAGTTGACTCTTGTAATGTAAAAGTTGAGGAATGGTGGTGTTCATGTGATATCATGATCATCAGGCTACAGATAGCAAGGCCTGTCATTGAGCAGTGTTCATTCGGATTTATGGGCCAGGTTGGGTCTGAGTCACAGGGTCATGCAACTGAAGCAGTAAGGTACAGCTGTCAAGAACATTTATCCTTTACAGGTGTCCTTGAAATATGCCCCTGAATGCTTTTAAATTGACAATAGTTGAAAGAGAGAGTTCCCTGACTTCTTGAGCTAACACTTTTTTATTGACTCACATTTCAAAGTATGTCATGTCCACACTTCAGGTCCCTTATTCATAGTGGCCAATATTCATTGTGCTATAAGTATTAATGTTTAGCCAATATTTTGCACTGATCAGAAGTAGGTCACATCACAGATTAGGGGCCCCTGGGCTAGATGATGTCACAGGCCTGGATTTGTGTGTTTAGACCATGACATGGGATGAAGATAGGCAACAGGTCACTATTAAATTGTGTATGAGGATACTGATTTAGGTCAGTATGTGACAATACACATGTTGTATGCTAAGGTATGAGTTATGCTACTGATAGTTGTAGACAATTTATGTGACAGCAATATGGACAAACGAGAAGTCACAATACCATTGTTTCTTCTTTCCTTTCATGTATCCATACAGGTCAATGTCCATCAAAAGCGCAAAATATGGAAGGCCATCGCCAGGAAGGTGTGGACCCTGGGGGTCTACAAGCAGCGCAGTGCCCATTGCCGCAAGAGGTGGGAGGACCCAAGACGTTGGACCCGTAAGATCGCTGAAGTCCAGTTCGGGAAGTCCTCCCAACGTGTGAGGGGTGCATGCCACACCCGGACCCTCCTAATGACCCATATTCTTGCAGTGGCCTATTCTGAGCTCGATGAGCAGTTGAGGATCGAACAGCAGCAACAAGGGGATACGTTCTTGTTGCATGACCCATTGTTTGTTACAGCCAGGATTTTGGCAATCAACATTCAGGGTGACCCAAGGCCAACGGTCTAGAAGAGTTCTTGAGGGTGTAAGTTTTGTACAAGGTGTATGATGTTCTGCTTTGTCTATTGTTTTTCGATTATGATCCCACCAGATTACTGTCCACAACAAATAGATTGTACTGAGCAGACACATGGCTGCCTAAATTCCACATATGCATCATGTTTGCTGTCATGAGATACAGTTGTACCAAATAGGTAAACAGTCTTTATTGTGTCAGGTGTGATGCTCCTTCACTGATGTGGATGATGTAATGATAGCCCTATTACAGATCAAACACAAGGAGATGATGGACGGAGCGTTGAAACTTTTCAGACACTCACCTCCAGTCACAGATCTGGGTTGAATCCATCATCGTTCTTTAGCTCACTTCGCCACCCCAGTTCAGACCCAGCCATATGTCCAGGGAGGACCTGGCTTGGCAGTTTGGTCTGGACTGTTCCCATGAGGCACAGTGTCAAGACTGATTTGCATATGGCTGGGTCTAAACTGGGGTGGCATGGTGAGCAAAAGAACGATGGATTTAACCCAGATCTATTGACTGGGGGAGAATGTTTGATTTGCTCTACATTCCGTCCATCATCTGTGTGTCTTTAGACCTATTACAGATGACATAGCATACTAGATACTTATGATACAGTGGATGTACCAACCGCCACATTGGTAAGTTGGGATTCTACACAACTCACAGTGAGCATGTGATCCAAAATGAATAGTGACCGCAGAATTGATGTCTATATATTGGTATCAAGACATACCAAATTGTGTTCAGCATCAGAAATACTGTTTCATACATGATGTCTTACCGCTTCACAAATGTGTGTGTAAGGCAGTCTGCTTTTGGCCAAATAATTGAGATTGCCATAGATTGTTTGAGGGACCAAGACCCGCAGCCAATCCTCAATGTATTTTGTCATGTCCAGATGAACAATCAATGATGAGTAAAATGGGAAACTTGAAGATATTTAGGAAGATGGAATGTTACGTCTCATATTTGTATGAGTATCCCTTCAAGTTGCCCATGTGATGGGGTCTCCTGACAATCTACTAAGCTCTTTATGCTATTTTGCATATTGTACTCATATCCTAGACTACAGTTTCTCGACCCTATCCTTAGTGGGAGGCGTTTTAGTACACACCAAGAGGGATTGACTTATTTACAACGTGTTGAGTCCCCTATGATCTGTATTGCAGTTTTAAATTTCATAATTCAGGCGTAGATTGTAAGTTAAAAGCATAAAGTCACTTATTGGCTACTGGGTTATAGATGTGTATATGAATCCTTGATTTTATGTTTTTAATATGGTGTGATTTTGCTATGTCTCTTTTTAAAATGTGCTTTTATGGTCTTGTATTTGACCGAATAAAGATATTGATTGATTGACTGATTGATTGATTATCCCATCAGGAAAACCCAGATTCAGACCAAACTCATGACTCATTAGGCAAATGTTGAAATGCATAAAGGCGCACTATGCATATTGCATATTGTGATTCACATTTCAATTTTTTGAAGTAAATATCATATATGAATCACTGTATGTATTGATTAGTGTGATGTTCTACAATGTTTTGACTACAGTGAAAGCCAGCATATTTAGTGAAAGCATTTCACAAAGATACAACAAGGTTCAACTAACTATAGATATTTATGAGTCAAATGTGAAGATACTTTTGCTCTGTACTGAAGTGTATTAGAAATGTTTCAAGGGCTATGTATTTCGTTATGCTGTAGTAGTCATTTGTCAATCACCACAAATATCCGATTCAGACTGTCTTCAACAGCATAGGTATGTAAATAATATGTGATACATTGCTAAGCTTCTTCAGCACAGAATTCATGTATGAATTTTGACACTTGGCGTATACTTTAGTGACTTGAAGTCAGTGTTACCATCGTGAAATGTCCAAACAAAGGTAACCTGCCTTCAGTTTATGCCAATATTGGCACAACATTGAAGTATGTGTTGACAGACATTGAGTCATATTTTACTTATTGATAATGATAAGTTTGTAGATTTTAGGGCCTAGTGAGCACACAGTACAAAGGTATGTTGGTGTATATACTTTTTGGTGACATCAGTTCACTAATCTGAACAACAAAGACCAAGCATTCAGAGGTGTGCAACAGTTCATGAAGAGACATATTAATGGATGAGACAACATCATACATGATATAGGAGCTATCGTGGGGAATGAAATAACTGTAATAAGTGTTTTCTGAAAATGCTCACTACATGCATGCACTTATGCTAATGTAGAACCAAAGTTTGAGAGGCTTGAAGCAGGTGAATTCTGACAACTTGGTGACTGTATTGTGGTCAAAGTTCATCATCTGTTCTGTTTACACAGATGCAATAACATTATTGAATATGTCATTTCAGCATCATCTGGGGCAGATGAAAGAGAAGTTGTCAATGGAGGTGGTGAAGCATCTGGCCACAGTGGTTCTGGTACCGACACCGAGGGACACAGTGACCCGGAGGGTGAGGGGAGTACAACGGGGGCCACCAGTGACTCTGCATCTTCTTTGGAGGCCTCCTCCAGTGATCACTCCCTAGTGGTGGCGGACCGTACTGCTCCAGTTAAACCTGCATCGTTGTCTGCCACCCAGAATAACATCCCCACCCTTCCTCTCGCTCCCCCCCGAGTTGGCCCACCAAGGTCCGCTAAAAAGCCTGGGATCTCTTTTGCTGCAGGCACCTGCCCCCCTGCCCCTGTCTCTCCGGCTGCGCTAAATGAGGAGGCTATGGACCTCCTCCGGAGCATCACTGTAGGCCAGACTGCCCTGCTGAATACCAATCAGGGGCTTTGCTGCCATATGAAGCAAATGGTAGCTTACCTGGAAGGCATTCACAGTGGTATGTCTGTCCTACAGCGGTCATTTCAAGCTCTGGCCTCCTCATTCACTGCAGCCTCCCAGCCATCCTAACCTTCTGCCCCATCTCCCACCCCTTCTCCATCCCCATCCCAATTCCATATTCCCAGCCCTGTCAAAGCACACTCACGTCTTTTCATGCACCCACTCAAACAGATGCAAGTAGTACACACACAAACAGAAACACCACAAAAAGAAACTCAAGTGCTCATCCAAACATACAAACAGCACACCCAACACCACACGCACATGCACCCCATCCCTAGGCAGCACACCCACCACCACACTCACATACACCACACCCACCAACAGCATACCGACAGACAGCACACCCATCACCATACACGCATGCACCACACCCACAGACAGCACACTGATAGACAGCACACCCACCACCACACACGCATGCACCACAGGCACATGCATCATACCCTCCACATGCACCATAACCACACCCAGCACAACCACAGCACACACATATACAGACACAACTAGCTTAGAATACATACCCAAAAAACACAGCAATCACAATCAAAAATACAGCAGACACCTATAACACAAGACACACCCAAACAAGCACAACATACACCAGACCCACAGGCACCAACACCCTCAACACACACATTGACCACAGACACTACCACTCCCTCTACCTTCCAAACCCCACTACCTCTTCAACAGCTTACCAAGTTTCCAATTGAGGATGTCAGTTTTAGCCTTGCTATAACCCCTCCCACACCCCAACCCACCCCTGCCAAATCAAAATCCACACCTTCAAAATCCCAACCCAACCTTAAAAAACCCAAGAGCACCCCTCACAAAACCACAGCCACCCCTTCCAAACCCAAGGGCACCATGCAAACCAAAGGACACCCCTCCCAAACCCAAGGATACCCCTCCCACACCCAAACCCCCATCTCCCATGTAAGATCTCTAAGGTGCCTGCTCTGCCCACTAGATACCCCTTCCTGAGGAGGTCCCTTTTGGCAGTTATGTAGGAGGCAAGCTGAGTGCCACAGGACAACAGTCCCCAAAACTTTTGGGACAAGTAATGGTCTGCCATTTGGCTTACTTTTATATTAGCGAGACTCTCATTGGTATGAATAAATACCCATTTTTCATTTCACCAAGTTAGTCCTGGCATTATTTTTGCTTAGCAATTGTTTTTATTCCTACCAATGTTTCTGAGTAAAATGTGAAGTACTTATTTATCTTTCCCATGGTGTCAGGTGATACAGCTGATTTGTTTAATGTCTACTTTGTTAAGTGCATACACTGCTTAACATTGTATGTGATGGTCATTTGAATTTAGATGCAGGCATTCATCATAGTAATGGCCACTTGTGTCAACTATTTGATGTTAAATATTTTTGGGGGATGTGTTACTATAGGTGTGTTTATTTCACCTTGATTACTGGTCAGTATGAGCACATATGCCCGACACCTTGAAAATTCAACTGTGACTATTGATATTGGATACAGTACAGGACTTGAACTAAAAAAGGGAACATGCTACATGTATGAATATGTTGATTACTACTAATTTGTGACAAATTCATTTTATTGTTACATTCTAAGGTAAAGGCAACACCTTTTCTAGTGCAATTTTGACATTATGTTGCATTGCACTTATCCCTATGATGTGTGTTGCATATGTTTTTTATACTGGAATTTTCAACATTTCTTTAGACACAACTGTATGGTGACTTTTAGATTTTTATTTTTGTGCAAATGTTCATTTTTTGAAAGGCAGTTTGCACCAAATTCATTCATACATTGTGCTGATATAGGTGTGTTTCTTTACATTTCTTAAACGTCAGCATTGCAGACATATGCATTGCACATTGGTATGCTATTGCTTGTATGAACAATTTCTAAATGCACGAGTCCTGTGCAAATGTTAACAGACAAGTCAATGAGTAACAGATAAGAGTGTATCTTACCATCGATTGCATCCATGACAGTGTTGGTTTTGTTCGTCATCAAGCAGAAGCAGCAGCAGGACTTGCCAGATCGGATCCATGGCGAAACAGGAAGTGTGAAAGTGAGAAAAGGTGAGTTTTACCCATATATCCCTTCCATTCCACCAACTAAGGTGTGGAGTTTTGACTGCCACAGTCACGTCGGCGGGGATGCACATCGTGATTGGGACGGCAGGGAAGCTGGCAGTCTGCCCTCCAACAGCCACCTTTTCCTATCCCGCCGTCAATGCGGTTGAGATGTGGTGACGGCAGAGCGGCGTTAGTCTTTAGTCTATGTTCCTGCTAACATCTAAATTGGGCAACCTCCAAAAAAGCAACGATTCTGCCAAGATCTAAATCAGGTCCTTATTTTTAGGTCTCGCGCCTAGCGTTGCAGTGCGTAGCACTGCTCGCGCAGCGCGAGACCTCTAGAAAGGGCTTCTGAAAACGACCCACACGCTCGTGCGTGTGGTTTTGTTTCCAGAAGCCCTCATTGGCTGTAGCGTGCGTTTTTTTAGAAAAAACGGCACGCGATTGGGCAAAGGCGGGCGCATGTCCCGCCTTCGCTCCTCCCATTCCCGACGGTGGCCAGAACGCGCAGCAGCGCGCGTTCGCCTCGCTGTCGCTGCCGCGCTCCCTCCCCCCGCTCCTCTGTGGTGGGCGCGCACCACAGGTTTCGATTCCCGCGTTCGCTTTATCTCAGTGGACATGTTTACCAGGGAAAGGAGTAAGAGTCCGAGATGAAGCAGGTATGTGGCTAAACTCTCTAAACTCATTTAATTACGCTGGAATTCGAAACTCCTCCTCGCTTCAAATGGAAGTAAATCGTTTCCATGACAGAAGAAATGCGGCGAATAGAAAGGTGAGAAGCCAGACACAGTCGTTGCGCCTCCTGTTTGTCAAGGCTGTGAATCTGCCCAAAGGAAGAGGAGCCGAAGGGGTTAATAAGGTTCGCAAATGGGGCCCAGGGAGAGGGACTCGGAAAACCCTTCAAGGGAGCATAACAGGTCATTAGACACTTCGTCAAAAGCTCTGAATTGACACAGTCCCGAAGTCATGTTTTAGAAACAATTTACGTATAGACGTTTCGCTTCTCAACCACTCTTTTTGGAAATGTATTTTTCTGGCCAAATAAATATACAAAAAGGAATTACCTGACGCACTGGATGCAAAACGATCTATATAATGACCAATACCTATTTATAGAACACCCAAAGCTCGCATTAGTTATCCCGGACCCTAACCTTATTCACATTATTCACACTACGAATTGAAAATGATTCCCCCTTCTTTACTCTCGACTGCGTCTTCCGTTATTGTCTCCGCCCCACCCCTAGCAGCACGAGGTGCAATATCACCTTCCGCCAATATCTGACAAACGCACCATTTCCTCCTGTTCTTTCATCTCCTCCGCCCTCCTCGCCTCTGAGCGGGGGGTGCTATCTGCTCCCTGCCAGCTGTGCACACCCCTCTTTGAATTGTTTGCATCACTTTTATCCTGGGCTCTCCGTCTTCCCCCGCCCACTTGCTAAGAAAAGCTACGAGGCAGAAGGAAATGTAAGAGGCTTTGCACGGTTTACATTTGAATTTAAATTCTGATCTTGTGTATTCCGATTTCGTTTTCCCTTAAATTTCGATTTATGTTTGCATCAATATATTTAAGGATTGGAGCTTGCATTTCTATAGAATTGGTCACTTGATTAAGAATGATGGCAATTTCAATGGAGTGTTTATTTTACTTATTTATTATTCTGCAGTGTTTAGTTGGCTACCGATAAGAGGCCAATCAATGTAGGTGAATGAGTGCATTGTAACAAGGGCCTGTAACATAACATAACATTATGTAACGTAACATAACGTACAGTGGCATGAAATAACACAACATAATGGAACACAACGTAACATAGGATAACGTAACATAACGAAAAGTAACTTAACATAACGAGACATGAAATAACACAACATAATGGAACATAACGTAACATAAAGTAATATACATTTTATTGTTATTCGTGTGATCACACAGATTTGACTTATGAAATGCACATGAATGACTGCACATTCACTAATTCATAGCATTCAACTTGCCCCATAATGACGGAGAGTTTTCAGCCAATCCTAGTTTTTCAGCCAACAGCACAAAGCACGGTGGAACTTGTAGGTCCATGCTCTTAATGGGAAACGTGAAACTGCAAAGTCCAGCATGCTTTGGGCTGCTGACTGGAAAAAATACACAGAATTAGCTGAAAATCACTTCCCTGACGTGGGTCCATTAAACGGCTGTGGAAAGCATTTTGAGGCCCAAATTATATTAGTAATGGTAAGACGAGTAAAAAAAGGTTTACCCTTCCTTCTTTCTGCCTCGTTAGGCAGTGAGGTGAGATGGATTCCATCTCCAAGAAAGAACTCTATTGCTTTAATAAACGCCTGCTCAAGGCGCTACTTTGTTTCTTGCCAAGTAGGACCTCAAAACTTTAATGCCTGACTTTATTGTGGGAATGTCTTTTGTGTTCTTTTGTAGGTTTGCCTGCATTTCTCAACCTGCTATTTTGTGCTTTCTTTAATACTGCACTTGTTCAGAACAGAACCTATATTTGGTACTTTGATACTACACCCCACACTTCCTTCTTCCTAAATGTCTAGGCGGAGGGGAGGACTTCAGGACTCATGGACATTAATGCACTCACTAACTTTAGTACTGCAGGCAACTACAATGACCAACTTTGTGCCCAACAATACTCCATTACCTCCAAGTCATTTCTGTCCCCATCCCATTCATTACTAATGAGGTGATCCACCTCTCAAGATAGAAAAGAGAACAATGCGCAGCCGCTGTCCAACATGGCTGAAAGTAAAGAAAATAAGAGCTGTGACGCAGTCAACACTGGCCGCATCATAGTGCTTTTTATTTTTTAATCTTTTGGCCATGTTGTACAGCAGTTGACATGGATGGCTGCAGCATCATAGCTGCACTGCTGTGTAACATGGCAAAAAAATATCGACAAAGCTAATAGAGCTCGCGTCAGCAACACCTATTGGCTCTACAAATGCTTTTTTTTTTTAAAGATACAATAGGCCGTCAAGCAACAGTCCATGTGCTTTGCCTGCAGGCTTGACCAAATAGAGTGATTGGACTTCAATTGAACTTTAGCATTTTAAATGTATGTATTTGTTTAGTGATGCGGCAACAATATGGGTTTAGGAAATATTTTTAGAGCACACATTGTACTTGTATTTAAAGCACGGTGGGTAGCCGGAGTTATAGATGCGCAAGTGATGGTCACACCCAGGTGCAGTGTCCAGTTACACAGTGGACCAGCAGTAACTCGAAGGTTCGCACTGTGCTTGCCTTGTGTGCCGTCACATACACGTTTAAAAAACAACACATAAATAAAAGGCAATATCATTTACAATGCCAATAGATCAAACTCTCGTAAATGCGATACCTATCACGTTTTGTTAAAGCTACGGTAATTTGTTGAAAGACATATACCACTTTAATTGAAGTTAAATGTCACATAAGGGTTGCAGTTCATATTTCTATCGTCCACGTTTGAATAAAAAAATGGCTTCAAGGAACACCATTGCCCCCTATCTGGCTTCCGTATTTAACCACTGCGGGAACGCATGGCAGACAATATTGCTATGTTATGTAAAATAGTTAGTTCTGAACTTAAGCTGTGTTTTCCCTTTGTGTGTCCTTTAAGACAGGAGGGCTGGGTTCTAATGTATAAAAGCAAACGTGCTAAATATTAAAGAAAATTATCTCTTCAACATGGACAGTTGGTAATAGCTGTTTGTCACTGTGCTTACTAAGTTGCATTTTCCAACGATGAGGCTTAATAGTGAATAAAAGTCTATTGACATAATTTCACCTGATAATATGCTAGAGGCTTTCTTGAAAGTATCTTTTTAATTATTTTTAAACATTTAGTTCAGTGGTGAAAGTAGGTGTTTGATATCTGTGGTGGAAAAGTAACTTTTAAACATAAAAAAAAACAAGCATTTGCCATGCAATAGGTCTCGCATTATTAAAGTTTGAGCTATTGGCATTGATAAATAATGCAACACCAATAGCTCAAACTTTAATAATGCGAGACCTATTGCATTGCAAATGCTTGTTACTAGATGCTTTCCCACAACCAGTAAACCTTGAAATCAGGCAGGGAAGCTTTCCCCTTGGAATATCACTGCACCCGACTGAAATGGGGCCACAGTGGACAGAAGAAAGGAGAACATGCACCACGCACCATGGTGCAAGTGTTCGATGCAGGACAGGAACAAGGGCAATAAAACACAAGTAGATGGCAGATGAGGGCCGGTTCCAGCAGCCTGGAGGAGAGCAGGCTACAGGCAGGTGGTGGGTGAGAGGAAGACAGGTGGACACCATGGAGACTAGGCACCAAACTGGGATATAAGGGTGGCATTTATGCAGAGCAAGGTGTACAGGAGAGGGGACCACTGGGCAGCTTTTTGGGGTAGAACCAGACGCAGGCAGCTGGTGAGAGCGAGGAGGGCAGGCACCATCTGGGTCAACAGAGCAGAAAGTGACAGTAGGGGCTGCCATACATAGGCTGGGGCTGAGATAGAGGGTACAGAATAAGGAATAGGCAGGGCTGTGGAGGAAGGGAGAAATAGGACATGTGCCATGAGGGCAACACATGCAGTGGGTGAAGGAAAGAAGGCAGAGGCAGGCAGCAAGCACCGTGGAGCCAAGTGGCCCACAAGTATGGAAGGAAGTAAAATATGAAGAGCATCACATGAGCCCAATGGGGAGCATGCTAAAAAGTCTTCGGAATGTAGGCAGAGTGGTAACACGCTCCATCCATTCTTAAATTAAAATGGTGCTCATGTGAGGCACTTGTAGAACAAGACACAGACAAGGGCTGTTTGGCTCCTCTTACAAGATGGAAAAGCAACTGCATCAAGTGGATGACAACACCACCATTAAACCAAATGAACGCTTCAATATAGCAGTTTTAATACTGTGCTGCCCACAGTGAAGCTGTGAGTTCATACCTGCACCGGTGACAGCTCATTTTGCATGTAATATGGTGCACTCTCACTAACTGCCCTGAGGGTGCAGTTAACACAGAAGTACAGTGCACCAAAAATGACCCCATACATGTGTGTTTATGCGCGCTTGTGGGTGCTGGTGAGGTGAACAAAATTACATAGAGTTCTAGTTGGGTAAAGGTGCTCCTGCCTTGGTGCAGTACTTGGAATGTACAATGCATTCCAGTTAGGCAAGCAGAGGCACACAGTTGCCAGACTCGACCAGTAATCATGACCTGGGAGTACTAGAGGTTGTAGTCCTCCATATCTCGTGCCACCAGGGGTGCGTTTTTGGCATTATGCCCCAAATGATAGAGGAAAATGGAAAACCATAGGCCTCACATGATATTGATATCTAGTGATTACATTTTTATATTCTACTTCTCCAACAGGTCCAAACCCTTGACTGAGTACATTATGTTTTTTCCCCCACTGGGTCATTTTTTTTTTTAACACAACCCCATTTTGGTTACGATCAGCAAGTACGTGCTCACTGCTGACCTAGAGGTATACAGATATCAACCTCACTCTCTATATTCATCCAACACCATCACTCCTACGACCATAACATTTCCCTCTATATTTTGTATGATGTCCAAGCATCTGTAAGGTACTGATGAGAACCAATAACTACTGAAGACGTCAAATTGTTGTTGACATAATACCAACAAACAAACCAAAGCAGGCCTGATTTGTGAGGGACAACATACCCTGCTGGGGTCCATGGATCAGTCTGGCACCATCCTAAGTTTATGTCATCCACAAACGCACAGTTCCTACTTATTAATGGAAACTACACAACAACCCAAGGTCTTGAGTCACCACAGGTGCAAGCTTTCTTTTAGTAGGCACTTAATGGCCTCAAGACTTAAAACCAAGGCTTATGCATGGTCCTGTGATGTTCGGACCTCATCTCAAGTGCATGGGGAAGGTGCACAATAATGTTATCAAATAAGACTGCTATTGAATGTCCTGTAGTCTCATTCCTGATACTCGTGGCAGCACACATCACCTAATGGACAACATCTGAAACCCTTTACTGGGGATCCTCAAGACAGACTCCTGTTTCCCCTGTACAATTTGCTGATCTTCCTCCATGGACCCAGTAGGCAACTGTGGATCGAGAAGACTGAATTTGCTCAACCTACTTAGTTCAGTTTGTTCCATCAGTGTAGGAAGAGATAATCTATTGAGGGAAACAAAATGGGTCAAGCAGCTTATGGAATGCACTCTTGCTCTTTTTTTGATCTTTAAAGGCAAAGACAAAGACCCCTCAAATACAAGAAAACATTTATGAAAAGTTGAACAATAAATATTTTTCTCTTTTTTTGTTATTTCAGAATATATATGCACAATGTAAGTAACTAAAGAATAGAAATTCCACTAAGCTTAACTACAAGGATATCTAACTCTCTAACAAAGACACGGCACCACAAAAAAGCTATCCAGCCCGCTCAAGGACTGTGACCATGAGGAGAAACTTCTGACAGGGAAACATGCGCCAAAGTAGCAGTTGTTATCTTTTAAGACAAATACAGGGCTTGTTGTTAAGTTGCAGTAAAGGTCCAAGCATTTTATAGATGAAAGGAACTTCTTTATTGCATACAGGATAAAATTGATCCCCATCCACAAATATCCTCCAATGGTCAGCCCTGCTCTAGTCCGATTGACCACAAGATTCTTATCCCTAAGCAACCCACTACAATTTCAGAAAAATAATGCCAGAAAACCACATCACCTCCCACACAACACAACCACTAAGATAATAAAACAACTATGGAAAAAGTGCAAATCAATGGAAGGGGAATGGTAGAATCTATTTACAATAAAGTAAAGGTCACATTAATAGGGTACTGAACATAAGTATCCACAAAATCTTAGACAAAAACCTACAGTCGTAATGGTATCTTCTTCGTGCTTTGTGGTCTTACATATTGATTCTCCTTGGCCACTCACATGAGAACATGAAGTTTCACCCTCCACTGGGTGATACTTAGCTACTCTGCTACAATTCCTGATTATGATCACTTGTCTTCACACCATTGTTGAATACCTTTATTACTCTCAAAGGTTGACTAAACTTGGAAATTCTTCCCTCTTTCCTCAGAGATTTTATTTTTACCCAACTTCCCACTTGTACTGTCGTTTCTTTAACTGTTTTCCTCTTATCGTAAAGCTCCTTCCTTTTCAGTATCTTCACTCTTTTCTTTACCCATCCACATCACCTACTTCACTATCCACTCTCACTCTGTTCTCATTCACCCACACAGGATGTATCACACTGTTGGGAGGTCTGCTTTTAAACAGTTGTAAGGGGAAGATGCCTGTAGTTGAATGTGGTGTCAGCCAATATTCTCATACCTTTTTTTTTTATTCACACACCCAATCCACAGCACACATCAATGATTGCTGAATGCTTTCCTTCAATACTTTGATAAAGCATCCCACCACACCATTGGTGTCTGGCTGATACAATGCAGCTAGTTTCTGTCTTATGCCCCTTGGTCTCAAGAACTCTTCTAGAAGGTTCACTACATCCTGGGGCTAAACAGAGTTCATAATTTTTATATCCGGCCATCGGGAATACATATCCATACATACTTGCATGTACTTGTCACACAACCTTATCTTGACCGGACCAAGGATGTTCAACACTATGTATACCCCTGGGCTTGATGCTTGCCGCCTTATGACCAGGGGTTACATCCTACACTTTAATACCTTGTCACCCCACACACATTTTATACAATTCTCACTTCTCTCTCGACCATCAAATCCATTGCAGGCCACCTGTATCCTTCCCTGACTCTTTCCTTGGACTTGGGCATGCCCATGTGACTCACGTGGGCACTATCTATCAATATTTTCCTCATCCTACACGGGGCACTAATTTGCTTCCTCTCATCAATATCCCATCCACCTAGATGAATAAATTTCTCACGTGCCAATAGCCTTGTATGTCTTCTTCACACCTATTCTTACCACACAAGCCCTTGAACATCATCTTGTAAACCGTCTGCCACACCACATCTTCCCCAAGTTCCTTCCTCCATTCTTCTTCTTGTACTATGCCATCAGTGGTTAAACAAACATTCAATTCTTGTTCATACACTATCCACATCAAAGTACTCTTCACCTTCAGGGTCCCCCTCATCATGCGTTTGACACATCATGGAAAAGCAATTGGCAGGTAGGCACCTTGGCCCTGGAAAATGTGATAAATCGAACTCAAATTCCTGAAGCTTACCCACCCACTTGCAGATCTGATTGTAGACAAAAACTTTGAGAGGTTTGTGGTTGGTTATAATTCCAAATTTATGTCCCAGAGACATTTCCTCAATTTTTTCTCAGCCCAATACACAAATAGGGCCTCCTTTGCAGCCATGTAGTAATTGAGTTCTGCCCTTTCAATCCTCTGGACACAAACAAAATGGACCTATCCTGCCCCTTTGACCTTTGCAGGAGAACTGCACCCAGACTTTTTGAGCTGGCATCCTCCATCACAAAGGCTTCATGGCCAGGTTCAAAACTTCCGAGACATGATGCATTGTGTAAGTATGACTTCATGGCTTCAATTTCGCACTCACACTGTTGGCAGCACACAAACTCTTTACCCATTTTCAATAAACTTCTCGTGCATATAGTTTTCTCCGCACAAACTTACTGTAGTATTCTGCCATACCAAGAAACTTTACTAACTCCTCCTTTTTCTGAGGAGAATGCACGCTCTTGATCGCATTCTCAAGCTCTCCTTTTGGGCAAATATCGGATGCTGTTACCAAGTGACCCAGATACTCTATTTAGGGTACATTGAATTTACATTGCTCAGATTTCAAAGTCAGACCACCCTTCTGTAACCTCCTTAACACCTCATGCAATCTTCTATTATGTTCATCAAGATGAGTGCCATACACCAGAACATCATCTTGGTTGACTTTCACTCCTTCTGTCCCCTTTAGTATCCTTTCTATTGTCCTCTGAAAAACTGAGAATGCGGATATTAATCTGAATGGTATCCTCACAAATGTTTAAGTGCCAGAAGGTGTCACAAAGGCCATTAATTGTTGGGATGCGGGGTGCAATTTGATTTGGTGGTAGGCCAAGGTTAACTCAAGTGATGAGAAATGCTTTGGCCCATTAACGGGCCACAGCATCTCATTGATGTTTGGAAGGGGATAATGATCCATCACTACTGATTTATTAAGTTCCTTGAGGTCAGTGCATATTCTAGCTGCTCCATTGGCTTTACAAGCCATCAACACAGGCCAAGACATTCTGTGGCTTCTACATCCTGGATGATTCCACCTTCAATTAACTTGTTCAACTCTCTTCTCATGCTATCCCTTATCAGTAGAGGAGCATTTCAAACTTTGGCCACTTTGGGTTGAGCATTAGGCTTAAGCCTGATTTAATGCATGTAGTCTTAGAGACATCCTAGTTCTTTTCTAGATACTTTAGGAAACTCTCTTACCTAATCGCCAGTTACTTGAGAGACATGACTAATAACAAGAAATTATTTAACTCTGGCAAGGAGTCTCGTTGGGATCCAGATACACAAATAGATCCCTCTGGTGAATCCAACTTAAAAGAGACTCACCTTTGATGGATATGTATATCTTCCAGGGTATGACCCTGCTCTAGAACTCAATTGTTCCCCAAAAGTACCCTAATAACTCAATTGGTTCACCACCACAACCCCTTGGTTTTATGTCCGGTTTTAATAATTTCATCTTGCCTTTCAGATTTTGGTAAAAGAAAATTATTGGTATTAGCGTCACCTTGGCACCTGAATCAAACAACATTTTGACAAGTTGAACATTGACCTGAACAATTTCAAATGGAAGCTCTCCTGATCTTCCTTTTATCTCTATAATATGTAGCCTCCCCATATGACTCGTTCTCCGCACACTCAACTTCCCTCACTTTTTTTAAATCATGTCCCGATCTACGACATTTCACAAAATGACCTTTCTTCCCCTCAGTTCTTGCACACTACTTTCCACCCCGTACAGTCCTTAAAATTTGCCATAAGCCCCACGTTTCCAGATCAAAAGCATTTGCCTTGAAATCCTTTAAGACCCTAAGGATTTTATATTGGTTTTTCTTCCACAAACTTAATAGTTCCATTGTCTTCTCAATCATAGTGAAGAATGTTTTTGCGAATGGTATCAACAGAAGCTTTAGAATGTTCATGTATCTTAGCCATAGAGATCGATTCCTGCGAATATGAATTATCTTTTTGCCACATACTTTCCCTGGCTTTACCCAAGGTACATCCTAACGTAAACTGATCACACAAGCATTTGTCAGTGGATACACCATGCTTACACATTGAGGCTAACATACATAATTCAGTTATGTATTTTTCCATGGATGCTCCTGGGCATTGCATTCTCATCCCAAAATTATAGCGTTGGAGAATAGTGCTCACTTTAGGGAGATAATGCAAGTCTAGTTTTTTTAAAACAGATCTCATATTCATTTAAATTTGTAGAGTCACCATCAGATAAGTCAGGGAGGTGCTCAAAGACCTCCTGGCCTTCAGGGTCTAAACAATGCATTAATAATGATATTTTCCTCTCAGCACTAAGTGAGGCACCACAGATCCTCACATAGTGACTGAATACTTTCTTCCACTTTTGCCATTGTATGGGAGGATCCCCAGGGATGGAGTGAAAAAACGGTGCTGCAGTAACATTTTGCACTGTGAAACAAAATGAGCAATTCAAACAACAATAACAAACAATGTAATAAATAGTGAGAGAAAAACAACTGTAAAATTGGATAATGAAGAGAGCAACAGCTGTATTTGATTTGCACCTGTATTCGATACCAATATCCAAATTGCACCAATATCCGCAATGATACCCAACAGTTTCCAGTCCTAGAAATGAACAATACCAGGTGCCTCCCCTTATAAGCACACTACAGGAATGAAGCTAATTCCTACAATCAGTGCTAAACTTGTCCCATGTGAAATACTCATTCCTGACACTTTACCGGGTAAATAATGCTTCCTTTTAAAGTTGAATTACATGCATAATGTCATAGGAGTCACGAGTTGCTGTTTGTCGTTTTCTCAGTGTTTGAGATGTTCTTTTTTTCTTTTCTGTTTACCTCTGTCTGTAGCTGAAGTGATGAAACAACACTAGGGCCTGTGCTCTGATCGAAACAAGGCGCAAAGCGGCAAGGACCTGTTCCTTCTATTGCTCTTTCTTGTTTTCAGCTGCGCGGTCTGCTGCACTTCCTTGTGACTGTGTAGTTGCTCACCAACACTTGCACAGTGTGCCACACTGCATGATCACGTGATTTGTGAGTGTAGTGCTCAGCAACGACATAGATGCCAATTTATGTGCTGGTAGACGTGTGGTTTGCTGTGCACACCCTATGGAGAGAATGCGAGGTGCGCATTCCCGCCTCTCGATCGTTCCTCACGCTTCTTCTTCGCTTTACCTCACATGCATATTAACGATTCAGCAGCACTAACCTGGTCTCATGGATACGTCATCATATTCAGTAAGGATTAATTTAATACATTGTTATGGTCAGGTTAAGTTGTCAGTAAAGTACTTACAATGCCGCTGTGGTATATTCTAGCTTTGTAGCAACACAATTCTGTATATTAATATGTTGGGGTCCTGGATTGCGGCTCCAGCCTTCCTAGTTTGCTTCTGCAAAGTCGCTCATCCCCAATGTTAAGTTCCAGTAAAGGGCCAAACACTAATTAAATGAAAAGAAGTTCTTTATTGCGTAAAGGATAATATTTACCTCAACCACGAACAGCCTCCAGTCAGCCCTGCTCTAGTCCGACTGACCACAAGATTCTTATCCCTCAACAACCTACTACAATTCCAGAACAACCCTCAGTAATTCCAGAACACCACACTAGTACAATGCAATTAGAATTAGATTAAATTGATAATAACCATAAATGTCAGAAAAAATACATTTAAAAATGTAAAATATGTGTGCAGCAATCAAAAAAGAATTACAACACATCTTGTGGAAAGAGCAGCTAAGAAAAGGAAGTGTGGACTCTGCCTGAAGTATTTATTGGGCTGGTGATTGTTAAGGAAATACGTTGAATCCTCCCAGGGGCAATTGAAAGAAACTCACCAGACACAGCAGTTTACTCAGAAACAGAGGGAAATGTATGTATTGGTACCCATGCATCATTGCTGATCAGCAAGGAAGAAGTCAGGTCACCCACTGGTGCTCTTAGCCTGCTTCTTCCCTGAGTGACTGGTTTCTGGGTCTTATATACATTTTAGTAATACCATGTCAGCGGAACTAGAATAAGGCACCAAGTCAAATATGGCTAACAGGGATATGCAATATCTGCACCATGCCAATTATAAACAGCTAGATATGGGCAGACCATGAAAGGCTGGCTCGGCACTGTGCCAGTTATACTGCAGATCTACTGTGTAAGCAAATTGCACAACCAGTTAAGGAAACTAACATGGAGTCAGGACAAACAAAGTGACCTCTAAGGTGGTTCAGAATAGCTGTTGAAGCTTGTCCAGGCAAGGTCAGATTTGGAAGAACTTTGGAGCTCTGGGCCTCTTGTTAGTGTGATATATCTAAGCATGATATCTTTGTAGTGCATACATATGAATATATATGGATATATATATATCTATATTTTTCATCAGTGATGACATCAGAAGGCTGATTGTGAGGTAACGGGACTTGGATGCCTAGGGTGATGCGGTTTTCTTGGTTTGGGATTTTGAGGAATCCAAGTTGAAATGTTTATTATGTATGTGGTTAACCCAGTGGTCTTCAAACTTTTTAATGCCGTGCCCCCCCCCGCCCCCCCCAGTGGGGAAAAAACATTATCGGGACCCCCTCAGACGTTTTCAAAATTATTTTTATTAAATTGGCAATGTTTAAATATGTCTATACATATTTAAACATTACAGTTACGTTCTGTTACCATTTTGAAAATGCAATCAAATACATGATTGCCAAACATACTATTCTGGTCAGGCAGGCCTTACTAACATGTACAAGTATCCACAGTGTGACTATTAGAAGTGGGGGTGAGGGGTTTGAAGAATATTTGGAGTCCCTTCCCTTTTGACACCTTCTCCCAGCCAGGATATAAATGACAAAACATGTTAGTGATGGCCCATTACAGAGCGGCTTTGTGCCACTCATTTTTGTCAGCTTAAAATAAAGCACCGTTATCAGCACAATGCTTTTTGGTAGAGCCTGGCGCCCCCCCCTGGGATCACTAGGGGCCCCCCTAGGGGGGCCCACCCCCCAGTTTGAAGACCACTGGCTTAACCAGTCCCTTTATCTTTGTCTTCACCGTTTTGTGGTCAGAAGGGGCGGAAGGGTTTGTTCAACGAGTGCTATGCCTTAAGTGCTGATGATACGTAATGCAACACAAACAAAAGACATTGCCACACCCTACTCTGAGTACCCGAGCCAAACTACCAAACAACATTGGTGTGTGCCATTGCTGACTTTACCCATCATTGCGTGGACAAGAAACCCCACCTCAAATGTGGGTTCAGATTTTACTGGAGCAAAGCCAGGCTATGTGTTACATTTTGATATGTTATGCCTAGCTGTATTATGCTATACTTGGTCATTTTGTGTTATTTCCAAGGCACCTTGATGCTGCTTGGAGATTAAAAGCCTGGTGATGGGTTGAGCCGAAAGGAGGCTACTTCTGCAATAGATTAGATCACATGACACTCAGCCTCAACATGTTTATGTTTGTATCACAAGTGAAAAAATGTACAAATTTGCTTTGAAGCTACCATAATGACCTCCACTATATTGTTTCGGGAAAAAATCATCTTGTCTGTCCATGATAAACGTATTAGAACAGGCTGCTTTATTTAGACTTATTCTCCTGTCTGGTGCATTAAGTGAGGAATTTAAATGATCTAGCTCAATATCCCGAAGTTATCTTCCCTCAAGATCTGTTGTTCTTCACACAAGAAAACTGTGCACTTGCAACAATATCAGAGTTTCACTTTGTGTCATGTGTGTTCCATTTGATGCTAGAATGTAGAAGTCTATAAAAAGATTATGAAAGGGTTGCAGTTTAGCATTAAATGCTTATTACTATGAGGGGAACCCCTTCATGCTTTGCATGTGATATTGCATGTTGCATATTTTTGTTTTAGAAACATATTCAGACTTCGGATAGACGTGCGAGCAGTTCCTTCTTCCACACTAGTTTAATTATGATGGTGAATCCTGCAAGTGTTGTCCCAGTTATACTGCTGTGTATTTCTTTATCCTATTGTTTGTGGCTATGTATTGTTTTGCTCTCATTTTTCTTGTGCACAGCGTCACGCTCTCTCATTGAGGGACAACATTTATGGCAACTTCCTATCGGTCCTTTTGAACATTTGAAGAGGGATGAGGTGTGTTGCACCACTGCATTGTCATTAATGTGTGGTGTGGAGGCCAGTGCTTTCAATTATATTCTTGATGACACTCTCACTGGTGTCGGGTGGAGTTGAGTGAAAATATCTTCCCTCATGGTCCAGGGTTGGGAGGTACCTCCATTGGTCCCTTAAGACTTGCCTAGGGATGTCCCTCCCCTTCAGTTTTTCTATTGTAGTTGCTAAGAGTACTCATATCTATTGTATCTTCCCAGCAAACCCCATTTGCCTCTACCTCCCATGTGGATAGCACTGGCATTGTGGGGATAATGTTGCATAATGTGTGCTTGGCTTACTACAACTTTCTCTTTGCCGTTGTCAGTCTATGTCCTGTCCCAGTGTTTGTTCTCCAGACAGATTATATGGACACAGGAAAACCCTAAATGCTCATTTTCCAGTTAATACAGTTACCTCAGTGCCTAGAGTTGGGGAGAGGGGATTGGAAAGAGGGTGCTATAGGAGTTGCAGAGATTAGGGTTAAAGAGAAACAGGGACTTCCGGGGAGAAGCCCTCATCCGAATGATAACGGACAGGCCTTCTAACGCTCCGGTACGTTGGGTGCATTGCCTTGGGGACCAGAGAGCCTTTAGAACACTTGTCGAGCCCTTCCAAAAGTGCAACCCTGGAAGGATCGACGGAGGCGAGAGAGCTGATGCAAAATGGAGACCTGTAATAAAATCCTATCATCTTCTACAATACCAAACTGCAGGTCAGAGGGAAGACAATGCCACTGAAGCAAATGGCCTACATATTCATAACGGGGCTACGACCTGATGGCCCTAACATTTCTGCAGCTGCAGGTTTACGACCACACTTTGGGTGCAGATGTGACTTTTGGGAATTTATAACTGTTTTCCAGGTAATACTTGGGTACCTGTGAAAATCACAAGTTTTCAGACATGTCCCTAGAAAACTTTTGTGAATTCAGTTTTTGCATACTAGAATATATGTGAATATTTTTCAATTCAAAAAGAAAAAAGACAACTTGCGCGTATATGACAAACTTATACACGCAAACAGTTTTAAGAACTGGTCCATGAACTTTTCAAGGCAGGTGGATGAAAAGCCAGTCTAGAGCAGGGATATACTGGTCTGGAGTCTAACATTAAGCTAGAAATCTGTAACTGCTAGTTTCCGACTTTGCATGGATACAGATTTACAACTTTTTGGAATTCACAAAAGTCTACCAGGTAACTCCTAGAATAACAACAGTTGCAGGTTTCCAGGCATTCTTCTGAAAAACCTTTTTGAATTCCTTTTTTCATGCAACAATATAGCAAGAGAAAGCACACTTGATAACTCTTTTCCTCCACTGGGAGAATATTTTTCTCCATGGAAAAACATTTGCAACCAGTGTCGTAATTTGAGAACTGACCCATGTACTAATAGGTTGATTCGCAAATTATCGATTCCAAGTGTGTCACAATTCAACCTACTTAATGCATATTAATGAGCTAAGTAGCAAATTGCGGCCAACAAGGCACTGCAGCCATCACAGGAATAGTGGTTTCCTGAGGTCTGCAGACCACCATGTCTGTGACTGCTTTTAAATAAAGCATTATTTTAAACTGCAACTCGTTTTCTTTTAACGAATAGGCGACGCGATTAAGAGAAGTGTAAGTTTAATTTTTTAAGACTAGGCAGCTAAAAAAAACATTTTTGTCAACATTCACAAAGGGGAAGGGGTCACTTGAGGATCCTTTCACGTTTGCAAATGGCTTACCACCTCCTTTGAGGTGGTGGCAAAAAAAAAAAAATGTTTGCAACCCAGCATTAAATTGCAAAACATTAATAGATACCACTGTAATTTGAAATTTGTAAGGGTCACCATAAACACACCCCTTCCAAATACCGAATCAGTATTTGGCCGCAAACCTAAATTGTGATTTGTTAGCAAGTTGTTGAATCGCAATTTAGGTTGAACATAAGAAAAGGCCTTTTTTGTGACAGATTCTGCAAATTGCACCCTTTGATACTACAAAAAGGCTTCGTACATCTAGTTCTACGCCCGTTCCCTGGAGTTAGAATGAGGAAGGCGGTGGGATCCCGCAAACAGAGACTCTCTTTCGGCTCTCTTTAACTTCACAAGCCCTCCGGTTCTCAAATCATTCCAATAACATTAAGCTAGGAAATCGCAGAAAGCTCCTGCGGTAAACCACTCACAGGTTGCGTTATCAACACATGTTTCCTACTGAGCGCATTCACCATTTTTTCCCAAACACTACAGTGCCAACCACTGCCACAATTTCGCTATATATTTTTTTGTCCGAAGTCCCCCGCAGGGTCTTGATTTTATGGTACAGATGTTCTCTGGAGGAGACTGAAACCTGCGCGCCTGGGAAATTATTGCCAACCAGGGGAGCACGGTCGCCCTCCCCCTTGCACTCGCAGAGCAGTAATGGCCTCCTGGCCATGCGAACCATCTGTGGCCCCGGGAGAGGTCAACCTCGGGCTCGTGCATCTTTCCTTCCTTAAAAAAACGACAGGCTTATATTTTTTGCTGTTTTTGGTACCGATGAGTTATTGCTACGGCTGTCTGTCGTACTTAGGTGACTGCAGAACTCTGGTAAAATAAAACTACTATTATTTCGGAAGCGTACTGGCATATATCTTTCTGGCAGCGAGAAGCTGAAAATTGAGAACAGCCCCAAGACGCAAGCTCTCCCGCCTTCTGGTGCACATGTGCATGAATAGCCGTGTGGAGCAGATGGTGCAGGGCCCCAATAGCTGGCTGGGATCAATCAACACAGCATTCTGGGAGTTGTAGTACAGATAGCCTGGGTGCATGTCTCTTATCCAGTGTGGATGCTGGACTTTGGTGGTCTAGCTTCTGCTGAACCGGACTGCCTGCCCTACAATTGAAAGATGTTCCTAGTTTTTTCACTAAAAGAACTGAATAACTATGACCAGTAGAGGTGTAAAGTGAAAATGTATGTAACTCAGGATCTCGTGGTGAGTGCTCAGGCAGAATGGGAAATCTAGACTCAAAATGCAGCTTTACTACTTCGCCGAATTAAGTGATCTTTGACAAACCGTTTTGCTTTCTTTTAATCCATCTTCCATAACTCCAACATTTGGAAGAGCGCACCTTGTTACCTTGTGAAAGAGAACATCCTAATTATATAGTTTAATAGACGATATGTCGCTCTATTATATATCATAATGCTACTGACAATTTTATGTAATGCACACCAAAATGTGATTGTCTCTTGTCTCATTCTTGGCATCATTGTGATAGATGATGTGGCGTAACTGCCAGAGCTGCCGACTTTCCATCTGGGGAACCATGTTCAAGTCTCAGTGTCGGCTCAACAGCCTGAGATTCTGGGCAAATCACTCCGTGCCTACCGAAAATGAATGTGTCCTTCCAGGGCTGGTTCTAGGATTTTCGGGGCTCCGGGCGAAAGGGAATGTGCGAGGCCCCTCTAATTTACATAAGTGGCACATTCTGGGCTGCAGAAGCTTCTTTGTGCAGACTCCTCCTGGGCCGCAGCTCCTCCTCTCAGCAACCTACAAGCACCTAGTTTACAGCTCATATCGGGCTAAAGGTGTCAGGATCTTGTACTCCTCAGGGTCCGGATGATGCAACAAGGGGTCCACCCCTTGACATCCCCAAACTCCCACTGGAAAGTTACGGAGTACTAGGGCGATCAAGTGAGGGAAAGGAAAGGTTGGGAACAGCAGGGAGGAGAACCTATAAGACAAAACAACAGAGATCAAAAATACATACTCATATATGGCTACTCTCATATGGTCTCACTAATGGGACATAAATAGCTTATCCACCAACGTGCTATCTCACGCCTGTATCTAGCTTCTGAAAACAACCAGTCCCCTTTGATGGATAATCCTACAAAACATAACACATAGGTTGAAACCACACTCATGCCACATCCATATACTAACACCTTAGGACCTTGTGCCTAGCACACCGTTGAATCAGAGATCTCCCAATGCTCACCGGTTCTCCTATGGGCATCAAAAAGAAAAGGCCAAAGTCTTGATAAAAAGAAAGTATATAAAGCCCCAGAAATATAAATGGTCCGTGGACTTTAGCCAGAGTGTTACTGTGGCGCACTCCTGGATTTTGCCAACAGAGGGTAGCAACTCATCTCCTATATAAAAACGGAGTTCCCTTTGGGTTCCCAAAAATGACGAAATTAACTCACTGGCACATTGTCCTGCTGTACCAGCGATGACATCTAGTAGCTCTCAAGACCCCATGGAATCCGATAGGAAGTCTCAATACTCCATGAAGCCCACCAGCGGCTCCTTACAACGAGCGAACACGGTTCACATCACAGCCGCCCGATATGCTCACAGCATTACAGGAGAAATGAAGGGCTTCCGCGGTTACATCACCGCCGCCTGCCTCTTCGAGCCAGCGCACATTCACCATTCAGTGGTATGCGAACGCCGCTCTACGCCGGCAATGCTCCAGCGCTCACTCACCATCCTATGACAAGTTCAGCCTCTGGGAAGTCCTTACCAGGACAGGAACGTGCTCCGCCGAGCACCCAAACCCACGACGTCTCTTCGCGGTTCACGAAACTCCTTCGTTGTTCTCTCCGGCATCCGCCGAATTGAATCACCAAAGCAAACAGAATCACGCACGCTAACGAGCGCGCGTCGCTTCCTCTTGTAGACGCTTGCTCCTCCTCCACTTTGCCTTCTGGGAATTGTAGTTTAATGGCTAGGCAGGCGCTGCACATCGCGATTCCTGACAGTAGGCTCTCCCGCCATGCGCCTCCTAGAACCAGGCCTGGTGGGATACCTGCGGAAAAATGAGTTCACTGCGGCAGGGGCATGCATGTTGGAACTTGGCTCCCATGAATCATCCTCGGCGGTGTACCCCTTCCAGGAGATGAGATACCACCGCTTGCCCCGCCGATACTGCGAATCCAGTATCCTCTTCACTTCGTATTCCACACCACCCTCGCAGGACACCGGAGGAGGCGCCCGCCGCCGAGCCCCTAAAGCTGGTTTCAGGAGGCTGCAATGGAACACCAGATGTATGCGGAGACTGCCAGGCAACTTAAGCTTGTAAGCAACTGAATTAACCTAACTCACCACTGCGTACGGGCCAATGAACTTAGGATGGAACACACTGCGCAGTTTGAATTTAATGTTCCTCGTGGACAGCCAAACCCGGTCACCGACCTGGTACTGAGGACCGTCGGTTCTGTACCGATCCTCCCATTTTTTGTACACCTGTTTAGCCAACAGCAAGTGCCATCTCGCTTTCTTGTGGACAGAGCGTAGAGACCTGATGTGCACCTGAACAGAGGGTTGGTTGGCAAGGTCGACAGGTAGGTTGATGGGCAGGGTTTTTGCACAGTATCCGAAGTTTGCCACAAACGGGGATACCCCGATAGAACAGTGTACAGCGTTGTTGTATGATAACTCCGCCATCCATAACAGAGACACCCAAGAGTCTTGAGCCTCCGTGGCATAACACCGCAGATACTTTTTCAACGTCTGGTTTAGTCTTTCGGTCTGACCGTCCGTTTGTGGGTGGAAGCTCGTTGAGACCGCCGATGGGGAGGTGATGCATCGGTTTCTTACACACTTGAATCAGAGATCTCCCAATGCTCACCGGTTCTCCTATGGGCATCAAAAAGAAAAGGCCAAAGTCTTGATAAAAAGAAAGTATATGAAGCCCCAGAAATATAAATGGTCTGTGGACTTTAGCCAGTGTTACTGTGGCGCACTCCTGGATTTTGCCAACAGACGGTAGCAACTCATCTCCTATATAAAAACGGAGTTCCCTTTGGGTTCCCAAAAATGACGAAATTAACTCACTGGCACATTGTCCTGCTGTACCAGCGATAACATCTAGTAGCTCTCAAGACCCCACGGAATCCGATAGGAAGTCTCAATACTCCATGAAGCCCACCAGCGGCTCCTTACAACGAGCGAACACGGTTAACATCACCGCCGCCCGATATGCTCATAGCATTACAGGAGAAATGAAGGGCTTACGCTGTTACATCACCGCTGCCCGCCTCTTCGAGCCAGCGTGCATTCACCGTCCGGTGGTATGCGAACGCCGCTCTACGCCGCCAATGCTCCAGCGCTCACTCACAATCCTATGACAAGTTCAGCCTCTGGGAAGTACTTACCAGGACCGGAACGTGCTCCGCCGAGCACCCAAACCCACGGTGTCTCTGCGCGGTTCACAAAACTCCTTCGCTGTTCTCACCGGCATCCGCCGAATTGAATCACCAAAGCAAACATAATCACGCACGCTAACGAGCGCGCGTCGCGTCCTCTTGTAGACGCTTGCTCCTCCTCCACTTTGCCTTCTGGGAATTGTAGTTTAATGGCTAGGCAGGCGCTGCACATCGCGATTCCTGATAAAATGTGTGAGAATTGCTTGTGGGCTGAGAGTTAAAACTGTGGGGGCGCTAAAGTGCTGTACAATGGATGTCCTGCGGTGCCTCTGAATGGGCAGCCCGACAGGATGCTGAATTGCAGGACAAACCTGCAAAGTGTGTTTCCTTGCAACTTGGACAAGAGAAGTACCCCCCCCCCCACCACTCCCAGGCCTTCCCACACCATCCCTGAGAGGCCCAGGGAGAGGGCCCACTCCCATGGGCCCAATTGTAAAGAGACACCTTTCTTTCAATTGGATCGGCAGGAGTACATGATGACCGGTGGGTTGTTGCAATTGTGTGGGGCCCGATGCTGGTAGGCTGAGCGGGAAGCCCTGGGCAGCTGCCCACACCGCCCATGCCTAGCGCTGGCCCTGTGTCCTTGTGTAAAGTAACTGGTGTGCATGTAAAGCGCTCCAACGCCGTCTTGTCAAGTTCACGCTATATAAAACTGCAAAAATAAATAGCAGTCTTTCGATGCTTATGTTTAGTATTTACCCATTTAAATAAAAGTCACTTGATGTAGTAAGGCAATTTAAATCATTTACAAATTGCACAAAAATATTCAACTTTTTTTATAGAGTTGTAATTTTTTTCTTCTCAATTGTCAAAGCCATAAAAGCGCTTAATGAATGTGAGAAATCTCTGAGCGACCTCCTTGTACTAAGATGAACAAAGTATTGAAAACTATGTAAGTTTCACTCTTCAAAGTCATGTTAAATATCCATATGGGGTCAAATCATTGTCATGGATGTTATTTAGGGGTCGCAGCTGCGACCACCTGACACTGCCTTTGTGATCTCTGGCCTCAGAGGTGGCAAAATCAGTGCCAGGAACACAGTGGCACCTCGTTCTTGTGGACATTGGTTGGGGCTCCACTCTTTGATTCTGTTAATTTTTTTACTACTCTAATAACATAATATTTTATTATTCATCGTTAATTTAATAAACAAAATGGGGTACAATTAGTTGGAACATGACCTTCAGTAGCAGCTGAAGTAAGAATATGTATGTTGTGTTTGTGTTGCGGGTGCAAGAGTGTTTATGTGAGAAAGAGTGAAAGTGTGAATGTGTGTGAATGTGTGTGTATGTGTAAGCATGTGTGTGTGAGTGAAAGTGAAGGTCAACAGGCATGTGATGTCACTTCCGCTACCGCAGGCATTTTGGTGAATTGATGTTCATGATCCTTACAGGTGGTCATTACTAGGGTAATGTGGAAACTCTAGCCTGTTCTACTCCACAGCGCATTGTGAAGCAGAAAAATGACTTCAGAAAGATGGAGTATTTATGATTTAGACTCATCATGTGAAATGCGGAAAGAGAAACCATATACTTACTTCCGAGGCCTTCTACTCTAACTCCCATTAGGGGACCACCACTCCCTTCACTCAATGCTCTGGGTCCATCCTTATCTTCACCCAGCTCAGTGTCTTAGCGATGCTCCAGACTTTCCAGAATTTCGACTTAGGGGTGGGTTTCAATATTGCTTCATGACTTTCAATCCCACTTACAATACCTGAACTAGTTGCTGATGGGAGTGTTTATCTTGGTATTCACAAATAGAGGGACAAAGGGCTTTTAAACATGAGGTCCAGCACAAATGTCCAAATCCAATATGAAAATTAGAGTTGTGCTGTTCCTAAATAATCTAGAGTGTAGCAATATACAAAAGACAGTAGGCTACAGAGTCAAAGAGATGGGAATCCATTTCTTTGGAATATAATGCCCTCACACACCCAGTTGGGTGTCATGCTTCATCATCGGGCTGCTCCTCGTCTGGCCGGCGCTGCAATGCCTGACGGGCTCCCAATGAGGGGCACTTTGGCGGAGATCTTTTTCCAATTAGCCGTTTGGTGCCGTGGGGGTGAGGGGCTTAGTGAGTGTAGATGAATGAATGGTGTGTGATGTTTATGTGAATTAAAACAGGGTTGGGAGTACCAGCAAAAATAATTTTAATTGTGGGGTCTCCTACCCTGATTAAAATAAAAGGAAAGGCGCAATGCTAAGTTAATGTCTCAGGTATGGCGCTCTTCCGTGTGGTTGGTCAAGATGTTTCTCGCCTATTCTACAAGTCTAGAGGCGATTCGTCAGGACCTAAAGTTAAAAAACTATCTACACTAAGGTGGACCGAAAAAACAATAATGAACTAATGATAGAGGTTTATGCCACCATGACTTACTCTGTCTAATGACTGGTAGTACTGGTTCTACCTATTATGGAGAGAAAATCACATATTAATGCATGATATCAAACCAATAATACGAGTATCAAACACTACTGTCCTGTTCCCTGTGTGTCTAATTCACAGCACACAGTGGTGAGGTGTTACAGGCATATATACACCAGGTGCCGAATGTTATTGTGGTCACATTATGTCTCATGTATGTAGTGACCAAATCAGTGTATTAAAAACCCAAACTGCAGAAAGAGCACAAGACTCACCCTATTTGGGATATACTACTGCTTCATCAATCCCCAGCAGGTCAAGATATGAGGAACTTCCCCATATACTAGAGGGGTATACAGATGAAAGGAACAGTTAAGAACTGCCAGCTTGCGAAGTTGATCGCGCTTAAATTAAATAAACTAGAGGATTTGATATGCCACCTTAAAATGTGAGTACTTTGTTAACCTTGGTGGTCTGTTGTTGTTCCCTACTTCTAACCCCTGTTAAATGGTTTCTCAGCCATTTTAAACACAGTCAACTAGGTAGATGCACCTTCCCTACCCCCCCCTCTTTTTCCTTTTTATTTCCTTAACCTAACTTCGGTAACAAATATGAAGCCTGTGTATTTCCATCATAACAGGGACTATGACTTTTTATGATTTGGGCAACTTTAAAGAACTCCCCTTGAAATATGTTCACTTTTCCATGTAACAGATAGCGTGATGTAGGAGCATGTTACTATACATTTTAAGGAGGCATATCAAATCCTCTAGTTTATTTAATTTAAGCGCGATCAACTTCGCAAGCTGGCAGTTCTTAACTGTTCCTTTCATCTGTATACCCCTCTAGTATATGGGGAAGTTCCTCATATCTTGACCTGCCGGGGATTGATGAAGCAGTAGTATATCCCAAATAGGGTGAGTCTTGTGCTCTTTCTGCAGTTTTGGGTTTTTAATACACTGATTTGGTCACTACATACATGAGACATAATGTGACCACAATAACATTCGGCACCTGGTGTATATATGCCTGTAACACCTCACCACTGTGTGCTGTGAATTAGACACACAGGGAACAGGACAGTAGTCTTTTATACTCGTATTATTGGTTTGATATCATGCATTAATATGTGATTTTCTCTCCATAATATGTAGAACCAGTACTACCAGTCATTAGACAGAGTAAGTCATGGTGGCATAAACCTTTATCATTAGTTCATTATTGTTTTTTCGGTCCACCTTAGTGTAGATAGTTTTTTAACTTTAGGTCCTGACGAATCGCCTCTAGACTTGTAGAATAGGCGAGAAACATGTTGACCAACCACACGGAAGAGCGCCATACCTGAGACATTCACTTAGCATTGCGCCTTTCCTTTTTATTTTAATCAGGGTAGGAGACCCCACAATTAAAATTATTTTTGCTGGTACTCCCAACCCTGTTTTAATTCACATAAACATCACACACCACTCATTCATCTACACTCACTAAGCCCCTCACCCCCACGGCACCAAACGGCTATTTGGAAAAAGATCACCGCCAAAGTGCCCCTCATTGGGAGCCCGTCAGGCATTGCAGCGCCGGCCAGACGAGGAGCAGCCCGATGATGAAGCATGACACCCAATGGGTGTGTGAGGGCATTATATTCCAAAGAAATGGATTCCCATCTCTTTGACTCTGTAGCCTACTGTCTTTTGTATATTGCTACACTCTAGATTATTTAGGAACAGCACAACTCTAATTTTCATAGTGTTTATCTTGGCTCATGACTTACAATCTCTTGGAATTATATTGACTATACTTGCCCTTTAGCCTTTCGTGATTCCACCCACCCCCCGGGTGAAAAAGCATTACCTAGAATTAGTTACATATGATTACATGTTCCTATCTCTCTGTGTATATCCCACACCAGTCTCTACTTGCTCTTGTACCACTTTTCAATTAATTCAGATATGCTCCATATAATATTTCTACCCTACCCTCTGTGGGATTCGCTATTATAATGCCTTCATCCTTCTCCCCCAGGATCTTAATTCCCAAGAGCTATAATTCTGGCACTGAGGTATTTCAAACCTCTAACAAACAAGATTTGTTCTTGATAATGTGTGAAGCCTATGAAAAATACAGATGTGAATCACAAAATTTAGGAAAAATCCATGTGCATAATCAATTATGTCCTATGTTTCCATACCTCACTGCGTTTTCTAATAATTGGCGTAATCACAAGCTTCTTTCTATTTAGCTATGCTAACATTATTATAGGTCATTACAGGAAAGAGAGAATCTCCCTGCATGTTTCTGCACTGTCTGTTCTTCAGCATTTTTAAATCTGACTTTCATTAAACTCATTCAAATATCTTTCTTGCAGTAAATTACTAAATAATGTTTGATGTGTTTAATTTTGCACTACAGATTCTGCTTATGTCTGCAACCCTACCATCTCATTCATATGAAAGGCAAGACACCAAGGATTTAAGTGGTTTGACAGAAGGGTGATGCTTCCAATGATGGAAAATAGACCAAGGTCAAACAGCTGAAGGTCAGGTGGTAGGAAACTATCTGAGTATGAAGCAGAAGGTAAGAGCTGAAGTAGCAGAATTACAGAGGTCAATTGATAAAATCATATGCATTTACCAATGGTAAAACTACAAGAAATCCATTGGGTGACGTGCCAGGCAAAAACAGGCCAACATTAAGGCAGGGTTGTTGGTCTAAGAATACCCAAATATGATGATAGGAGACCAAAGGCAGTTGAAAAAGACATATCCATCACTTTCTCTGAACTAATGGAAAAACTTTAGTAGTTTGAACCCTAATAGATTTGCACCCAGTCTACACAAACTCCTAGGTCCAGATTAACTAACATTCACCAAATGCACCAAGTGATAATTAGCAGCATTGTGCTGTGCAAATTGGACTAAATTGTGCAGCAACAGATTTAGTGGTATACTTGTTGGCCTCGTCCATGTGTGACATTGACCATGTGCAGTAGTATGGCCATGAATAATGGTTTCATATTTTTATAGGATTTGCAAATCCGGCATTGGATCTGCAAATCCCACAGTAACATTTTGATAAATATTTTATTGCTGGGGCTGTACCTTTGGGACCCTCAACCCTCCACATGGGGTTGGGGCCACAATAGGTTCACTCTTCCCCCTTATGCCCTTTTTCTATTTATTTTTCTCATCATCGGTCTTTGCTGCTCCGTTTGGTTAATGATAACCGGAACACAATTCTTTTGTGACAGTCAGCCAATCAGAGCACCACAAATTAAATAAATCACAATGCAAGATGGGAGAAAAAGCTCCCTAATCTAATGATGTGTGTAGGAAAGTGCCCTTTTATTATGGTCACCCGCCCACATTTTGCCCCAGTGCTGTTGGTTATGACTCTGAAAGTGCACTGGAGCCTGCTGCCCAGGCCGACAATAGTTTAAGATGATGCATACATTATGAAAAACAAAAGGAGGTGGTTTTGGATTATCTCATGTTAGGGAGCATCCCAAGCAAAACGTATAAACTCATTAGCATCACACTATTTTCTATGTTCAAAAGTTTCTATTCCTACAGTCTGTTGAGGAGGAAAATAAAGTGTTGCTGGTGAGTGGAGGGGATCCACTGGGGATGCTCAATTAAAATATGAGTCTATAAGAATTCTTCTTTCATTTTGAGCAGGATACCTAAAGTAATATTGCTGCTTTAATCCATGTTCAGGCCCGGACCTCACCTTCACTTTTCCTAATGACTAGCAATCCTTCATTTAGATAGAGTAGGGAAAATAGGGAGGGATAGCCATTATTTATCGATCTAAATCCCTCTGCGTTAGTCAGTCCCTGGACTTAGCACACAACGCGGAGGCTCTTTCATTTACTATTAAAATCTCAGATACCTTCTCCTTTTTGGGAGTTCTTACATACCATCCCCCTAACCCGATGCTAAGTTTGGCAAATTACTGTCCATGGCAATCATGCCCTTTTGTCTACAACATGACAATTTTGTGGTATTGGGTGACTGTAATCTACATGTAGATGATCATAGTTGCAAAGCTGCAGAGCAGCTTATAGAAACCCTCTGTGAACTCGCTATCGACTGGATCCGCTCCTTCCTCACCGGCAAAACCCCAAGGGTCAGACTCCCACCCTTCCTCTCCGAACCCACAGAAATCAACTGCGGAGTACCCCAAGGGTCATCGCTCAGCCCCACGCTCTTCAACATCTACATGGCCCCCCTTGCCGCCATCGTCAGACAGCATGGACTCAGCATTGTATTTTATGCCGACGACACCCAACTCATTCTCTCCCTCACTGAGAACCCCGAAGACACCTGATTCAGCTTCCAGAAGGAATGAAAGACGTCGCTGCCTGGATGAGCGACAGCTGCCTAAAACTGAACTCAGACAAGACAGAGGTCCTCATCCTTGGACCCTCCCCCACCGCGTGGGACAGCACCTGGTGGCCCGCCACCCTCGGAAGCCCACCCACCCTGACAGACCACGCCCGGAGCCTCGGCATCATTCTAGACTCCTCCCTCACCATGACTCGCCAGGTCAACGCCGTTGCCTCCACCTGCTTCAACTCCCTCCACATCCTCCGCAGGACCTTCAAGTGGATCCCATCCGAAGCCAGAAAAACCGTCACCCACGCACTCATTACCAGGAGACTGGACTACGGAAATGCCCTCTACGCGGGAATCAACAAATCTCTGCTATAGAAACTCCAGACCATCCAGAACACAGCAGCCAGACTCGTCCTCGGCACCCCTCGACACGAGCACATGACCCACCACCTGCGAGACCTACACTGGTTCCCCATCGAGAAGAGAGAAACCTTCAAACTACTCACCCACGCATACAAACCCCTCCATGACATCGGACCCAAATACCTCAACGAAAGAGTCTCCTTCCACGCACCCAACAGAAACCTCCACTCCGCCGACCTCGCCCTAGCAACTACCCTGCACATCCGCAGAACCAGAGCCGGGTAAAGGGCCTTCTTCCACGTCGCAGCCAAAGCTCTTTGGCTGACCCAGAGCTGCACCCCTCCCCCCCAGCGCCTTGAGACCCTCACGGGTGAGTACCGCGCTTATAAACTCCTGATTGATTGATTGAACCTTGTGCAGAGAGTCAAAGTACCTACTCACAAGGGGGGCACACCCTCAATGTTGTTTTTTCTAACATCCCTGCTCTAGAAGTTGGTCCCAAAGTCCCCCTAGTTTGGTCTGACCACTTCTAGGTTCCTTTTAGTTTAGCACTTCCCCCCATTCAGGGCCTCCAAAAAACTAAAGCCATCTTTCTATTGCCCTTTTCACTTCATTGCTGATTCCACCCTAAACACGTCCTGTTCACAAATAGTAGTCAACCAATTTGCAGGCATTGATTTGGCGGTATCCTCCTTTAACTCTTACCTCAAGACCATTCTTGATGATTTCATAACTCTGACAGTGAGTAAAAATAGAAGGCCTTCTACTTCTGCACCTTAGTTTTCTGCCACACTTAAAGCTGAAAAACAGAAGGGCAAAGCTCTAGAGAGGAAATGGCAATGCAACTTTCTGGAGGAAGACGTACTCGGGTATTAATCTGCTCTAAAACAGTTCAGAAAAAGCATTAACAAAAGCCACGGCTTGTATATTTGCCAAACAAATCAATGAAGCAGAATACACACCTCAACTCCCTGATAAATCCATTGGTACAAAATCAATCTACACCACATCACAGAAGTTTGTTGATAACATATCAGAATTTTACCATGACAAGGTGTTCAACATCTGTTCTAAATTTTCGATTACTAAAGATATCAGGTCGGTCATACTCGGGCAAACCTCGCAGACATTGAATAGCCAACTGTCTTCCTTCAAAAACACTTCTTTGAAGGATTCTGAGAGTCTAATCCTAAAAGCTCACTGTGGCTCTCCCTTGGACCTTTGCCCGCCACACATTTTCAAAAGGACTTCTCAGTCCTTGAATCCACAGATTAACGCCCTCTTTAACCTGTCTCTGAGTCTGGTTCAGTGCCTGCGTGTTGGTAGGAGGCGTTGGTCCTTTCACTTTAAAAAAAAAAACCTAACTTGTCCTGCCAGCTATAGACCTTTCTCATTTTCTCCTGCCTGTGGGAAGATGCTGGAATCTCAGTTAAGTACTAGATTACAAATTTTATCGAGTTAAATAATGTGCTAACCCCCTTGCAATCTGGTTTCCCATCGGGATTCAGTACAGAGACTGCACTTTTAGGAGTGACCGAGTTTATCAAAGCATGTCTTTATCTGGGCACAAATACCATTGTGATTCTACTAGGCCTATCAGTGGCTTTTGACATGGTGTTGCATGACATTCTTCTGCAAAGACTGGAAAAAGCAGGAATTGTCGGCACCTTGTGAAAATGAATCAAATCTTTTCTTTATAACCAAAAGTAAGCAGTCCACCTCCCCTCATTTACATCAGAGTATAGAGAAGTCAATTGAGGAGTACCTCAGGGATCAGCCTTGAGCCAGTGTCTCTTCAATATCTACATGGCCCCTTTGCTGCTATTGTTTAAGCATGGTATTTCAATGTGGTGTCCTACGCTGATGACACACAATTGATGTTTGCTTTCAAACACATGTACGTCTTGGTATCAGTTATTTTTCAGGATTGTTTATCTGCAGAAGCAGATTGGAAGCATAAAAGCGGTCTTTGCTTAAACTCTGAAAAATCAGAAATTTTGATATTTGGTGCATCCTCAATATCGGACCTGATCCAGCAGTGGAATACTGAATTGGGACTCTCCCCAGTATCATCCACCTCTGCCAAAAATTTGGGGGTAACGCTAGATAATGCTCTCCCATTTAAGACATTTGTCAATGCTACCACAGGAATTTGATCCTTCCTGTTGAAAACTTTAAGAAAAACTCTCAAATTTCTGCCGGAATGCACCAGAAAGATTATTATTCATGCATTCATCACTTCAAGACTCGACTATGCCAACGTGCTGCTTTTAGGATCTCCCCAAGCTTTGTTAAACAGATTGCAACGGGTTCCGAACATGGCAGCCAGACTGGTTCTGAATATCGTTTAGGGCCACAGAAATGAACGCCCCGAAGTATATCCGTGAGAAAATCAAAACATACCAACCAGCCAACCACAACTTGCTATGCACCCCCAAGATTAACAAAACAAGAGCAAGTGGGCGCTCCTTCTCTTATCTGGCCCCTAAGCTCTGGAATCTTTTACCTTAATATATTAGAAGCTATATTTCAGAGGATTCTTTCAAGAGCCTTTTGAAGACCCACCTTGTTAGAGAGACCTAATCTGGTCAGCCGCGCTTCTTTCCACTTCCCCTAGTTGCATCTTACTAGTACCTAGCGCCGTGACAGTCTTTTCTGGAGCAGCTGTTTGTGCTCTATAAACTTTAGTCATTCATTCATTCTTTCATATTTAAAACAAGCCGGTTGAAAATAAATACAAATAGACATTTTAAAAGTCAAAATGAATACAGAAAAGCAAAATGTAAGTGGAACCTAAAAGTAAGTATAAGTGGAAACTCAATAAAAGTTTCTGGAATAATTTATGAAAACAAGAATTCAAAGCAATAAATTCGATGTTACAAAATAAAATTGATGTCCTGTTTGCCAAGATCACGGAACAGAGAAGTTCACATATGAAGAAGTGAAGTCTATTCAATATATATGATAAAAGAGGTTTTGGTTTAGACTAAGGGAGTCCAACATAGTTCAATTTTATAATATTCATAGAAGATACATTTCTATGCAATTAATATTATTGGGATGCATCAGTGGTTATCCTGAATATCAGGCATAGTCCCTGCACATGCGGTCCTATGATGGGCACCTGGCTTAAGGCACATATATACAGTGATTAATGAAATTACGAGTATACACCAATACCCTATGTTGCATGTTGCCATAAGTAATACCATCAAAGGTGTCATATGTGATGATATCAGAAATGTCTTACATAAAGGTATTTTCTAAAGTTATCTGTGATGTACTGTGTGGCGTAATTAGCAGTCCATGCAGGCTAAGTTTGTGAAACTAACTTTATTAAGGACATTTTTGGTTTTGCAACAGCAACTTAATCCCTTGAAAATAAAGTAGTTTCATTAAATTTGTAACATGTCTTTACAAAGGTTTATTGTTTTTGGAACTTTTATATAACTGTGAACAAAGTTCTGGAAGAAGAGAGGGGGCATCAGAGCACCTCACATTTTCTATAGTGTGTGATAAAGTGTGTACATAAATACATATGTAGAAGTTCCATTGTTATTACAGAGAATTATGTAGGATAAAAAACCCTCTGCTGTAAGTTTTAAGGATATTTCAAGTCACCAAGGAGTTCTGTGACAATCTATAGAGGAACAATACCCAACACTGAGTTACTTTAAAAGGATATGAAACTCGGAGGTGACTTGCAATTTTCCTTTAACATATGCAGAGGGTATTTTTTTACCTTATAATACTCATTTGCACCATTACCAGGTCCACAAAAAAGCTTAAATTAATGGTTTTGTGCTCATTTACATGAATGAGCATTATCACAGAGATGTAGAATAAATGGAAAATCTGCAGTGCAAATAAAACACACCTATACTAAGCTAGTAATTTAAAGCAAGAAAATATTATGAGTAGTGTAATTTAAGTCATTTTTCAAAATGATTGTAGTCCGCTTTATTTGTTTTCTAAAAGGTAGAGAGATACTCTGCTTTTGTGTAATGAACTGTTTCTGTACAAAAAAGTTAGTTCTCGTTTTCGTTGTCTAAATATCAATTTTAATTCTGCTCCTTTCATGCTGGATTTGGCAGCAAGCATTGAGATGCCACAACTCATCTAATACATTATTACAGTTACTTTAAGTTATTAAAAGTTGCACAACTATATCATTTTCTTATTGTAGCTGACTGTTTATGTCTCTACTAGTCTTTAACAAAATAAATAATCAGAAAAATGTTTTTATATTGATGTAAAGACCCTAAGGTCTAACTCCATCTGATGTAGGCCCCGACTCCATCTTAGTTCATAGAGACCGCCATCTTTGCTAACTTAAACAATGGAAGTGCCATATTCCCTGATTTACGCCCATTCATTGTCATGTCTGCCTTTTAATGCAGATGTTACCAGACCTTATCTTTCTAGGAATTGTGATATTGTCAAGTTCTTTGATTATTGACATAGATACAACATCTAAGGTGACATTCACCCATGCCAAATGTCTCCTCCTCACCATGTCAAGCTGAATAAGGTCACATACAGACATATAATAAAAATAAAGTAGTCTGAACTGATGTCCTTTTGCCTTATATGCTCATAAGTAAACATCTGGGATGCATACCTTGATACACTTAATCTATGTCAGACATTCCCAAACTTATGTCAGAAATTCCAATTTCTGATAAGATTTAATAAATAAGGACTGCCACGTAACCACTTGTCAGGAGAGATCCTTCGCACAGTTTATCGCCTGAGGTTCTGCCAGAGGCGGTCTCACCCTCTGCCAGCTCTCTTCACACGTCGCAGATGATACATCTCACCTGAAGACTGAAGCTGATAAAGCCAAGTCACAGAGGAAGACCAACTGACTGCTACTTCAGTGGGTGTTTGCCCTTCACAGGGAACATTGTCTTCATGCCTCCACTGATAAAGACAGCCTTTCCTGTCAACAACGTACGCAGCGCATCCCTTCTCCCTAAGAAACTCTAGATTTCAAGTTCCTCTGCCTTTCAGGTTCTCAGAGTATTGCACATAGAAGTGGGCATTAGCGTGTTAGGTTCTAGATAACATTTTTTAGCAATGCAGGAGATGTTAATTTTATTCTCCTTATTTATAACGTGTCTTGTTGCTGTTTTTATAATATTCTGTGTAGTTGTTTTAGGTGTACTGAGAAACAGATTAATCTTGTTTTAATAAATACCTTTGATGTGAAAATGTTCATTCCTCTTAGTAAAGTGTGTGATAATGTCGATAACGAAATACTTTTTGTTGCTGTTTGCACAGTCTCTCTGATCCCTTTATGGGATTGTTAGTAACCTAAAGCAAATCTTCTATGTCAATTACACATTGACCAGTGTCTTGTAGGATTGCAATAAGTTGTCTTTCACATTGATCGCTGGTGCATTGAACCAAGTTCACCAGTGACACCCTTGGGTTGGAAAGCACACCTTGTAGAATTACGCCAAAGTCATATGCAACAGTTGGCACTCAACATGGGACTCGTATCTTACAGCTAAGTCTGGAGCAGTTTACAGTTATCACACACATCTGAATAATTATTATGTCATTACGGAGATGCCTTCTAGTAATTGTGGTTACCTCCTATTGGAAATAAGGAAGCACCTATTTCCGTAGGTTTGTCAATCTTGACTCATAAAAGGATATTCCCCATTCTGTGGGTTGCATGCATTTATACCAGTATGGAACTCCTTAATTATTGGTCCTCGATGTTCTAAGAAAACTACAAACAAGCACAGAGAGGCTTCAGTTCTGGCCATAAGTCAGAGACTGGAAACAGTTCCAGTTCAGGACCATGAGCGGGAACCACCAGAAATAATCTCAGAAGTTTGTACCTCTGTATGTAGAGATTCCTTAGGTACTTGACCTGTTAAGCCACACTTAAAACCTAAAATGACATCAAGGGTTATGTAAAGGAGAAATCTGCAATGGAAGGAAAGAAAAAACAAAAAGACAAAGATAAAATATGGACTCGATCACCCGCTTCTTGGGAATCTGGCAGGGGTAGTTATAACTTAAGAAACTGCACAAAAATTCAAAAGGCTGAAAGGTATTAGTATTCTGATGGCCGTTCTTCATGTTCTTTTCAGGACACTGAAGGTAAAAGAACCGAACCTGTGGTAGGAACCAAATGTTAGTACTCCGCAGCCTGCATCGCAGTGCAAGGTGTAGTGAAGGATGGTGAGTTCATTCCCACAAAGCACCAACACCAAACCCTTAGGCAACAGTACTGCACAACATGCAAAATTACATGCCCCGCTACTTGCATTACAAAAGTCTGACTCATCAGTTCCCACACTCATTATGTCAGACTCAGCTTTCTGTCTGCAAGGTTACAATGTAAATTTGCAACATTGGGGGTTGAATGGATTCAAGGATTTAAAGGGAAAGCCTATAAAAAATTAATAGCTTTGGGGAAAGGGAAAAGTCTTACAAGACAAGTTTCCATTGGTCCATGTGAGACACACTTTGGGCCATCAGCGTAGTGGTAGCGACGCTAAAGGGAACTGTGCAGTTCACCAAGTGCAATAAACTGCAATTCAGACTGTCTCAGTAGCAGTCCTATCCAGATCTCAAACGAAGATCAACAGGCAGATATTTTAACAGCCATAAAGGCAACTAAGCAAGCTTTGAAACTTCCTGCAGGTTTTCCTCTCAAATACTCCTACACCCTTAATTCAGATAACATTATAGTCGTTTTGATATCAGGAGTGGGAGACAGAATAATACCTAGTAATCTGTCCAGATTAGAATTAATCAAAGAAGAAAACGAGGGGTTGGTCTCTGCAATAGCAAGAACAAATGCAATTGTAGCAATGCTACAGCAACGATACTGGTGTCCCAGTTTATATAAACAGACTAGGGACTATGTTAGACAATGCAACATTTGCCAGCAGATTAAACCCTCCACTTTCAAAAGACCCTCGCCAGCTCCCCTCATGATCTCAAAAATTCTCTTTTGGGTGATTTATTTGTATCACATCAGTCCCTTAAATTCAGCTAACCAATATAAGTACATATTGGTAGCTATTGATTCATGCTCTCAATTCCTATGGGTTTGACCACAGAGAAATGCAAACGCTCCAGCAGTCATAAAACATTTGCAGTGCCTAGTGTCAATAGGAGCAGTTCATTCACTTCATTCAGATAACCGTCCTGCATTTGCCTCCAAGGCCTACAGGAGTTCAATGTCTGCTATGGGACATTGGCTGCAGCTGAGCAACCCATTCAAAGCAGAATCAAACAGTTGTTGTAGAGAGGGCAAATGGCATGATTAAACAAGCTTTGACTTCTAGGGTGTTAAATACAGGTCTTAGTTGGTACCATAATCTGTATGAAGTTCAGAGTGCATTGAATAACTTGCCTAGAAGAGTATTGGGAGGATGCACTCCGTACGAGGTTTTCTTTGAAGTTCCTATATATGTGCCTGGCTTAGATAATTCTGGGAAGGTGTCAGATGAAGATAAATTTGACTTGGAGAAATGTTTGAATGTTTTACAGACTATCCAAGAAGTCAGAGACAAGCTGTCTAACACAAACCACTCTGACACCACTACCTGTGAAGAGAAGGTTATTGCTGCTGCTGATGGGTGGGTTCCCAAAGTTGGGGACCTAGTTCAGGAGAAAATCCATGACAAGCAAGCTTTTGAGCCATCCTACAGACCATGCATCACTGTTCTTGGGGTAAAAAGCAACATACCTGTCATCCTGCCTCCTCTGCCTGGATCAAGAAGAAACAGACAGGGGTCTATCAACCATGTTAAGAAACACTATGTGGCCAGTTCTCTACAGGCGGCCACCGCAGACACCAAGAAGGATTCAGAGTAGTGTCTCCCAGCCTTTCCCTACTCTGACTACCCTACTCCCTGAACAAAGCAGTAACATTTCTAGCTCGAGTTCCCAGCCAGGGATGTTTGAGCTTAACACTCTACGCAGAACACTGAATGCAACAAAAACAGCTGATGCTGCCAACATGACAGTGGCTACTGTCCAACATAATTCCATGGTCTACTATGAAATACCACCTGATGCTACGTCCTTTGAACTGGTACCTATCCGAGAGTCCAGAGGGACCAACAATGCTGAAAATGTCTCTGGATATTTCTCCGAAGATTTTTCCACCCCTTTCACAGTCACTCATCACCAAAGGCTGCTTCGTGCCTGTCAGTGGTTTCGTGACAAGTATATGCTTCCTCCATGGTTCTTTGCCGTTATTGCTTTAGGAACTTTTCTTCTCATCATGTGGTTGTTAATGATATTCATCGTTGTACTGCTACTCAACTGACATTTTACCCCTGCAAGAACAATTGCATCACCTGTGGGTCACAGCCTCACTCTTCATCCCACCGAACCCAAAGAGGTTTCTATACTGCAAACATTACAGTCTATCCTGTGTCCGAGGGCATAGCCGGGGTAAAGGTTCCATATTAGATTATGGGACGCACTGAGACATTGTAATTGCCTAATGTGATAAACATTTCAATGAATGATGTTATAATACCAAGTTCTCTTTCAGATGATTGGGACATTAAGACTGTTAAAAGAATGATGTCTGATTTGCAGGCATCTCCTACTTTGAATATTGAAGATCCTCATTTGAATTCAGCAAACTACAAAGAAATGTATTGCTATCATCGCTATGCACATTATTCTATACATAGGACTAGTTATCCTACAGAACTACACAATTACACACAATGGGAAGATTGTGAGGCTCCACCTCCTGAGAGACATTCTAATTTCTTAAAGAAATTCCCTTACTTTCAGAGTGTTGCATGGTCACACCTTTCAGCCTTTTATTTTACACAGAAGCCTCAACAGCTCATGAAAAATGTAATACCTACCAGCAAGCTGATTTACTCTACTGAGTTTAGTCAAAACCTGCTTATTCAAAGATATGAGTGTTGGAAAGCAATTGTTGATGAGAAGAGCATTTGGGGAACCAAATTCTGGCAGTATAAAGGTAAAGAAGTCTTATTTTGAGTTTGTATAATACCAAAATAATGATCTTTCTATACAAAATTATACCGCTGACTACTTGTCCGTGATTTTGAACAATTAAGGATTTAAAGAGACCTTCTATTCAAAAAGTCAATCTGACTGTGTTTAATAATTGGCAATTTACAATGAATTTCACTGAATCAGATATACATGATATGCTACATAATGGAACCCATAATTCAACACAATTCCCTGTTGAAGCTTTGGTCTTATGGCCCTATCATTCTAAAACATGCATGCAGCGTTTTCTTTCCAACAATCTTTGACCCAAACTTAATTTCCTGATCCACGTTATAATACACAAATGCCTGTAGTAGTTACCACATCCAGTGTAGGCAAGTTATGCAACAGACAATGAATTAAATAAATATTCTGAAAAAGAAGCTGCAGAAGGAATTAGTCAAATAGATCAGGAAAACATGCAAACAGTTTTTAGAGTTATCGACAATGGAATGCACACGCTTTCTAAAAGAATGTACTCACTAATTTACATTTTGTCCTTAGCTTTAGAACTCATGAAAGGAGATCTGACATTGTTACAACACAGGCAGGCTCAGCTAAGAGCAATTATGCAACAAAATCGGGCATTACAAACACTTAGATCAGGTTTTGTGCCTCGACAACTCCTTACTGAAACAGCTTTATTTGAACCATATAAGTTGACAATAACTAAAAAAACAATGGCTAAGAAAGAATTCACGTTCACTCTATTAAATATAGAACACATTGGAGATACATCATTTACAGTCAGTGACACACCACCAATTACCTGGCTAATGTATGGTATTATTATTATCATACCCATAACAGCTTTTCATTTTCATGACTCAAAAACATAAATCTATTGGTTGGTATGAAACCATGCACAATTCACAACTGTTCCATTCATGGAAATTCACTTTCACACACATCCATTTAAATGAAAATGGGATGAACCGGTGTATATCAGTGCAACAAACTGCAGAAATCCTCTTGGACAGTCCCTTCTGTATGATACCATAGCTTTGCACGGAAAGTGTAGCGCTTTGATGCCAGGGTTCAGTTGTATCTTATATGTCTCCCCCTTGCATTTATGCCCATACATCATGATCTTTTAAATAACGGCTCGTATTTGTTTTTAACAAATGTTAGTTGCTGCAGGTTGGAACCTGGCCAGTCGAACCTAATAACTGTTTAAGAAACAATACAGCGTTGTGGAAACACCTTGTATCCTCTGCCTAGAACTGCTATTAGAAAAATCCCTTGGACTAGTATCAGCATGAAATCTATGCGTTTTGGAAACTTGAACAAACTACTGTCTGTTCTCTTTTAAAAAGAAGTCCCTTTGACTTCAGCGCTTGCAGTTTATAATCTGCAGACTGCCAGGACCGCTTCAGAGAGTCGGCGGCTGTTACATACACAATACCCAGCACATTTTGCAGATCTCATGCAAACTATATTTAATTCCTCTGTAACAAGTGCTGTTGTGCTTCTTTTTAAGAACAATGGATCTGATCTAGTGACTGGATTTAAAGCAGTATTTGGACTGATTCTGTCATTTTTTCATCCTCTGTTCTCTAGCCTTTTTGAAAGATTTCCAATCAAGATTTCCAAGCTCCTGGTTAATGGCTTTCTCAAGTACTTTGGCCGGGTAGGGGAGCAGGGAGATCGGCCGGTAATTTGAGATTGTTGGGGTTGGAGGAGGCTTTCTTTAGGAGGTGTCTGACGTCTGTGTGTTTCTATCTGTCTGGGAAGGTTGCTGTGGAGATGGAGGTATTGAGGATGCTTGTGAGGTGCATGCTGATTGGGTTCATTGTAAGGTTGTAGAGGTGGTAGGGGCAGGGGTCGGTGGGTGCTTCGCAATAGATGGAAGACATGATGGTTGAGGTGGTCAGGGCGGTGAACGGTGACCAGGTGGTAATGGTTTGGCTGGTGCATGTGTTTTATTTATCTTTTATATCAATAATGTAGTAATGGGGGCGTGGCTTGACACCGAGCAAGATGGTCGCTTCTTAGAGAGGCCCCATGACTCTCCAATCCCTGCCATTGATTAATCTGACACAAATATCCGAGATTTGCCTCAGCTCGGCTATTAAGTTACAGAGCCACAGAGGGTGTGTAACCCGAGCATCCGGGATCAACGGACAAACAGCGGGTGGCAGAGAAGACAGGTGCGGCCTTGTGTGACCGGGAGACAGCGGCCTTGATTTTTGAGACGGAGGGAGCAGGCCGTAAACAACTGCCGGCCTGTGAAACCCCAGAACGGCAGACACACACGCTGCGGTTAGCCAGCGGCCCAAGGAGATTGATCCGCCACATCCTTGGGCAGCGGGCGGCGGAGTCGAGACCCAGCCTCAAACTGCGACGAGCTATGACCGGAGAAATACGGAATGGCCCCCCCAGGCTGAGCCGCGGGGAAGCGGAGTCCTGCAGCCATGCAGTCGAAGTGAATCGAGGAGGAAACAGAGGTACGCCGCAGTCGAGAGATCAACGCGGCAAACCTGGGAATAACGCGGGGGTGAGCGGTGCTGGAGACGGAAGGGAGCTATAATTGAAGCCAGGGGGAAGTGAAAAGGTGCGGCCATTTTTTAACAGACTGAGGGCTATGTCGGGAGAAGACCGATGGGCCTCAACTGTGTCACTGAGCAGTAAATAATCAATCCTACAGTACGCCCTGTGGACACTGTTCACACTGAGCTTATACCGCCCAAATATTGGGAACGTTTCGCCGCACTGGGCCTGAGGAGTGAAACGGCGGATTTAAGCAGTTGAGGAGACAGAACCAGTGCATTTATTCTGGGTGGAGTTGACCAATTGGCGTCTTGGGAAAGAGACCGACGCCTGGAATGTCAAATAAGGGAGGGAACGGAACGAACCCAGTAGAGACAGGAGAGGCCGAATGAGGCACGTTCGCCAGTGATTGTGGGCCACCGGAACCCCGAAATAAATAAATAAACAAAGGGTAGACGCCACTACTTTATTTGAAGAAGGGAACCGGGGCCTCTTGACAGCGAGCGCACTACCGCCTCCTTAGAACGTCAGACCGCATGCAAGGCCACCATCAGAGTGTCGCAGTGTGCCAAGAAGCGGTCCGGTTGTCCAGTGCTTGGGACACCCAGGGGCCCCCGGGGAGAACCTCGACAGGCAGTAAGGGGAATCACTCCCCGGAGCAGGCGGCGAGCTGTATCCAGGAGGGCCCTGGCCTGACAGAAGGTCATCGGTCACAATGTCTGGAACCAGGGGACCAAAGGGCTCACTTCAAACAAAGTTGGATACATTTGCAACCCAGAAAACGGCAGATATGGACATAGCAGCTAAAGGAAGCATGACGGGGCCTGGACCAGAAAAAGATGACCCCACATTAAAGGATATTATGGACGCCATTGCAGGGGTACGTACATCGCTGGAACATAGAATGGACTCCATCACGGTGGAAGTGACACTCATTAGAGCAGATTTACATAACATGAGTGAGAAAGTCAAGAATATGGAAACAATCACCGAGGAACTAAGTCGCAATGCCAAACAAATGAGACATGAAATCAAAGAGCTCCAGGCCGCTAGCAAAATTGCGGAAAGCAAGCTAGATGACTACGAAGGGCGGTCCCGCCGGAACAATGTTCGAATAATCAGAGTCCCTGAAAAAGCGGAGGGGCTGGCGGCGGACCTCTTTGTTGAAGACTTGATTATCAATCATCTGCAACCGAAAGGACTGTCTAAATTCTTCACAGTAGAGAGAGCACATCAGATCCCGGGAGGGAAGACCAAAACCAGGGGCACCGTCGAGACCATTGCTGGTGAGAATCCTTAACTTCAGAGATCGAGACAATATACTACATACCGCTCACACTGCTCCCCAAGTGAAATATGAGAATAGTGAGATAACCTTTTTCCCGGACTTTACGTTAACTGTGCAGAGACAAAGGCGCTCCTTTCTGGGAATCAAGAAGCAACTAAGAGACAAGGGGCTTCCATACTCGATGCTGTTTCCCGCAAAGCTCCGTGTTGAAGCTGAGGGGCGGGCATGGTTCTTTGACAATCCTGGATTGGCCGCAGACTGGCTGGAAGGATGGAGACCCGCAAAAGAGAACAAATCTAGATGATGGAAAGAACATCCCCCTGCAAAACAATCGTCTTCTGCTGATAGATCGGCAATGCTCCCCAACGATGAAAACTCTGAGGATTGACGAGGATACCCGGGAACCAGCAGAGCGGAAGACAGTCATATGGACGTGCTGGGCTGGAAACGCTAAGAGACTCTAGCTATACTACCTGTATTTTCTATGCTGAACTCTATATATTAGTTTACATATGATGGCAGGGATGGGGAAAAATAGCTCCACCCCCTCACAACCTACAAATAGTTTAGGGATTGGGCGACAGGCACTCTGCATAGTTGGGGTTATGGGCAGTTCTAAGCCCAGCGTGCAGGGGAGCAGGGAGGGGGGTATGGATATTTCATTAGTTTTAGTTTGTAAGTTAGACGACAGAGTAGCACAAGACATCATGAGAAGTGGGAGGGATACAGTATTTGAAGCAACTCCCCCTGGCCCTCACTGGTTGCCACATGCATTTAGAAGTAAGACCGCAGGCCTAAGGGCCGAAAGAATTTTGATGAATGCCGGTAGATCCAACAAGCATCACTATGGGTTCAGGAAGGTATAAAAGATTCAAACTCCTGTCCTGGAATGTCAACGGCCTTGGGGATAAGCTTAAGAGAGGAATTGTGTTTCAATTTATTAAAAGACATACCCCGAGGTAGTGTTATTGCAGGAGATGCACTTAATCCGTAACACCTGTAAAGCATTAGCGAGGTGGGGGTATCAACTAGCCGTACACTCCGGTCTCCTCAGGATCCAGGGGGGTGGGAATCATGGTGCGACGGTCCTTTCCAATGGCGATCAAACATACCAGGACGGACACACAGGGCAGGTACGCTGCAATATCGGGGAGATGGGAGGGCGCAGCACTATCCATAGTATCGATGTATGTTCCTCCTGGTTTACAAGCATCAGCATTTGAAGATCTGGGCATGGTTATGCTGACCCTACCCGTGGGGAGAGTGATGATAGGAGGAGACTTTAACTCGATTGTGTCGGGGCACCTTGATCGATATCCCCCGCGAGACACAGGGTCCACCTGGCTGCATTTCCCCAATTTTCTAGAAGCAATGGGACTGGTGGACGCATGGCGCGTTCATCACCCCAGTGAGACGCAGTTTACGTTCCACTCAGGGGCCCAGAACAGTCTCTCGAGAATAGACTATATCCTCACACCAGCGGATCAAGTTGGGTACATTAAAGAAGTCCGGCATTTGGCACGTGGTATCTCTGATCACTCCGCGATTCTGGCCCAGGTAGTGGTTGGGGAGGGACAGGTGGGGAGAATAGCGCCAATAAATTCCTGGTACCTCCGAGTCCGAGCAGTAAAACAGAAAATTACACAAGAGATAGAGCACTATTTCTGAGAGAATGAAGGATCGGTGGGATCTGCCCAGACACTCTGGGAGGCTTTCAAGAAAGTGGTGCGTGGGCATGCGATCTCTCAAAGACTGGGGAAATGTTGACAGATCCACAGGAAATTGCTCACAAATTTGCCAAATACTATCAGCAAATATATGCATCCGATACCACCCGTACAGAGGAAGAACCGAGGGCTCTGCTGTCAGATATAACGCTCCCGACATTATCAACAGAAGAAAGGGCTCTTTTAGAAAGTGACTTCACAAATGACGAGGTGGCACAAGCCAATAGGAGCCTTTAATCCAGGAAAGCGATGGGCCCTAACGGCCTCCCAATAGAATTGTATAAATTAGTGGCAAATAAAATTGCCCCCCATCTCAAAGCCATGTACGAAGAGAGCCGCGATGTGGGCATCTTACCCAAAGACCAGAGAATTGCCACCCTGGTAGTAATTCACAAAGACGGCAAACCCAAAAATGAATGCTCCTCGTATTGGCCCATCTCGCTGCTTAACGCAGAGGCCAAAATCCTTGCAAAACTGCTAGCCGCCCGATTGGTCCAAGTTATTTCTAATCTGGTCCATCCAGACCAATCGGGCTTTATGCTGATCAGAAACACATTGTTAAATCATCGCCGGCTACATGGGGTCATGGGAAGACTGGATACATTGAGAGAGGATGCAGTGGTGGAGTCCTTGGACGCCTCCATGGCCTTCGATACAATTGAATGGCACTATCTGTTCGCCGTCCTGGGAAAACTGGGATTTGGTCCCAGTTTCATGAGTTGGATTCAATTGTTATATACAGGCCCATTGGCGCAGGTGGTTGTCAATAACAAAAAATCCACTGTTTTTCCTCTTCAGAGGGGGACACGACAGGGCTGCCCACTGTCTCCACTGCTATTTGCATTGACGGTGGAGCCACTCGCATCATGGATCTGAAAGGACCCCATAATAAGAGGCTTGAAATGTTCAGAGGATTGGGAAGACCGTATCTCCCTCTATGCTGATGATATATTGTTGTATCTGGCGGCACCCAAGATGTCAATAAATAGGGTCCTCAACATATTTACAAATTTTGGTAAATACTCGGGATACACGATTAATTGGGCTAAATCGGTGATCTACGTGTTATACGGGAAGTTCCCCCCTCTGCCCAAAGGTTGCATAATAACAGAAGTCACGCAAGGCTTTAAATATCTCGGTATATATATCACAACGGATCCGAAGTTGTCCTACACGCGTAACCTCCTTCCCCCGTTGCAGCGACTGAAAAATGATGCAGAACACTGGAAGTCGCTCCCTCTGTCCCTATTGGGGAGAGCGGCGTTATTTAAAATGATGTCCTTGCCGCGCTTTTCATACTTGCATAACTCACCTTCCCCAGTACCAACCAACTATTTTAAAGCCATAGAACTTGCACAGAGAGAACTACTGTGGATGAACAATCTGCCCCGGATAGCGATCCCGAAACTGGTACGAGGGTTGTATGATGGTGGTATCGGGCTCCCAGATATCAAGAAATATTACTGGGTGGCACACTTGGCAGCTATTAATCATTGTACGTATCGACCCAATGATGATCCGGGGTATAGAATGGACAAAGGGCTCTTACCGGGAGGGAGTTATGTCAGGGCACTGTACACTAGACCCACAAAACTGCACTTAACGGGGCCCACGTGGCATTCAGTCCAGGTGTGGCACACTGCTCATAAGAGCATGGGATGGTTGTTAGAAATGGGGGTCTCTAGTTGGCAATGGCTGGCCACTGTCCAAGTAGGGATCCTTCTTCCTAAGTCAGAGTGAGAGGGCTACCCTCTTTAATACCCCTGCTCAACCCTGTGGTAACGTAGCACGAGCAGGTAGGCTTATCTCAGAGGCAGTGTGTGAAGCATTTATGACCATACACAGTAACACAGTGAGGAACACTACAAAGGGACACCACACAAGTAGTTATAAAAAATAAGTATCTTTATATAAAGGCAGATTTATCACAAGACCAATAACTGTAAAAGCCACAATACTGTCAAAAATAGGATAGCTGTTGAAGGACTGTCAAAGATAGTTCAAAGGTTGCAAGAGTAAGGTTCAAATTCAAAGCAGGGGTCTCTGCGCCCCTTTCTCGTTCAGAGGTTGCAACAATAAGGTTCAAATTCAAAGCAGGGGTCTCTGCGCCCCTTTCTCGTTCAAAGGTTGCAACAATAAGGTTCAAATCCAAAGCAGTGGTCTCTGCGACCCTTTCTCTCACAAAGTACCTGTATTCAGTAGCAAAACCAACAAAATGTTGCAAAGAAGTGTTAGCAATTAATTTCCTCACGCGAGGCCGGCGATGCGTTAAAATCCTTGCCGCAAGGGAGGATGATGCGCCGATCTGCTGATGCGTGCGGAGACGATGCGACAAACTTCTTCACGCTAGGCCGCCGATGCGCTGAGGCCTTGCCGCGAGGGCGAAGACGATGTGACGATCCTGTTGCATTTGCGATTGTGTTGTGATGCGAAGAAATAGCGCTCCGCGAGGGAGCGACGAAATCCGGTGCGATGCGATCAAAATGGCGGACGCACGGCGTCCGCAAAGCGATGTCTTGAAGCGATGATTTCTTTGGGGGTTGCGAGCGCTCGGCGACAGCAGCGCGATGATTCTTCCAGCGCGTCTCAGCTGCAGCGGCTCGCAAAGGGGCGTTAGCGATGGTTTCGTGTTGCGAGCACCCAGCGGCAGCAGCGCGATGATTTTTCCAGCGCTCTCGGCTGCAGCGGCTCGCAAACGTGCGTTAGCGACGATTTCCAGCACTCTTTTCTCTGAAGCAAACTAGAGGCCCTGGAACTCACAGGAGCCTCATCAGCAGATAGCAATCCTCGCAGGGAGGAAGCAGGAGGTTGGTGGTGGAGTCTGATGTGCCTGAGACTCCAGCAGGAGGCTAGCTCTTTTCCTAGCCCTTGGGTAATTGCTGTAACAAAAATAAAAGTTCTCTCAAAAGTTCCTTTTCCTCTTCTTCAAGGTCCAGTGGTCACTGCTGCAGGCCAGTGCAAGAAACAACACCCAAGCACAGGGACAGTCACTTCCTGCAGATTCCTCCAGTGGCACGGACAGAGTTTCCTCTCCAGATCCAAAAGCAATACAAAATGTAGGGGTTTGAGCACAGATATTTATACCCCAAAAGTCTTTGTTCTTAGAAGCTACCAGTCACTGAACCTAGCCAGAACCAGTTCTTGCTCAGGCCTGGAGCACTTTGTTTACCAGGCTGCATCCTTCCTTTCAGAAAGAGGGGGTCTGCTAGCAGACACACAGTAGGAGGTGGAGCCAGCATTCACCTTGCCGGGCACAGCCCTATTCAGGTCAAGGAGCCACCCCTCCCCACACTCTAAATGCAGATCTCTCTATTCAACCCAGGTCTGACTCAGCCTGCCCTGCCCCTCTAAAACCAGACAGCCAATACACATAACAGCAGAGCACACTGGAAGGCTTAGGCAAGAAAATACCTACTTTCTAAAAGTGGTATTTTCAAACACAGAATATAAAAATAAACTTCACTAAAAGATGTATTTTAATATTCTGAGCTCAGGCATACTAAATTCGTTTTTCTACCATGTTCCTGGGGCCAGTTAGGACTATAGAATGTAATAGTCAAACTGCCCATTCTAGCCTATGAGGAACAGGTAGCCTTACAGTAGTGAAAAACGAAATGGGGTGTAATTCACTACCAGGACATGCTACACACACCAAGGCATGTCCTACCTCACACATACAATGCACCCTACCCTAGGGGCGACTTACAGGATGCCAAGGGAAGGTTCAGGGGCTGGGAAGTGGGTGCACTTCACAGCCAAGATGGCAGTTCTGGACTGCACACAGACACTGCAGTGGCAGGTCTGAGACACACTTTACAAGCTGCTTCTGTGGGTGGCGCAAACCAGCGCTGCATGCCCACCAGCAGCATTTGGTTTACCAGCCCTGGGCACACACAGGCCACACTACTAGGGACTAACAGGTAAACCAAATAAGCCAATCAGGGATATACCAATTCACATAGACATATTTACCAAGGGAGAGCATATGCACTTTAGCACTGAACAGCAGTGGTAAAGTGCCCAGAGTCATAAAACCAACAGAAACAAGTCAGCAAAAATACAGGAGGCAGGCAAAAAGTTTTAGGGGTGACCCTGCAAAAAGGGCCATTTCCAACAATGGTCTTATAAGATATCGCAAGCCACACCTCTGTGGGACTCGGAACAACTCGGCACATTAAGGAAGACAATGGTCTTTGGTAAATGGGATATGACAGGGATTTCCAGGGTGGGGGATCTGTGGAAGAGGGGAGACGTGACCCCCTTTCCGCAACTGCAACAAGAGTACGAACTATCTAGTACGGAGAGATTTAGATATCTGCAGGAGCGCCATGCCCTACAAGCCCACATCCCAAGGGGAGAAAACCCGCCTAAGTTCACGCCCTTAGAAGATAGGATTCTAGATGAGTACATGCCTAAAAAAGCAATCTTTCTGACATATCAGAAACTAGTAAACCATGCTCCTGACTCCCTCATGCAACTCCGTAGAAAGTGGGAAACTGAAATTTCAGAGCTAGATGACGACGAATGGCAAGAAGCACTGGCCTCCCCCAAGGAGGTAGCAATCTCCTCCAAGCTCAAGCTGGTGCAACTTAAAATATTACACCGAATATACCTCTCTGGCCCAACACTGGTTAAGATGGGTTATAGGAGCGACTCAGGTTGTGGGCGGCAGTGCAACGGGGATGGCACAGTTATCCATATATTGTGGGAATGTATCCATATCAAGAAATATTGGACGGAGGTGCTCCGCAGTATGATGGAGGCATTGGGAATAGGTTTGGAACCCGTGATCAAAAGATGCTTACTGAATATTTGGAAACCTACAGACCTGAATGGTAAAGGGAAAACCTGGGCTACACTGGAACTAATTGTTGCCAAATGGAACATCGCAAAACTGTGGGGGCACAATAGGCACCTACAGTTAACTCAGGTAAAAAATATATGGATTGGTGCATGGTAAGAGAAAAAACAGTATACATGGCCTGGGGATGCCCGAAGAAGTGGACACAAATATGGGGCAAGTGAAACACATATAGAGGTGGTATTTGCACTCCGCCCACTCCCTACCCTTCTCCCCCGCAGGAAGAATGAGGGGATACATAAATATCAAGATGTGGACTCAGGGGACTGTATTTATGTTTACGTTAAGATAATTGAATAACATACTGTGCAAAAGGAAACATCGGTATGATAGAATTGCATGTTGTCTGTATCAACATTACTTTGTCATTAATAAAAAGATTTATAAAAAAAACAATGCACTAACGTCTTTTTATACTATTTTCTATTATACTACAAGTATATGGCATTCATAAGTGAGGAGGAAGGTGCACCAGAAACAGAGTCAATAAGCTTCAAATGTATCCAAATAATTGTTATCCTTTATTGTAGTTGTTGTTAAAATTGGACATCAGCCAACGCTGCTTCATTCCAAATGGAACTCGTCAGGTTTAGATATAGTAATCTCAATCCAAACGTTCTAAGTACGTGGGTCAATAATTCCCAAGGTCAACAACAGGTTAACAGGGTCCTCCACATCCACACGAACGTAGTAACGTGCAGGATGATAATTTTCAGCGTCCTGTATTTTCGAAGGCCAATGCAGTGGCCAATAGTCCCAGTCGATGTCGAAATACGGATTTCCAGGCGGGGGACTTTTTTACAGCACGTCGACATCGACTGGGACTATTGGCCACTACATTGGCCTTCGAAAATACTGGACGTTCGTGTGGATGTGGAGGACCCTGTTTACCTGTTGTTGACCTTGGGAATTATTGACCCACGTACTTAGAACGTTTGGATTGAGATTACTATATCTAAGCCCTGACGAAGTTCCATTTGGAACGAAACGCGTTGGCTGATGTCCAATTTTAACAACAACTACAATAAAGGATAACAATTGTTTGGATACATTTGAAGCTTATTGACTCTGTTTCTGGTGCACCTTCCTCCTCCTTATGAATTACTTATCTGGTTTCCAGTGGAGTGAAAGTGCGGCAATCTCCGGAAGTTGATGCACAGATTATTTTATTAAATTTTTTTCAATTTAGGAACTGAGGTGCTGAACCGTGGTCAGCTGCATTTGCTTGCTTATTTCACAAGTATATGGCATATAAATGTTTTAGACATGTATCTATCCTAGATAATTGTAGACGATAACTGGAGAATTTCCCTACACATCAGTCAAATTCCTACTGGTTAGACACGTCCCTATGATGTCACATTCAGACTTACAAGCAAGGGATGACGTAAAGTCCCTAAGGTCTGACTCTGTCCTATGTAGGCACCAACACCATCTTTGTTCATGGAGACCACCATATTTCCTAACTTAAACAAGGGAAGCCGCCATACTCCCTGATATATGCAGAATCATTGTCATTCTGCCTTTTAACACAGATGTCGCCAGATCTTTTCCTTTCTAGGAACTCTGATATCGTCAAGTTCTTCGATTAATGACATAGATACAACATCTAAGGTGACATTTGTCTGTGCCAAATGTCTCCTCCTCACCCTGTCAAGGTTAATAAGAACACATACAGGCATATAATCAGAATAAATTAGTCTGAATAGAAGTAATTTTGCCTTATATGTTCATAAGTAAACATCTGGGACGCATACCTTGCCACACTTAATCTGTGTCAGACATTCCCAAACTTATGTCAGAAATTGCAATTTCTGGTAGGATTTAATATATAAGGACTGTCACTCGACCACTTGTCAGGACAGGTCCTTCACCCAGATTATCACCCGAGATTCTGCCAGAGATGTTTTCACCCGCTGCCAGCGCACTTCAGACTTTGCAGATGATACACCTCACATGAAGACTGAAGCTGATAAAGCCAAGTACCAAAGGAAGGTCGGCTGACTGCTACTGCAGTGGGTGTTTGCCCTTCGCTGGGAACACTGTCTTCACGCCTCTGCTGATATAGACAGCGTTTGCTGTCAACAAGGTATGCAGTGATTCCCTTCTCCTAAGAAACTCTAGATTGCAAGTTGTTCTGCTGTTCATGCTCTCACGGTATAGCTCATAGAGGTAGGTATTAGGGTGCTAGGTTCTAAATAAATTATTTAGTAATGCTGGAAATGTTCATTTTATTCTCGTTATTTAAAATGTGTCTTGTTGCTGTTTTTTAAACAATCTGTGTAGTTGTTTTAGATGCACTGAGAAACAGATTATTCCTGTAGTAATAAATACTTTTAACATGAAAGTGCTATTTCTTCTTAGTACAGTGTGTGTGAAATTGTGGATAACAAAATAAGATTTGTTGTGGTTCCACTGTGCCCCTGATCTTTTTTTAGGATTGTTAGTAAACCAAAAGCTATACTTCTATGTCAATTACACATTGAATAGTGTCTTGTGGGGCTACAATAACTTGTCTTTCACATTCATCGCTGGTGTATTGAACCAAGTTCACCCGTGACACCCATGGGTGGGAAAGCACACCTTTTCGAGTTACACCAAAATCGTAACATACACAACAATATAGGGTTTGCAGGCTTCCATGTATTGTATGTGAGATCAGAATGAGTTTGCAGTATCACTGCATCAAACATTCCCCATAAAATGATAAAGACTACAAAACGGTAAAAATGTACAACCAAGAAGTTTGCAGCTTTATAAATAACCAGTTCCTTAGTCTTAACAGCAATCACTCAGAGACAATAATACATCAAAATGTAGAATGAGGGGTGGGTGCCACGTTATCTACTATTTCTAGGAGAGGGATGATTTCAGGAAGTGCTTAAATAAGTTTAAGAAGTTGTGTAATCTAATAGTCACTGGTAAGAACCATTACCAGCGGTCAGAACATTGGCAAGAATGCCCTGTAGGCTCTTGGAAGCATCTTGTAATGATGTAGCTTTTGTTAAATTGTTTGCTCTGTTGGGGACAATTTCCTTTGCTTCTAACCACGCAGGAGGCCCAGGAGATAGTCAGTGTCTGCGAAAGATACTAACGGGTCTTTAAATGTTTTTTTCTCATAGTTGGAAGCAAACCCAACCATCCACTCAAGTAAAGTTTTTTCTATGAATATCAGTAGCCTTTAAATATCTAGTATCTTTACCTGGCATGCTGACATAATAAAGAGAAAAGGGAATTCATCACAACAGTGCTCGGAAGGCTAGGATGCAACTTTGCACATTTCACACCTCTTGTTGGACCACACTTTAAAATGAGGAACACACTGCCTATTTTTCCCTCTCAATACTCCTGCGACCAGTGCCTAGTTTGAGCCATGGTTTTCGATGCTCAGTACCGGCACTTAATTGTCAACACCAGCACTTATAACAGTGTGCCACATGGTGGCGCTGTTTGCCTAATTCAGAGATGAGCACAAAAATAATCGTTTATTTATTCAATACCCATTATAAATAACTAATACCTGCCGCCCAAGCCATTCTGTTAGCTTTGAGTGCCTAGAATAGTCTTAACTGTCACACTTGTAGGAGGCGTGTGATGGTTATCAGTTGTATTGATACTGTCATTGGCAGCACCAGCAGTTGCAAACTGCAGTGGCCTCCTGACGAGGGCCTTGGCACTTATTTATTTTTTTACAAATTAAGCACTGCCTACGACCTTATGGTCTTACCATCCTTTACCACTTTACTCTACGATGAAAACATATGCCGTGCTTACCCATAACTCTTATTCATTCTCACGCCCCTTTCCCCGGTAAGTCAGCATCATTTCCTTCCTCTACCCGGCCCCCCACCTAAGGCACTCCATTTTTCCTGAGACCACCACCTAGCGAATGTCATTCATTTTGAAACCCCACCTGAATGCCATTCTTTCAAGCCCCCACCACTGCATAGGAAACACCATTCATTTCAAGACCCCAGCAGAGTGAACACCATTTATTCCCAACCCCCGACCTGGCCTTTCTCAGCTTCTGTTCGCTTTCAACAACAAGGTCTCAGCAGTTTTCCTCCTTCACTGGACAAGAACGCTGCCCCTCCCCATGATTTGAGGGGGACCCACCAGGTCGCTGCTACTAAACTGGACACTAAAGGTTTATGGTTTATGGATGAAGTTAAACTTCGCAAAGAAAAAAGGGCAGCGCCTCTCCCCATCTCCAAAGAGCCAGCCCACATGGTGAGGCTTCCCTCTGCGGTATCCGCTGAGGAGGCCTCCATTTCAGGGCCTCGGTATTTACATGGATACACGGGTTATTGCCAAGTGAGGCTATTACAGTGTTCGCGGTGACATTAATATGAGTGAATGCAGGAAGGAGGATGAAATAAAACATATCCTATTGAAAGGAAACGAGAGCTCCTTAAGAAAGGAAAACACACATAGGAAAGACGTGGGCATATCAGGATACAGATGGGACGCTGGGGAGCCGCGGATTCCACAGGTCTGACGTGATGTGAGCCATGTTTGATACTAGCCGAGTGCGCACCTGCAGACCAGGCCGCAGCACTGACATCTACCGGAAGTGCTTGTGTTGTATTTGAAATACTGTTGCCAACTGCTGCTGCAGGGAATAAATCAAGCTTTGGAGGTGGAGGCGGTAGAAAGGGAAAGCATTATTTTGAAGTGCCTTAACTGCCAAGCAAGACGCCTTGGACCTGCGATCCAGGCGTCCCCTGCGGCCCTAAATTTACTAGGCTGCTGCAGCTGGAACTGAGGCAGAATAGCAACAGATTTCGATGGACATGCCGGTGCTCCTGAAAGGCCAGGAGAGTAGGATAAAGTCAGTCTTGTTTGTCTAGCAGTTGTACTAGGAGACACAGTACTGTTTAGCCCTGAAGTCGAAGCGGCGGGATCTGCGGGAATCAATGTCTCATACATTATTTTTATGTAACAAAAACAGATCCCCTACCTTTGTTAAAAACAACCGTGTGGAATGGTTATTTAGGACAGTTGCGATGCCTCGGCTGAAAGGGAAAGGGAAGAATCTTCAGGGAAAGAAGAACAAACTGAGCCATCTCGCCGGGGGCCTGCTACCTGAAAGAAATATAAATGTGTGAAATTGGTTACTCTGCAAAATGTAAAGGCTGCTTCAGAGCCGTTATTGACTTTAATTGAAGGTTCATGCTGACGAAGATTTATTCCTATTGAGAGTTAATGTAAGCCTGCTATGAGCTTAGTTTTAGAGTGGGTGCTTTCAATGGACAGTTATAAAAATGTACAGTCTTAAAAAAAATATATATATATGCAAAACCTAAATATTTTTGCTCATTTTGTGGCAGCCTATCTTATCCTGTGTGAAATACAAGTTTAAAAATAATGACTTGCATAGTCACAGTGCTTTTTGTCACAGGCTGGGATCTCCTAGCACTTAAAATGAACAAGTCACTGTTCCCCACTGCATCAAGCAGGATTCAATTCAGTGACTCCCTGGTTGCACACACAGGGCCTCATTCACAAAGATAAACCTACACCTTTGCATAAGTTTACTCTTTTTTGGTATTAACAAAGCTGTATTTTAATAGTAAGTTTACGACTGCGGAGACTCTGCAGTCGGGGTGGAGAACTCTGCACATATAAAGATAGGACATGCCTATTTTTTTGTTCAATGATTGTAGCGCCCTTGTTTTGGGTGAAGGGAAATTTGAACTTCTTTTAGATGCTTTGAGTGATCTTAGGCAGAATACTCTATCTTCCAGACAAACCTCTTTAAAATTAGCAGTCATTGAAAATACTTCTGTTAAAAAATGGTACAATAGCCTAACAAGAGGTGTCGCACCTGCATTCGCTCTTGTGCAATGACTAATTTACTGGTTTACATTGACGTTTAGTTCAACCTTACCTCTTTTTCCCAGCTCAGCCTGTAATCTATTGACAAAACTGCCAAGTCACACAGCACCATCATGTGTCCCACTATATTGACACAGTCACCCGGTGATGAGCCAATATCAGTGGCAGCCAACAACAGCTGGAAACCCCTTCACTCATTGGGTTTCCAATTATATCTTTGGAGGCTATTAGAAGCCAATGCCCATTAAGTGGTGTGAAAATACCCTAGCATATTGGCAGCAGCCTCAGGCCGATGGGGGCAGAGGATGGGGCAAACTTGCTTCTCAGGCAGTTCTCAGCATCATACCCTGCCACCTCCATGGCTACGACCCTTTCTCAAAAGGCAAATTTTATTTTGAAGTTGGCAGATCAGGATTGAGGATCAAAAATTGTGTAGCAATTATTTGGCTAAACCAGCAGTCGAAGTCCATTAAGAAAAATTGGATCTGTCGTTCTGAGTGCAATGTGAGCGAGGTCAGTGAGTGTGGAATGGAGTTAAAGATGTGGCTAAAAATAACTAAATATTATGCAACTTTTTGTTGGTCTTTCACTTTCTGGTAACTACATATAAAATAATGCACACGCCAGAAGTGAAATAAATAATGCAAGTTAAACTGATCAATATTTTATGTTATGAAACTTCTATTAGTTAATATGATCACTGCAGATTCTGTGAGCCTGATTCACAAAGGTAAACTTACACTTTTGTGTAAGTTTACTCTTTTTGGTACTCACAAAACTGCATTTTAATAGTAGGATTACGACTGCAGGGACTTAAATAATTTCCTACCCTACACTCCTACAAACCTAGCAGCCCACAACTAAAATATAAATAAAATAACTAAGTATTCGATACATTACATAATTAAAAATCAATTAAATAATTAATTAATAATTAATTGTTAATTCATTATTACCTAATTTACTTTCCACCTTATTCCCCTACAAACCTAACAGCCCACAATTAGCATGTAATGAAAATAAATCAGTATTACATAAATTACATAATAAATATCAATCATATAATTAAATAAAATGTATTAAATAATTTTTAATTCATTATTACCTCATTACCTTTCCACCCTATCCCCTTACAAACCCAACAACTTGCTACAACACTACAAATTACTATTCAAAATTAATTAAAAATTCTAAATCACTTGCAATTCAAATTTATATAAACAATAGTAACACATAAAATTAACAGATCAACTAAAACACCTTAAAATAATTTACAAATATATATTTTTAACCACTATATTGGTGAAAATGCTATTAACAACATGGATATTATTTACAACAATACTGCTTACCTCAAAATACAATATTCTTCTCAACGATATTTGTGCATCACGATATTTGTGTGTCATAATATTTAATTCCTGATATTTCTGTCTCCTGATATTTTCAAATCCATATTGTGTCCAAACACCCCCTGATTAATACCAGAAACCTCCTTACTTAATCTGAACATTGCAAAAATGACTGCCTGAAATGTTAATTCCTCACCAGACATTTTCGCAATATTGTCTGAATATATTCTATATCAGGGCACAGAAAATCATGTCATAAAACACTGCAGAAATGGCATGTCCATTATTAACAGTCCCAAGAGCCCTTTTTACATTATTTGGAAAAGATGTGCTGCTACTAGGTGAATAACTGGAAAAAATATTGCTTTCGCAGTTATTACCACACATCCACCACAACTCCAGCAACAAAAGACTACATTTCCCGAAATCACTGGGAGTTGTGATGGAGTACTGTTGTACCCTTCCTCCCCCCCTCACTTTTTGTTTCCTAATGTCTGTACCTATCCAGAGATGAAGAAAGCACTGCTAACCACGTCAGCAGACATTTTACCCTCTCTGGAGTATTACTGGGAGGTTTAAAAGGACCCTCAAAAGCCCTGACTACCAGTGCCCTTGTGCTGTATGAGATATTTATTGCACCCAATAAAATTAAATATCTCAGGGTTAAGTGTTTATCGGGGGATATCTCTTATTAGAAGTTAAGCCCTTAAAAATGAGGCATAAATTGAAGAATTTGTCGCTTTTGGCACCAAACTCTGCTTGGCCCAGTATTTTCTGGGCATTTTCTCCAAGTAAATAGCGGCAGATTTGACTTGCCGATATGTACATGGAAAACCTAATGCACCCTGTAATTGCTGGATGTGGTAAACTCTTCACAAATCATAATTCCGACCCCCTGCCTAAACAGAGCTTTGTACAGGGGTCAGAGTTTTTTGTGATCAGGTCCAAAGTGTGGCTTGCTTCAACTGGTCCGAGTTAGGTGATTGCATCTTGGCTACTCTAACATTGGGCATTGCACCCCTGATCTATGGTCTTTTTGGCTGATGCCAATTTGTTGTTGTATTTGTGCTCCTCAGGTAAGGCACTATACAGATTTAATTTATAGGTACTTGTCCAGTGTCTATGCCCCACTCTTGTAATGATGGAGATTACCAACCTTTCCCTGACTTCTTCCTTTGAAAAAACGTGCGTGGCTTTAACCCCTTCGAAATTTGCATGACAGTTTTTAATATAGTGCTATCGATGCTTTTACACACAAAGACAAATACCAAAGCATTTCCACCTTTGTCTCATAGTGATGCAATCCCAGCCTGATCCAGGAATGGTACATCTCCATCTCTAGTATGTCCATATTTGTGCTCACCTATCGTGATAAAAGACATATTTGACCAACCGATCAGAGAACAGAGACATGGAAGAGCACTTATAGTGAGCTGTTCAAGAGCGCCTTGCATCCATAGCCTAAATACCACTCATGGCACGCTACATTACCAAATACACCTATCAAGCACGCCTTGCTTATTTCATTCATGTTTTCTATCAGGGCTGTCCAATGTAAATCCAGGAGGACCAAATCCATTCCAAGTTTTTCAAGATGTTCCCACAAGATCAATATATGTACTCCGATTCAAAATGGAACTAATTTACATAGTCAGTGGTTATTCTAAAAATCTGGTAAGGCACAGATTTGGCCCTCCGGCACCAATGCTGTACATCCCCCCCGTTATAGGATCATGCAGAGTCATGGCAATTGATGCTCCAATCTACCTGCAGCACTGTGCAAACTAAGAGGCCTGATGTACTATTATTCCATTTGACAAAAGGGGTCGCAAATTGCACACCATTTCTTTGCAAATAGTATTTTGTGAACTGACCTATGTACTAATACTTTGAATCACAAAGGTTCGCTGAACAATCTGCTTAATTAATATCCATTAGGTAGTCACAATTTAACACCCCATGTGACTAGCCGTGAATACAGGGATGGTGGCCTACAAGGAAAAGTAGACCACCATCCCAGTGATTGTATTCCAATATGGAAAACATTTTTTTTAAGGTAGCCCAAGCCCATGTTCCTTAAAGGAATGAGTGATGCTTTTTTAAAAAAAAAATAAACGTTTTCAAGGGGGGTATGCAGTGGTCCCCTGGATCACTACCTACTCCCAAAGGGGAAGGGTCAATTAACACTCCAACCCCGAGTGGGTGGGTAACTAATTAATGGTTTGCAATCGCAATTGTAGTCGTAAACCAATGATAAATTCCTTTCCAAATCTGAAATAGGAGGGGATGCCACTTTCAAGGCCTTTTCTATGCGTGATTCGGAAGGGATCTTAAAAATCATTTTACAAAGCGGAAAGAATTTTCTGACACCTAAAAGGGCTTTTGTACATAAAGTTTTTGAGAATCGCACAACTCGCCATCGCTAAAGGCCTTTGTATATGAAGCATTTAGCTTTAAAACTCAGCATGCCTTCAGCTTTTGTTAGTTTAGTCGGGGAGGTGTTAGTACATTTTATCAACTAATGTCTATTAACAGCCTCGAATTATCACTAAAGGTTGTTTAAAATAAAGCATGAGGGGTGAAAGAATGCACAATATAAATTCTACTACCTTGACCACCTGGTGCAGGCACACACAGAAATTAACTGAATGTTGCGTCGGGGTGACCAGAGACCAGAATGCGCCTGGTTAACAAGACTTAGGCTCTATCTTCCATTTTTCCATTTCTGCTCGACAGGATTTGCATCCTGAATGAACAATTCCATTTCTTCTGACTCAAGGGTGTGAGTTGTTGCCCCTTTTAAGTGATATGGTTTTCCTTTAAGATGTAAGATAAAAAGCATCTGTCTTCTGCACGTATGTGCTGTAGGAGATCTTTGCAATGTTTGTCTCAGAGGAATCACTTGGTTTCTACTGTAATTATAGTTGTTGTTTTGTCTCTGATTAATTAGTTGGATTCCTGCAACAAGTGACGTGTGGAATGGTCGTCTCCTACGAGCGATGTGCTTTTCAGTCATTCTGGATGGATGCAATTGATGTTGCCAAGGAATTACACAGTTTTCTAATATACACAACAGTTGAAGCATCTGGCTTGGTTGAATTATTTGCACTGTTCTCTAACATTTGCAGGTTCAACCCAAATCTTTTGTGTGCAGCATACTAGGATTTGTCATCAACTCTGTAAAATAGTGCTCCCACTGATAACTGTGTAGTGTAGTTCCTATTTCCCTAATAGGCTCTGCGCATTGGAATAATATACCCTATAGATTCGACATAGGACTGAGGTCAGTATGTCCCTATCGAGTATATTAAACTTAATTACTTTGTGCCAGCTTACTCAGAGGCCACTAGAAACTCCTTGTAAACAAGAAGGGAGTAGTTTCTGGCAACCGCATAAACATGACAACTTTGTTTCCCTTTAGAATCGGAACACTCTCAGAATCGTGGAAACAATAGATAACAGTTTCACTCAGCTAATCTTGCATGCTTAGTTTCTTCAGAGTTACACAGAAAGAATAGATGGGCGTTTCAATAAAAAGGATTTATTGAACAGTCTTGTTTCTCGTGTAAGAGATATGAGCTGTTATGATCACAAGACAGTATGCGAGATATATAATGCACAGCGTAAGTAGTAGAAAGAAATAATACTGCGCTAGCATTATCTTTTAGCTATGACACATATATTCATATACATAAATAACATAAGCTAAAAATGTGAGTACTCATAAGATGCTTCTCTAACTAGTCCTACCCCAGTGTACCTAACCTAAGTGTAGTGCAAGGTAAGAAGTAGGTGAAGTATTCTATAGTATGGTATGCTATAGCCTAGTATGCCAAGTCTAGTATGCCAAGTCTAATATGCCAAGAGTCCCTCTAGGTTCTAGTCAGCTTCATACCTTGAGAATGAGAGAGGTGGGAATCTCCTTCCGGATCTCGAACTCTAACACCCCGCGAAGGGAGTCATAACACTGGAAGCTGGATTCTCTGCGAGCGGGGATGACAGCGTCTCTTGTCAGTGCGTCAGGCCGGGACACGGGCTCCTCTAAAGTCGAGGTCTCCTCCCACTTGCTTGGGCAAGGGAAGGTATATTTATACCTGGTAGGTGCCTTGGAATGTTAGTATTGACGTAAAGTCGGGCAGAGGAAGACGTCAGGAATGAACCCTTAAGGTATAGCGGTTCATGCATAATAAATGAGTTCTTGGAGAAATCAATAATCCTGTGCTAGGGGACCTCCCAAGAGCTTAAGGGTCTGGTTTCTAAGAACTCGTTGTGACGTTAGGGTGGACGGATGTAAGTGACCATGCCAGTATTTGGACAGCATGGCTAATGCCTAAATAAGGACTGGGATCTTATGCCTATATAAGGGCAATGCGAATTGTGCCTATATAAGGACATGTTTCAGGAAAACCTATATACGGACACCTAAAGCGGAATACAACAACTGGATTCATGTGATTTCCACAGAGGTACGGGATGGATTAGTTGTACCTTCCTTATAATGTAATGACCCTCCTTCTAAAATAATGATCCTCTGTTAAGGTGTAGGTCATGTTATAAGCAGACAAGAGAGTGATGCAGTCTGGGGGGGCAGCCAAGCAGAAAAGAGATGCAAAGAACTAGAGGCAATGGCTGCAATCATTGCCGCTACCTGATATTTTAGGGGAGATGGTCTTGCAGAGATCCAGCTCTACAGAGGTCATTCATACCAAAAACATTGTTAAAAACTTACTGTAGAAATGAAACCACAACACTATTCACCCACATCGGGCATCAAACACTGGGTATCATATACTATACTATATATACAACAGGCACATCTGCAAACCTTCTTCAAGCTCCAAACAATCATACCTCATACTGTAGGTCCAAAAGCAAAAAGCTTAGCTTTGCAGACCGCTTGCACCTATACTTCAAGGAAAGTGTACCTGAATATAAGCAGGGCCACTGGAATTATAAGGTGGCGGCAGGGTTGACTAAATTATGCAGCAAGAAAAAGGAAATTATGCGGCATAACACAGTAGATTTTTTATAGTTTCACTTCATTATTTTGTAATTTTTTCACAAGGTAATACTGTGTGGGCAAAGATTTCACCTTATTAGTATCAGTTTAACAAACAAATACAGAAATAGGCAACTGAAAGATGACCAAATAACCTTTGCGAAGGGCCTTCCACTGCGCGCGAACATATGTTGCAATGTTTTTCGTATTTTAGTTACTTTTGACTGTTTAAGCTAGAAACAAGATTTGTTTTTTGTTAAAATCTGCAGATTATATAGCAGATGTTGGATTATGTAGCAAAAGCGGCAAATCTATAATTCTGCGAAAAAGCTGAGGCCGCAGAATCACATAATTCCATTGGCCCTGAATATAAGACATGCACACACTTAACAAACAAAGGCTTCTCTTAATCACACTAGAATACAGTCTGGCCACTTTATCAGCAAAACTACAACACACATGGTGACCAGCTTCTATTATGTCCCTCAGTTAATCAGTTATAAGCATACTACAGGCTACAATTAGCAATCTATCCTGGACGTATATAGGCCACCACACTGCATATCCGGCATTACTGACTCCTTCCTTGAGTTAATATGCAGTCTTGGCACCTCATATAACCATCTGCTGGTCATTGGGGATTTCGATTTTTGGTACAACCCTCCAGCAAATTCCAAGGACAAACAGTTCTTTAACCTCCTGTCTTCTTTATCTTTCACATAATAGGACCAATTACCTACCCATGCTAAGGGGCATATTTTGGATTTGGTATGGTCGCACAACATATCTATCAAGAAGTATTGGTCCTCCCTTGCATATGGTCAGATCCTGACCTCATTAAATTTGAAGCATTTCTGAGGACTGGCAGTGCATTGAGTAATGTGTTCCTGAGCACCTTCCACAACTGGAGCGCGCTAAATCTCCAGGAAATGACTAATACCCTCCATGAAACCTGCCCAGCCCCTTTGTTGAACATACTTCTCTTGGTTTTTTTTAACTGGCTGCAAAAAGTCTGTGATGTACATGTCCCGGAACATACTTGAATAATGCGGCCTTCTTCTAAACACCCTCGGTGGGTCAATGATTAAACGAAAGTGGCAAAGCTCAAGCAATGCCAACTTGAAAAGCAATGGTGCAAGAACTATGGCACTTTAGAAAGAGAACATTTTAGTGAGGGCTTGAGGAAGTATGAAAGCTTGCCCCTCACCACCAAATCCTCTTTGTATTCTAACAACATTAATTTAGCGGCAAATAACCAAAAGGAAAATGTTAAGAAATTAAGCAAACTCACTTGTTCCAGGTGGGTAACCCAGGAGATCGAACCCTCCTAAATGCTGTGCGATGCACTCAGCACTTTTTCCAGTAAGAAAATTAAATCAATTAAGGATAGAATTCCAATCACTTGTCTGCCTCAACAACCTGAGAAGAATGTGGACTACAGCACCATTAATTCTCATTCCTTAGAACAGTTTCCCCAGCACCAGCATGAGACCCTTATGTCTCTCTTGAATTTGGTGAAAACAGGCTCCCTGCTGGATCTCTGCTCCCATACTATTATGCGAGCTTTGTCTGTCATAACAGCCAATTCTCTGTTAGACCTTTTGAATAAATCATTAGCTCAGTGCATTGTTCCTGACAGATTTATAGCTGATGTGATACTCCCCTTGCTGAGGAAGCCAGGCGACGATCCTAAGCTGCTAAAAAATGATCGCCCCATTTCACTTCTCCCCTACGCAGCCAACATTTTTGAAAGTTTTGTTACTCACGAGCTAAGCAGGTTCCTTTATTCATCCAACTTTCTTCATCCACCGATAGCTGGTTTCTGTCCAGGCCACATTACAGAGGCAGTGATGCTTTCTGTTCTCGATGATCTATGATGGAAGTTGAATTCAGGACATGTGTCGCGCTAGTTCTCCTAGATTTATCGTCCGCCTTTGATGCTGTCAACCAGGCGATTCTGCTGAATTGTCTGATGGTGGTTAGGTTATCAGGTCCGGCTCTAACTTGGATAGCTTCCTTTCTAGGAGGCTGCAAATAGGTAGTGCAATTTGGCCCGTTTTCTTCTTTTAAGACCGATGTCAACAGTGGTGTCAGGATTCCTGCCACAGCACACCTTTTTTGATTATCAGATATACCGGTATGACTAATATCATTCCTCCCAACACTTATGAATGAACAAACGTATTGTACCCTGACTTTTGACCATATTACATGCTGTTGGTAATAGCTAGCAGCAGCTGGTGTACCCTGATTTGTTTGAAAAGGCTTAATAGCTTTTACAAATGTTTTACCATGCATATGCAAGGTCAGGTTTCGGGCGCCACGGAAATATCCAGAAAATCAATCAGAATTAGCACCAAACAACCGGCATAGATGACCTCAATGTGAACCTACCGCAAGACAGCCCTCATCAAATTAATCCCCTGCACCTGTTACTTGCTATAAGCAATTAGAATGTGACCTTTGTGAACATTCTAAAACACATTCTAGAAAGCAGCCTAATCAAATAAATTATCTGCACCTGTTCCTTGTTACAAACAACTAGAATGTGACCTTTATGAACGTTCTAAAGCAGTCTTATTTAAAGACTGTCCACACTCCTCCCCTTCGCTAAACCTCTTTGCCTGCCAGTTACCTATTTCCCGGCTTCCATGGCTCTGTCTTGCCAACTCCCTTGTTCCTTCCACTTCAACCTCACCGCAAAGGATGTCCCACATCAGTCTCACACCTGGATGGAAAAAAAAGAAGAAAAAGAGAGAAGCATTAACAGACTTGATTTCGCTACACGCTGAGCTCAGTCGCAACATTGTGCTTGCAGACAAGGTAACCAGTGTTTTTGTTCAACTTGTACTTTCTGTTGGCAGGGCTCTGCCAGAAAGACCTTAGGTGAAGCTAACCCCATCCAAGTTAGCTTGTGGGTTTGATGCTGGAATCATACTCATTACAGTTTCAAAACTTTGATGATGGAACCTCTATGGACTTTCTAAAAACAACTGACAACAAAACAAAAGGTTGATTGAGATATAAAAAGCTTTCGTGAGGTGATACCTTAAACGATATAGCTAATACGAGACTAAAGCCTTATTATTTGTTTGTTTATAGATAACATATCTGCCAGTACCATTCATCAGACTGGTGTGAATGCCTGCTGCAGTGTTGCAGTTGAGTAGACGAGCCACAGCATGTTTGACTCCACATGCTCTCTCCATCCCAACCCCCTTCCTCCTAGGATTTGCCACCAGAGCAGTGTCTCCTTCTGTACACCGAGGGCAAGTCTCGAGGGGATTCGGGAACTAGGGTCGCTGCCCCATTGGAATCACCTGGGATTCAAGTAAGTGGCTTATGACAGAAGGCTAAGTCACATTCCTAACATTCCTTTCGGGCTGCGCCACGACCAATCAAGACCAAATAGTCACGGACGATCAAGCACATGCCTTATCAGGGGACCTCAATGACACTAACAATCTGTCTGAGCTAATGAAGCAGTTGCAACTAGATCTGAATAGGTTAAAAGCAGAAAATGCAACACTTAAGGAAGCATTGCAACAAGAGAGGACACATTTCACACAACGGAGGGATCCTAAACCCAAGGATAGTTGCCCAGTTTTGACCTAGCCTGTGTTTGGAGAACCATTTCAGAGAGGGGCGTTTACAACTACAGACCAGAATCTGCATGTATCTGTCTCTACACCCAGTCCTTGGACCTTAGCAGCTCCAGAACTCTTTCATGGCGACAGTACTAAATTTGCAGCCTTTGTGAGTCAATGCCAATTACATTTCATATGCAAACCTCTGTGTTCCCCACGGACGCTGCTAAAGTAGCATTTGTAATCTCATAATCTGCTAACTGGGCAATTCCTTTAATAAGAATAAATGTTCCCCTTTTGTACAACTATTCTGCTTTTAAGGCTGCCATGACTAAGTTATTTGCAAAACATATTTTTATCCAAGAAAGTGACAATGAGTTATTAAACCTACAACAAGGTTCTAAGGACCTGCTGACATATCACTACTTTCAATCGACTGGTGGCAGAAACACGCTGGCCAGAAGAGAAAAGAACATCCTTATTCTATCTAGGGTTAAGAGAGGACCTTAAAGATTCCCTCTTGCACATCGCTGATCTGTCCGATGACTGTGCAGAATTGATTGATCTTGAGGTTAAGCTAAATCACTGATTGGGTGAGCGAAAGGGTGACCGATCTCACAGTGACACTAGAGTAATTGTTCTCAAAACCGAGAAGAAGGAGTCAGACAGAAAAACTCTTGATACTGAACCTATACATATAGGAGGTATAAGGGGTCCACTATCTAATGAGGAAAAGGAACGTAGCTGCAAATTAAGCCTATGGCTTTATTGTGGCAAAACTGGTCATTTCACTAGGGAATGTTCTGCAAAACCAAAAAAGACTAAGGCTGTGGCTAGCGTAGAGGTTGATTAAGGACAGGGAAAACTAAGACTCTCGACCAGAAGGGAGATTGTCTCGTCGAGAGAAGCTGTACAGATCTCACAATATCTGACCAATGTAGGAACACGAATTCCACGGCATCTGAACATCTGAGTTACAGTAATCCTATTCCCACAGCGAGGCACATAATATCCATGCTTATTGACTCAGGGGCCACAGTCAATTTCTTTGATCTAACCCTAGCTGCCAAGCTCGGGCTCACAAAAGTTCCCAAAGAAAAAACTGAGCCTGTGTGAGCAGTAGATGGTTCAGAGTTGTCTTCTGGACTAATTTGTTTTCAGGCAGAGGCTTTAACCTTAGAGTGCGATAATAGACATAATGAATGACTTGTCTTAGATCTAATAGACACTATCACCTTTGGGGTAATTTTGAGAGTACCTTGGCAAGAACACCATAATCCAAAAGTCAATTGGGTATACCACACAGTAACCTTGGACTAACCATTCTGCACTACTGCCTTCTACGAAGAGGCTCCAGAAGTGTGAATACCTCTGCATTGCGCCTTGGTCCAAGGAACAGAAAACCTTAAACTACCCAAAGAATACCAGGACTTTCAAGATGTTTTTGATCCCATTAAAACCACCCAACAGCCCCCACACAGAGCCTTTGATTGACGCATTGATCTCCTCCCGGAAGCAACTGCAGTAGAGTTTACGCGTTGGCAGAACCTGAAACTCAATATCTACGCAACTATCTGGATGATCTACTAGAGATATGTTTTATACGCCACTCCACATCACCTGTCTTCCTCACTCTTCTTTGTACCCAGGAAGAATGGGGAGTTGAGGGCTTGTGTGGATTATAGGGCGGTCAATAAGGTGAACCAATATCCTCTCCCGTTAATTCCGGTACTACTTGATCAAGTCAGAAATTCCACCATTTACACGAAACTAGATTTACAGGGAGCTTCCCACTTAATCCGTGTACGAGAAGGCAATGAATGGAAAACTGCCCTTTGGGACTAAGTTCGTGCTGTTTGAGTATACTGTTTTGCCCTTTGGGCTATGTAAAGCTCCAGCAGCATTTCAATATTTTATTAAAGAGGTCTTGAGGAAGTTTTTAGATGTTAGTGTAATCGTCTACATAGACAACATTCTGATTTACTCAAACATAGAACAAGAAAATGTACAGCATGTACACACCATCTTGCCTCGCTATGGACCCCAAAAAGGTAGAAGCCAATACCAATTGGCCAACTCCAACAAATGTCAAGGAAATTCAACAGATACTTGGCTTCACCTATTCTTATTGTTGTTTCATCTAGCCCTTTTCAGAGATAGTGGCGCCCATAACACAGCTGATATAAAAAGGGCAATCATTCGAGAGGTCTCCAGAAGCCAATCAGGCATTGCAACTGTTAAAAACTAAATTCACCACTGCACCCATTCTTCAGCATCCCAATCCAGACCAGCCCTATTGTGTCAAAGCTGATGCTTCGCAGGTTGCTGTAGGAGGAATTTTATCTCAAAAGAACCCAAGAACTGGTCACATGCATCCCACAGCCTTTTATTTAAAAAAAACATCTACCTGTGGAGCAAAACTATACGGTGGCTGAAAGAGAACTTCTGCCCATTAAACTGGTGTTCACTGAATGGAGGCATTACCTACAGGGGGCTAAACATACAGTCACAATATTCTCAGATCATAAAAATGTACAATTCTTTAGCTCTGTTAGGGCCCTTACCCCCGTTAAATGTGATGGTTGCATTTCTTCAGTGGGTTCGATTTCATCATCACCTATTGCCCAGGGGCGAAGCAGTTACAGTCTGATGTTCTTTCTAGACTGGGATATGCTCACTCTTCCCATTCCACATCAGACTCCCCTACTATCATTCCACTGGAAAAGATAGTCGCAGTCAGCGAGGGTGACACCTTTTGTGGCCTTACAAGAAGAATATAAAAACTAAAGGCCGAAGAATGAATCAAAACACCTAACCATAATATCACAGACAAGCTGCTCCTTCACGCTCAGAAACTGTACATCCCTACTATACAATTAAGTCATCAGGTAATTCAATGGAATCATGACACAGCATTAGCAGGGCACCCAGGTATAACGAAAACCCTAAGGAGTTGTCAAAAAACCTTCTGGTGGAACAACATTTGGAAGGATATACAAGAATATGTATCTGGTTGCCCAAGTAGTGCACAAAACAAGAACACACCCACTCCACCTGCAGGCATTTTACAGCCTTTGCCTATACTCCCAGTTCCTTGGCACACCATTAGTCTGGATTTTATTACTAAACTTCCAGCAAGCAATACCTTCACTACCATTTTAGTAGTTGTTACCTTTTATCAAAAATTGCACTTTTCACCCCCTCAAAAAGATACCCACCGCCGCAAAATTTAGTCAAATATTCATTGATCATATCGTAAGACTGAATGGTCTACCGACAAAAATCATCTCAGATCATGGAGTTCAGTTCACATCTAAATTTTAGAGAACACTCTGTGATAAGTTAAGAATAGAGGCAGTCTTGTCATCTGCCTTCTACCCACACACCAACGAGCAAACTGAACGGGTCAACCAATCCCTAGAAACTACACTAAGATCCTTACTATCCACGTACACAGGACAATGGGATCAGGCCTTACCCCTAGCTGAATTCACTTATAATATTAGCACCCACTCAGCCACAAACTACACACCTTTCTTCTTCATGTCAGGAGAACATCCTAAGGCCCTTCGCATTGATAGATCAGGAGTTTCTACTAAGCTACCTTCAGTCACAGAAAGATTAGAGGAACTGCAGGAGATTAAATGCTAGGACAAGTTTAGCAAAAGCCAAATTGGTCATGAAGGCACAAGCATAGAACCCTAGCACCTATATACAAGGAAGGAGACAGGGTATGGCTATCAACACAGCACCTACAACTAGATGGCCCAAGAAAACTACGACCACAGTATATAGGTTCTTATGACATTATCAAGATAATTAATCCAGTCACCGTCAAGCTAGGGCTTCTCCCTGAATATACTATCCACCGAGTGTTTCACGTTTCACTGATCAAGCCATACCACCCTCCACACAAAATGATACCCTACCACCACCCATTCTGATTAATGGCCAACAAGAGTACTGTATCCTGGACTCTCAACGCTCTCAGGGAAAACTATATTACCTTACAGATCAGAAGGGTTATAACCCTTCAGAACGTTCCTGGGACCTGGCCTCTTTGGTTCATGCCCCCTGTCTTGTGAGACGATTTCATGCCCTCCATCCCACCAAACCACAACCTGTAAACCTGCCTTTGGGAGGGGTGACTGTCAGGATTACTGCCACAGCTCACCTCTCTTGACTATCACAATATACCGGTATTACTCATATCATTCCTCCCAACACTTATGAATGAACAAACGTCTTATACCCTGTCTTTTGATCATATTACATGATTTTGGTAATAGCTAGCTGCAGCCGGTTTTCCCTGGTTTGTTTGAAAAGTCTTAATAGCTTTTTCAGATGATTTACCATGCATATGCAATGTCAGGTTTCAGACGCCACAGAAACATCCAGAAAATCCACCACAATAGGCATCAATCAACCAGCAAAGATGACCTCAACGCGATACTACCAGAAGACAGCCCTCATCAAATTAATCCCCTGCACCTGTTCCTTGCTATAAGCAATTAGAATGCAACCTTTGTGAACATTCTAAAACACCTTCTAGAAGGCAGCCTCATCATGTTAATTATCTGCACCTGTTCCTTGTTACAAACAATTAGAATGTGAACTTTATTAACGTTCTAAAGCAGTCTTATTTAAAAACCGTCCACACTCCTCCCCTTCTCTTAGCCTCTTCGCCTCAACTAACCTGTTTTACGGCTTCCAGGACTCCTTTTATGCCAGCTCCCTTGTTCCTTCCACTTCAACCTCACTGCAAAGGAGGTCCCGAAGCAGTCTTGCACCTGGATGGAAAAACAAGTAGAAAAGGAGAGACGCCTTAACAGACTTGATTTCGCTGCGCGCTGAGCTCAGTCACAACACTATGCTTGCAGACAAGGTAACCAGTGTTTTTATTCAACTTCTACTTTCTGCCGGAAAGGACTTGGGTGAAGCTAGCCTCGCCCAAATCAGCTTGTGGGTTTGATGCTGGAATCACACTCACTATAGTTTCGAAACTTTGATGAAGGAGCCTCTATGGACTACCTAAAAACAACTGACAGCAAAACTAAAGGTTGGTTGAGATATAAAAAGCTTTCGTGAGGTGATATCTGTAGGTTGCTGTCTCTGTATATACTATATCAAAGTAAGGTATGGTGTGCACAGAGTCCAGTGGATCCCAAACGGTAGGCAAAGGTAAAAGTAGATAATACTTTACTCGTTATTTGTGGTAGTGTGGGCAAGCAGTAAGGCTTTATCAGAGGATAGTGTTAAGCATTTATTGTACACGCTCAGGCAAGAAATTATGTCACACACTCAAAGACTGAACTCAGACCAATTTGTTTGTATAAAAATATTATTTAGTGGTATTTTATTTTTCTAGAACCAAGTCAGGCCTGGTACAGGTAAGTGTAATACTTTGCAAGGGTAATGCAGTTGAATACAGTTGAAATGCAGTAGAATGCAATTGGATTGTTTACAGGTAAGTCAACAGTCAAAATTACTTTTCAGTTACTTTTGTGATTACTTTGTACGTTACTTTTCAGATTACCTTTTAAGTTAATTTTTCTACTCAGTGTGATATGCCTAGATATCACACTGGGACACTTCTTAGAGAAAAGGTAAGCAATTCAGTTTTTGAACATTTGCAGTTTCTTAGGTTTTCATTTAAACCAAGTCCACACAGAACAATTTTCACAAGGAAGCAGTCAATGCACTCCTATTGGAGAAAACAATGTTATGGGTTTGACGGTAAGTACTTAGGTTTTGGAGTTCGTTTTCTGGGATTAGAACCAGGGTTCTCCCAGGGTCAAGGATGCACTCTCAAAGCACCCTCAGCGGCACTAGGGCGGCTGGGTGTAGAATGCTGAGGCCTAATGTTATCCTACGGGGGATAGGGGGCCTCCGGTTGGTGGCTGCTCATGAGCAGGCCACAAGGTTGTGGGAGAAAAGCTCCTGGGGTTTAGTTCAGGGCAAAGGGGGAGGGGGATCCGAGTTAGCACACAAGGTGCACCCACAGTGCCACAGGGGCGGCCAGGTGCAGAGTGCTGATTTGGCATCGGGTGCCCTGTTGTTTTCAATGGGTGTTGCCGGTTTTGGATTTTGGCTGCAGGCTCGGTCCAGGAAGACTTCCAGGAGGAACCAACAGCTGGGCAGCTAAGTCAGAGGGCTTGGGGACGTAGATGCACCTCTGGTTCTCTTCTCCAGGGTGCAGGGCGGCTGGATGCCGGGGTGTCTTTTGAGGTCGGAATTCACACAACCGGGCCACTCGCGGTTGAGGGGGTCTCCGTGCAGAGGCTGAAGGCGATGTCAGGGAGTCCTGGAGGGGTCAACCCATGGTGGACTCTGACTCTGGAGCACTGGGGGACCTCGCTCATGCAACTGTACCCTCCCCATTGGTATAGTGCACCCAGCTAGAGGGGTGTCTTACCTATACCTTAGGCTATGGGTTGCAGGCATGGCACACAGGTATGTGTGCCATGTCGACTCTTCACTTTTCTCTGCACCAAAACACGCACCCTGCAATGGCAGTCTGTGGGTGTTAAGGTACAGGACCTCTAAGGGTGGCACAATGTGTGCCGCAGTCCCTAGAGGCCTTCCCGGGTCACAGTGCTCTTGGTACCCTTTACAAGGGACTTACATGTGGCCAGAGAGGTGCCAATTGGGGGTACAAAGGTACAGTTTTGGGAAAGAACACAGGCCCTTGGAACCTGATTGGCAGGGACCCAGGACACATCAAGTCAAAGTGCATCAGAAATCTGGCAAAAAGTGGGGCGGGTTACTGCAACAGAAACCCAACTTCCTACAATACCTTAAAAGATATAACTAATAATAGACTAAAGCCTTATTATTTGTTTGTTTATCGATAAGCTATCTTCTGGTACCATTCATCAGACTGGTGTTCATACCTGCTGCAGTGTTGCGGTTGAGTAGAAGAGCAACAGCATCTTTTGACTCCACAAGCTCTCTCCATCCCAGCCCCCTTCTCCCTGGGATTTGCCACCGGAGCATTGTCTCCTTCTATACACCGAGGGCAAGTCTCAATGGGATTCGGGAACTAGCGCTGCCTGGCCCATTGGATTCACCTGGGATCCAGGTAGGTGGCTTATGACAAGTGGTGTCCCCCGGGGCTCAGCATTATCTCAGTTTCTGTTTGATGTTTACATCTGCCCATTGATCTTAGCCCTGGCTAGTCAGGGTTGTAGTTTCTATAACCACACTGATGATTTACAGTTCATTTTCTGGCTTAAAGGCACTGCCCAATCCCACAAGGAATTTCAATCTACCCTGAAGTTAATTTGTTATCGGGCGGGGACTAACTCCAGCAAGCTCAACACCGATAAGACTGAGATGGTTATTCTCAATTACAGGGCAAATCTCTGGGTCAACACCTACTGGCCCTCTGAGCTTGGTGCCTCTCTGGTTCCAGCGACCTCTGCCAAGAGCCTGGGCATCATGGTAGACAATCAAATGTCCATGATCCCAAGATCAAGGCAGTCATGACAAAGTGCTTTGGCCTATTGAAATCCATTAGGAAGGTTGCTCCTCTTCTGTCATCCGTGGCTTTGAATGTGGCAAACTCCCTGTATTTGGGTCTCCCTGCAACTTCCTTACATAAATTACAAATAATTCAAAATACAGCAGTAAGGATAATTTGCAAATTGCATAGACATGCACATATCTCTCCTTACTTAATGAAGCTTCACTAGCTCCCCATTAAACAGAGAGCTGCATTTAAAACACTTTTTATTATTTAAAAATCCATTCATGACCAGGCTCCAGCCTTTGTAACAAGCAAAATTAAGAGGTTTGTTCCTCTATGACCTTTCAGATCCTCTCTTGCCAACCAGTTGAGGATCCCTTGGTTCAATCGACTGAAAGCAGGGGGCAAGAGCTTCTCTGTCCTGGCCCCCTTCGTAGGGAGCTCACTCCCTTGCTCAATCAGGTTGGAACCTAACTTCCTGAGGTTCAGGAAGCTTTTGAAGGCCTGGTCGTTTAATCAAGCTTTTGATTAGCCTCAACACTCTCTCCTCTCAGGTTGGCACAGCACCAAGAAACCCTTTGGTATGCATACGCTCTATTTGTTTTCATAACGTAACATCTAGAGTTGTTGCTGCTAGACCTAGTATGGCCCATGAATGACCCTCTATACCTGTTGGGGTAATAGGCTTGATTAATTTAAAATAGCTCACTTAGGGCATCATTATGAGGTCCTCATTATCTCCCCTGTAACTCCGCCTCCTTGGAGCTATCAATACCGGATGCCTCAGTAACTTTGGAAGTTCAGAGTTATCAGGGATTACAATTGAGGCATTACCAGGGGAATCAGTATATCTGGTTCCAATTCCCCCAGTAATTCTTCCTTTCCCCAAGCTATTTCACCCAGAAATTCTACCTCTGGTTAGCAAAAGGAGACTCCATGTGAAGAACTACAGATCCACAGAGTTACCACAGAACTTGTAATCCCAATTGGGTCAATAACCTCTGTTGCCAGCTGAAGTAGGATTATTATGAAACCTGTAATGAGCACCCCGGTGTTCTGAGCCATCAAGATGCTTAAGTAAGTATGTCACCTGCTTGCTTCAAAAATGCAAAAATGGTTCTAAGTTGATGGGAAAGACTTTCTACTTTGTAAAGATTTGCCTACTGAACCACGAAGGACCTTTAAAGATAGAGCTCAGGTGACTGTAGTAGGCAGCTTTACAGATGCGGCCTTCTACACCAAGGTGTAGTTTGGTTTCATGAGACCTCGTGGTGTAAAATGTATACTCCTGATGCCTAATCCCGGAGTTCCACTAATGCATTTCATATGAATTCTGACCGCTTCCCGAAGGCATCAGAAAGCATCACTCTGGACAAAAGTTATATTTATTAGAATATTATTTGTTCATATATCCACTTGCTCTCCGATTCTCTCTTTCTGTTTAAGCACACTTTATATTTTCTTCAAACACCGTAAAGCTTTTGCCGAAACCAATAAATTCAAAGTTGCAGTTAAAAGAATTGACCAACAAATGAATCTATTCCTTCATAAACCAAACTACCACAATTACAACAACAGTACAGTTCAGTTAGGGATCCATGGAGACTGACCATGAGTTGAACCTTTGAACTAATCTCAACTACTAGTAATTACTTTGGACCGCATTCCAGATGGCAATTGTTTTGCTCACTCTGCCACTACAGCCAGGAACCTATATTTTGCAAATCAGGCTAGGTACTCCTCAAATAGGAATACTGTAGCCCAAATTGACGGGCCACATCCCCTCTGAACAGAAACATAAGCAGCCCCATCCAGTTTTAGCCCGTTATGCTAAATCTGTGAGGTGCACCTTTACTCCCACTGTACAGCAAGCACAAGACCAACAAATGGGCATATCCAGTGCTTAATGTGTACAAAAAAAAATAGAGGGAGGAACCCGCTCCAAGAAATAGAAGTTTCCTGGTTTTACCGTTCTTGTATCATCAGATATGCACACTGCGAACCCATGATCCCCAGTTGGTGACAACGGCCCTGGACTTGCTAGCAGAGCTGCAGGCAGCTGCTGAACCCAGCGCCTGCCCAACCTGCATGTTGCTGCATAGGTGGGGGGAGCAGAAAACGCTTTTGACATTGGAACTAAACTCGCTGTGACCTCCGGCCATGTCCTACCCACCACACCCTGCACCGCAGCAGAGAGGAAAGGCCTCCGATACATTTACCATCTGGTCCAAGCAAACAGTAAAAGTCCTCTGATTTGGGCCCATTATTTCCCCTGGAAGGGGTAAACCACACAGAACTGGATCTCATATTCCCAGATGTGTGTTTTATTTCCCATTCTGAGGTAAAGTACTAGTAATCTCCAAATATAGGTGTTGCTATATTAGTCAGAATCGAAGATGCGGCATTTGAGTATACCGGTACCCATGTATGGGAATTCAAAATAGGGCTCATAGACTTTACATTGTGTATTGGAATCAGCATGGAGAAAGCATCACAAGTTTACAAATCTTGTATTTTTGAATCACCACTGTCAGAAGACAGCATTCTCCGTGTTATGTAACATTTCATAAAGTGAAAAATAAAATTAAAAAAATTCCATCCATCCAATGTGAGCAGTTGCTCCTTTATGCAGACACATTTTTAGGTTGAATATTATCTGTTCTTAGCATTAGGACATAGAATAACATGTCAGATATTTAAAAGTTTGTGATATTAAAGCATGTCTAACCATATTCTTTACCAACCATAGAACTGTTAAGGAGAAGCACAAACACATACTGTTATTACTAAAGCGCTCATTTTATTATTGTAGACAATCATTTTTATTGTATTTCATGCTGTTAATGCGTGTTGCTTGCAATTGTGCATCTATACAAAAATGTAATCATTTTGAAGAAGAAAAAGAATAGTTTATTAATAAAATTGCCTGTTTGTGCCTTTTTTTAATGAACAAGTTGTTTACCTTCAGTAGCGCTCTTTCTCGTGAATATTCTATCTAATTGCAGCTTCCTTACCTATTCAATATTCACCAGACTGGATCCAGAAACTTTTCAGCAGTACCTCTGCATGCCGGTATGCAGTGGCGGCTTCTCCGCTAAGGCGGCGGAGCGTCACCCCACTGCTCTGAGAGCAGAGAAGAGGAAAAATAAAATGATAATAACTGAATGTTATTATAATTTATTTTTCCATTCCTCGATGTGGTGAGGGGTGGGGCTGGCCAGAGCAGGGGCCAGGGGGAGAAGTGGTTTTCACTCCCAAAGTGCGCATGACTGTTTGGCTGACCCTCTTAGGCTGGCGAAACAGTCATGCACACTTTGCATCTTCCCCACCAGGCTGTAATGCACAGCCTGGTGAGGAACATGCACAGGCTCCCTGTCCCCATCTGAGCGCCGAACCATGGCCAATCACAACTCTTCATTGCAGCATTGTGATTGGCTTAGGAGAGCCCATGTGCTTCCTGAAACACAGGAGAGGCGGCGGCTGTGACGCAACCGCAGGTAAGTTTTCTTTCTTTTTAAAAAATAATTTCTGGTGGTCTGGGGCAGCAATATGCTGGCGGTACCACTGCGGCACCACCAAGCATATTTGGACTTTCCTGATCTCCACAATTTTCATGGTGGTGATCTCGCTATGAAAAGTGTGGCAGTCAGGAGAATGGAGCCCCTATGCATGGGAATGCATGCAGGGAGGCACTAGGTGTGCCCCTCTGGATGCATGCACCCCAGTTCCTGCACGGCATGGACTGCACAGTCCATGCCTTGCAGGAACTTGCTTTGATGCTCCTTAGGCACTACAGTTCAAAGGCTCACATATGGGCCTTAGAACTGCACCGCTGCTCCGCCTGCCAGACTGCAGGCAGGCGGCGGTTGACTTTCGCGGTGTGGGAGGGGGGGCAATGGCATGACAACCCACTCCCACACCGCCAAAGTCATAATCAGGCCCTTACCATCACACTCATACAGGAGTGACAATTCAGACTTTAAATATACATTAAAAATGACTATTAAATGCCACCCAAGCTATTCCTTTAGCTTTGGGTGGCAGGTATTAGTGATTTTAATGTAAATTTAATTATTAAACAACTGCTGTTGTTGCTCTTCTCGAAATTAGATAAATAAAGCCACTATGTGGCAGACTAATATTGACAATAAAGTGCCGGTGCCGAGCACCGAAAACCACTGGCCCAAAATAGGCACTGAAAGAGTGGATCACTGACAGAATATCGAATACAAGAATATCGACCTACAACAATATCGAAGTAAAAATATCGAATGACAAAATATCGAATGCCTATCTACAAACAGGTAAGTACAAAAATATCGAATCCAAAATATAGTTGTAAAAAATATAGTTAGTCAAAATATCGAATTTTTTAAATATCTTAAAAGTAATGTAAAATTAATGAAATAATATATATAATTAACTAAAACATACTTAAAAATACTTAAATAACTTTAAAATTAATAAATAATTAATGTAAGTAAAAAAAAAACATACATTTTTATTTTTTAATACATATATATATTAACGTAATATTTATAAAAAATATTCAATATTTTTAGCGTAGGATGGCGGGAGGGTAAAATTTACTATTACCACTCCAGTGAGTGCAACAGTAGGGAAAGCATTGGATAGCGGGAGGGTAAAAATTACTATTCCCACTCCAGTGAGTGCAACAGTAGGGAAAGCGTTGGATAGCGGGAGGGTAAAAATTACTATTCCCACTCCAGAGAGTGCAACAGTAGGGAAAACGTTGGATAGCGTAGGGGTATAAATTACTATTCCCACTCCAGAGAGTGCAACAGTAGGGAAAACGTTGGATAGCGGGAGAGTAAAAATTACTATTCCCACTCCAGAGAGTGCAACAGTAGGGAAAGCGTTGGATAGCGGGAGGGTAAAAATTACTATTCCCACTCCAGTGAGTGCAACAGTAGGGAAAGCGTTGGATAGCGGGAGGGTAAAAATTACTATTCCCACTCCAGTGAGTGCAACAGTAGGGAAAGCATTGGATAGCGGGAGGGTAAAAATTACTATTCCCACTCCAGAGAGTGCAACAGTAGGGAAAGCGTTGGATAGCGTAGGGGTAAAAATTACTATTCCCACTCCAGTGAGTGCAACAGTAGGGAAAGCGTTGGATAGCGGGAGGGTAAAATTACTATTCCCACTCCAGAGAGTGCAACAGTAGGGAAAGCGTTGGATAGCGTAGGGGTAAAATTACTATTCCCACTCCAGAGAGTGGAACAGTAGGGAAAGCGTTGGATAGCGTAGGGGTATAAATTACTATTCCCACTCCAGAGAGTGCAACAGTAGGGAAAGAGTTGGATAGCGTAGGGGTAAAAATTACTATTCCCACTCCAGTGAGTGCAACAGTAGGGAAAGCGTTGGATAGCGTAGGGGTAAAAATTACTATTCCCACTCCAAAGAGTGCAACAGTAGGGAAAATAATGATTTAATATTTTAATAAAAATAAAATAATTATCAATACCAATAAAAAATTAATTAAAATGACTTACCAATTACAAAATATTTAATAATTAATTCTAAATACCAATAAATATTATTTCTTAAAAATTAATTACCTATTAATAAAAATTAATTACCAATTATAAAAAATTAATTACCAATTAATAAAAATTAATGACCAATTATTGAAAATTAATTACCAATTAATAAAAATTAATTACCAACTAATAAAATTTAATTACCAAATAAGAATTAATTAACAATAAATTAATACTTAATACCAATAAATAAAAATAAATAATTACTGATTTACAATTAAATTACTTCCCACCCTATTCCCCTATAAACCCACAACCCGCTCTGAATAATAAATTAATACAATTAATATAATTATCAATAAAAAATTAATAAAAATTAATTACCAATTAATAAAAATTAATTACCAATTAATACAAATTATTTACCAATTATTAAAAATTAATTACCAATTAATAAAAATTAATTACCAATTAATGAACATTAATTACCAATTAATAATTAATTAACAATGAATTATTTATCAATACCAATAAATAAAATTTAATAATTACTTAATTAAATTTAAATTACTTCCCACCCTATTCCCCTATAAACCCACAACCCGCTACAGAACTAAAACGCACAATTAAATTAAATATAATTAATAATTCCTAAAATTAATATTTAATTTACTATAATTAAATTACTTCCCACCCTATTCCCTATAAACCCACAACCCGCTACAGAATTAAATTACACAAAAATTAAATAACATAAAATTCATTACTTTATAAAAATTAAAACATACATTACAAAAATAATACATACTTTTAACACATATACTAACACTTAAAACACTATAAAACAAAATCGATATTTTTCACAACTATGGGGCCCATTACGATACCCGGCGTAAAAAAATCCGCCAGGCATGGAAGCGGCAAAAATCCGTCCGCACACACCGCCTGAACACCGACCACGCCATTATGAGTACACAAACCGAAAACCGCCATCGGCGGAAAAATCACACAAAATACCGCCCGCCATCGTCCGAGTCGGAGTCAAACCGCCCGCCACGGACGGAAACACGCACGACAACACAAAACCGCCCGCCCACACGGCCGACACACCGCACGTGAAATTACGATCGCACCGCCATGAGCGCGGAAAAACAACAAATATACCGCCCGCCAGCGCAACCAACGCCGATGAGAATCGACACGGCAGAAGCCATGGCGCCCACGTACCTGCACAGAAACCATCCGCACACAAAACCAATAGCACACAACATGGCCAACAAGTCCACACATCAAGGCACACACAAATACACAAGCACAGTACACATCCCGAAAACACCCCCCGGACAAACAAAAAATACAAAGGCCAGAACCCCAGACACAACACACCTGAAAACAACAGACCATGAGGACACACCCACATAGGTGAGTACAAAAGCAGCACTCCCACAGACCACAACCCCTTGCTACATTGCAAACCAGAGAGGAGAGGAGAGGACACAGTGACACAGCAAGGACAGCAGCACACCACAGAAACGCACACATCACAACCACCACCACCACCACCAAACACCGGCACCACAAACCCCTGCACATTACACAACACACACCGCACCAGCACCACAAACACCATGGCACCACAAAGGATGCCCAAGTTCACGCCCATGGAGCTGACGGTCATGGTCGACGAGATCATCAAGGTGTACCCACAAATCTATGGGAACATGGTCCAGCACACACCACTAGCCACCAGAAACAGAATGTGGACCCGGATCGTAGACCAGGTCAATGCAGTCGGGACCCTGCCCAGGAACAGAACCGAGATAAACAAACGTTGGAATGACGTAAAGAGCCTGGTCAAGAAGAAGGAGGGCAAAAACAGAGAGCTGGCTGCCGTCACTGGCGGAGGGAATCCCGCGCTCTTTAAGACCTTCAAAGCGTGGGAGGAGAAGGTGCGAGTCGTAATCCATCCGGAGATCCTCGCCGGATTAGCAGGGGGAGTGGAGGCTGGTAAGTACAAACTAATGTATACCTGCACACCGCTATGTACTCACATGCGCAACTACCATGCCACAGCTCCCAGGGACAAACACCCCCATGTCCAGCACACAATACACAACACATCACACACACATGCAACAGACACTACCACACACAGCCCAAACCGAACAACTGTAAGATGCGTGGGGACATGTGTACACTAAGCCAGCCACGTAACCACCAACAGGTCCCCAAATATGCCAGAAGCGCCACAACGAGCACCCACCACACCCATGTGTCCGCCACAGCTGCACTAACCGACAAGTAACAGGTAAGTGGCAGGAACACAAAGTGCAGTGGGTGGGACGGTGGACAGCCCAAGTACAACACACACCAGGCCCCAGTCCCACAGCACAGCAAGGAGGAGCATCCCCCACACCCCACAGCCACGTGTCAGCCACCGCAGTGCACAACGACAGCCGAAAGGCAGACATCACGGTCCACAGCAATCGGTGTCAGTGGGTGTACAGCCACCCCCACGACCCACTACACCCCCCACCCCCACAGACCTGCAACATGGAGCACCCCCCGCTTAGAGCCATGTGGCATCCAGTACAGTGCACGCATGAACAACTTGCAGGTGGGAAACTGGACAGGGCTGGATTACTGGAGGCATGAGGACCATAACACCACCAACACATGGGACATGTCACGTAGCACACGGACACGCAGCACCGCCCACCGTCACGAACAAGTGAACAATGTGCACACGGACATGAACAGCAGACTCACACCCCACATGACTCATCACAGACATAGCAACACCCAAGGAGCCACGTCTGCATGCACAAGCCACACTGAATATAGTCCCACACGGCAGCCACTGTGCAACTCATCACACACAACCGAAACACCATTGAAGTCCTGTCCATGTAGCCCCTACTGCCTGTCAATCACACACCCCACAACTACGCCTATGTAAGACAAACAACACTAGACGCAACAGAGCGGAACAACAGAAATGCACACGAACACCACTGAACCCATCAAACTCACAGACACACCATGCACATACAACATACCATCCATCCCATCCGTCAGCCCCAGTCTCATGAAAGGCATGTCATCCGCACAGCTGCCGCACATACAGCAGTCACGCTAAGACACATGCCCATGACCAACCATGTGCCAGAAGTCAATTAAGCGCACGACACACTGTGAGCAACAACACACAACATGGGCCACACCCCCCCGAGCACTGCAGTGATGCACATGGCACAGGGCAGCACGCACACCAAGGAGATGGGACAACTGCAATACGTTGGCTGGCACACAACTATCACTCACTCATAACGATGCGTCCAATGCCATGTCCAGTAACCACAACAGACAGCAAATATGCAGGGCATGTCAGGCATGCACACACCTCAGACCATGCACTGTCATGCTGCCACAACACATGTCACGTTCGGCACCCATGGCTCACAGCATGTACCCCAAAAGCATATCCCCTCCCAAATGCGAATCTGGGGCATGGCCCCCATGTTGCCATGTGCGTTCCTAAGCGTTCCATTTGAACCCCAAAAGCATATTCCATCCCAAATGCGAATCTGGGGCATGGCCCCCATGTTGCCATATGCGTTCCTAAGCGTTCCATTTGAACCCCAAAAGCATATTCCGTCCCAAATGCGAATCTGGGGCATGGCCCCCATGTTGCCATATGCGTTCCTAAGCGTTCCATTTGAACTCCAAAAGCAAAGTACAAACCAGACCCAGGATGGGCCAGGAGCCCGCATACACCAGAGTCACAATGAGTAGGGGCAAAGCAACACACCCATCGGCATGGCCAATCCGTCCCATGCCACATGTGCACAGCACACAGTCCCATTGCCTAGCACACACAACTACAGATGCCACAGCCACACACTCGCCTCCGGGAAACCCATGTACGAGATTGCACGAACTGCCAATGTCAGACGACTAATACATACTTCGCCAGGTGCAACACAATAACAAATCTCATTCTCTCCACAGGTGACGAACTGCTGGACGCTGGGGATGGAGACAGCAGCCAGCACAGCCAGCCTACAAGCCCCCAACGAGGACACACGGATCTGGAGGATCTGTCCACCTCTTCGGACACGGACCACCAAGCTGGCCCATCTGGCGTGGCAGGGCCCAGCCGCTCCCCAGGACCCCTCCTACCCACCAACCCATCATCCAGGGATGCTGAACAGTCCCAGTCCCCTGCTGCCACTGTCGTTGCGGCCACACCCACGGTCATTGCGGCCACTACCACTGCCGCAACCGCCACCATCGCCGCACCGACCACCACCGCCTCCACCACCACCACGTCTTCGCTGGCACCAGCCCCAGCGCAGGTGGTGGCCCGGCCGACTGGATCCACCCTGGGAGCCACAGCGAGGACCGTGGTGAGCAATGTGGCTAGTGGGCAGGCCGGTGGCAGCAGGACTGGTAGGAGGAGCAGGGTCAGGGAAACGCCAGCCTCCCCTGGGAGCCATGCCCTGCCTCAAATGGCCAGAGTCCTTGGGGCCTATGAAGAGGCCCAAGGACAATGGGCCAGGTCTGCTACTGACACGCGGGAGGTGCTGGGGGTGCTGAGGTCCATGGACGCCCATATGGGCCAATTCGTGTCCCGTATGGACCAACTCGTGGACCTCATGGGCCAGCTGGTGGTGGCGGTGGGGTCACAGGCAAGGCCAGCAACACCACCTCCGCCACCACCTGCTAGGGCACAGGGTCGGCCAGCAGTGTCCACTTCCCCTGCGTCCACAGCCAGTGAGCACACCTCACCCACCACCAGCAGGTCGCCACCACACACCCCCTCCCAAACGTGGAAGGGGCCGTCCGAAGAGGAAACAGATCTCCCGGGAGGACTTCGCACGCTCCAGTCGCAAGTGAGGCAGCCAGCCAGCCTTCCGCCAGCCTTCCTTGACCAGCCACTGCATTGACTTGCTCTACGATCCCACTCCACACAGCCATCTGGATGGCATGTGTGTGTTGGACTATGGACATAGAACCAGTGGGTACACCCTGATCATCACGCAGCCATGACCGACAGCTCATTGTCACTGCACGCACCACTTTTGTCATCACCTTACACACAATCACATGTCACAGTTTGTAATAAATGCACCTTTTTCACTAACTGCTGTTTGTGCCCTGTGTTTTATTTGTACGGAATACATCGGCCACCTTGGGCGGAAGGGCACCTGATGCGTGGCATGGAAATGGAATCCGGAGGGCCTGTAGGGACCTAGGGGTGGGAGACAGAACAGGAGCACATTCAATGAGTGTGTCACACACCCATCACACAGTACATGTCAACAACTACAAGCAATGTACACACATCGCACAGAGCAATAGGGCACAATGCCACAGTCACCAACAGTGGCATACTACCCTGGCCATGGAGCGTTGACACACTGCACGCAGTGAACATACGGCCACCCTGACACAGCACACACACACCTGCATAGATACAGACACATCATCCGTCGTACATGGACACTCACCGTCAAGTGAAGTAGCGGGCGATGAGCTGCTGGCGCACATTCCCAGCTTCCTCCTCTCCGCTGTCCACCTCACTCGAGCTGTCCTGGTCTGCGGGCTGGGGCCCTGGTTGATCTCCGTCATCCACAATGAGGGGGATCTGCTTCCGAATGGCCAGATTGTGCAGCATGCAGCACGCCACCACTATCTGGCACACCTTCTGTGGGGAGTACGCCAGTGCACCCTCGGTGCGGTCCAGGCACCTGAACCTGGACTTGAGGAGGCCAAAGGTACGCTCGACCACACGTCTGGTCCTCCCATGTGCCTCATTGTATCGATCGTCTGCTGGGGTGCGAGGATTCCTCAATGGACTGAGCAGCCATGCCCCATTCGGATACGCAGAGTCACCTGGGTGTGAGGGACACAGAGAACCGTTGCTATTCCAACTGGACAGGGGACAGCATCGCACAACCAGCACGCTACACCACTCCACATACTCACCGACAATACAGCCACGATCCTGTTGCAGATTGGCCATCAGTCGTGGCAAGATGCTGTTGCGCATTATGTGTGCGTCATGGGCCGAGCCTGGAAACTTTGCACACACGTGGGTGATCACCATGTCCGCAAGGCACACCACTTGCACATTCAGGGAGTGCGTGTGCTTCCTGTTGCGGTACAGGTGCTCAGTGGCCTGTGGTGGAACAAGGCCAACATGAGTGCAGTCAATGGCTCCCACGACGTGTGGGATTCTGCCAAGGGCATAGAATGCACCCTTCACTGCCGCCAATTCACGAGCCCTGGGGAATCTGATGTACCTGTTCCGGTACAGCATCATGGCTGCCAGTACATCCCTCAGCACCTTGCTGAACATGGGCTGGGACATCCCTCCTCCACTGCCCACTGTGTGCTGGAATGACCCAGTGGCGAAGAAATGCATGGCGGCCATCACCTTAGCCGTGGGGGTGACAGCAGTCGGATACACCCTGCGGGGACGGAGATGGGGCTCTAACATGGCACACAGTCGATGCAGAGTTGGCCTGTCCAGCCGAAACTTCCTGATTACCTCTGTATCGTCCATGTCCGCCAGCAATTGGTATGGGCGGTCAATGTTCGGTCTCCGCCTGGGTTAAATGGCAGAGGACACATGTCAAAGCAACACGGCACATAGCAATTTCGCATACACATCACTGACATGACTGAGCAAGCACATGAGCCACAGCCCAGCTGTCAAGCTGGGACGGCACGGCCACAATACACTTACACAGGTCTCCCAACAATGGCAATGGCAAGTGAGACATACCACTGCCATGTGCATGCACATGGGGATCTAGGCCCCAATGACTTGCGGGGCGTGCTGATGGGGACTGACTGCATATTCGTCAAGCGGCAACGCCACGGCAACATGAGTGTCTGCTGAGCATGGAACTGCTTCCGAGGCTGGATGAGTATGGCACACGACGACGACGATGTGGGCACGGGCTGAGCGGCCAATACAAGTGGGACCTGTGGCACGAGGGGATATGAGACAGTAGTAGGTGTCAGCACTGCACCCTATGTACAGCACTGTACGGATCACAGCTCCCGAAACATTGACTGGTGTCCACATTGACAGCCCCATGCCAAGACGGCTGTGTGCTTGCAGTCACACGTCACAGGTGAGAGGTTACATTGCACGTGCCAGGTGGCAGACGTACATAGTGGGAGCTGGCATGTGTGTGCATGTGTCTCCTGTTCAGGATCCACCAGATGGGCGCTGACTCTGTACTGAGCATTGGACACAGCATGTTCCGTGGAAGGCTTGTGTGTGTGGGATGGTGGCACTGGATGTGCCTCCGTTGGGTGGGGGGCCATGCACAGGGCGGGTACGTCGATGATTGCGCATTGTTGGTCACGGTGGGTGCACCAACTAAGATGTGTTGCCCTGTGTTCAATTCCTATGTCCGCATGATGATGGACTGTGGATGTGGGCAGACTACACATTGGTCGATGTGCTGTCTATATGCATGTGCCTTCACACCAGGCACAGCTGCCCCTGCACATGTGACCCCTGCTGGACTCGCTGCTGGGTCTGTGGAGCTGATGCACCTTCTGCGCGTGGGGCGGACAGCTCTCCTCACTTCCCTCATTGCGCATGTCATGTCTTTGCCGCAGGTGACATGGATCATGGAGGGCCCACATGTACGCGTGGGTAGGCTACACATGATTGTTCACTGGTCGCCACCCCCAGTCAGTGTTTCGAATGGGAAGGTTGTCGTGCTGGTGGTATGTTCGATGTGGCGGATGGGCGGGCCTAGGTGCGGGCTTACATTCCGGACATGGGGGTAGTTGGATTGGCGACTAGTTGCAGTACACACGGGACACGTCTCTTCCTTTCCACATCTGGGTCATCCCTTGTACTAACTGACAGTGATACAGTCATCTTCGCCCCAGCCCTCATGTCCTCCCCTCGCCCCCCAATATGCATGCTCACCTGCGAGGCTAGCGCTTGCACAGGCAGCCCCAAGCTCGCACCAGAGAGGGCAAGGAGTGTATGTGTGGGTCCAGTTGCACGAGTGGGCTGTCTCAGGGTATGATGTGTGGCGGGACGCCGTCCACCTGCGTGGTGCCCCAAATGGAGACCCGGCCTGCATGGACTATGCATCACAGTCTTCGCCTTCCGGATCCGCCACCTGCGACACCCAGTGGCTGTGGCTGCCCTTGCGGCCATGCTGCGTCCGTCTGTGGCTGATGGCCCACACATTCACTCTTTGGCCTCTCTGGGGAGGGCTCAGGGGTGGTGGCGCACGCGCTTGCACTTAGTCGCAATGGCATGTGGCGTGGTTGGTATGATGGGCAATGGATGGGATGGTGCGAGCCACCTCCCGTGACGTCAGTGCTGCTCGTGCTGTGGTGCGTCCCCCTACACTTCCATTTGACTTTTGCCATGCTGGACGTTGAGGTTCTATTGCCTGCGTGATATGACCAGGAGGAGCGCGAGGAGACCTCTCACACACCATGCTCCACTGCCATCCCGTGCCCTGTATCGCCTGTGCGGATTGACTATGTTGGGGTTACACCTGGTCGACTGGGGCTGTGTGTGCCTTGTCAAGGGGCATGGCGGGCGCACAACAGGATCCAGCTTGTCCACAGAGTGTGGGCTGAGGTGCGCCTGGTACCGCTTTGTACGTGTGCCCAGCTGCTGTGCACACACGTGTTCACTCCCCCGACAGGTGTCCTCTCACAATGCCCAGGGAAGCGGTGGTGTACTGTTCATGACCCCTCCCAACACGGCGTGCTCCAACTTGGCATGTGCGCATCTACCCGTCGCACCCACCCACCTGAGCACTGCGTCCATACGACTTCACACGACACATGTGTGTCTTCCACAGTAGTGCTACTCATTTGCGTTGACATCCAATACCAGTGGACTACATGGTCATGTCACGACTGCCGTGTACTTCACATACTCTCATCCTCTCTCATTCGTACTTGTGAAATGAGTCAGCGGAGACAGTTCTGGTTTCAAACATTATATTGAGTCTTCTGTCCTCTGTGATGCAGTATAGTGGACACTACTGGCAGCGGAATACATGTTGAGGATATACTGAGCATGATTACAAATGGGATAGGGTGTGGGGTTACATCTGCTTGGCCAAGGCTGTGTTAATGTACATTTACGTATAGCTGCGGAGCTGCGGACTTTGACACAGACGGTATACATGTAGCCTACCAGACCGCTCGGCATCATGGGCACAGTCCATCTCAGTTCCATGTGACAGGTTTGCTGCGGTTGTTCCTCATGCACGCGTGCATGTGAGATGACATCAGGGCATGTGCTTGCGTGCATGCAGCGGCGTGCCACTTGTTGTTGCACTGTGGTGGTTACTGGACATGTCACAGTCACTGGGGTCGTGTTGTTGTTGTATGCACTTGTCGTCCATGCAAAGGTCCTGGTATGGGATTCCCGGGCGGGGGTGGGAGGGGTGCAGCACCCACAGACTCCAGGCGACCTATTCATGTCCACTGAGCGGTGTGTGTGTCCATGTGCGCTGGATCCATGTCGTGTCCTGGTTGTTCGTGCAGTTCCGTCCATGTGGGTGCGATGCACAGAGCCCATGCCACTGCCTCCCACGATGCATGCGGTGTTCCTGGATGTGATGGGGAACAGTGTGCATGTCCCGGTCATATCCGATGTCATGGCGATGTCGTTGATGGTGTGGTTACAGTTGCCGGTCGTTTGGTATGGCTGTTGTGGTGGTGACTGGCCAGTCCGTGCGGAAGCTGAGCATGGGTGCGGGGTTGGACTTCATAGGTCACTCGGGAACCTGCGTTGTGGTCCGACGTATTTACAGGTTGTCAGGTATGCGATGCCGTCCAGCAGGGCTTCCATGTCATTGGTGGTGTACATGTTTGCCAGCCAATGAAGCGGATGGTGGCTGTCAAGGTGTTGTTCGTAGGTTGTCCCTTGGAGGACCATGATGGGGCATGCTGGGTGACATTCGATGTAGCTGTTCTCGATGATCCGTCGTGTGGAGGCACAGTGGTTCCATTTCAGTGCGCGTGCGATGTTGGCCACATACGCCATGCCCCCATAGGCAGAGCAGGCCCTGTCGTGTGCGTCCAGAGGGAGGAGTAGTGGTAGCAGGTCCGCCTTCAGACATGCCGGGTTGGAGAGGCATATCTCGACGGGATGCTGGTAGGGACACCTCCGACAGTAGAAGACGGGCATGACGCAGCTGAACAATGTGATGCGGTAAGTCAGTCGGTAACTTACGTTCAGCAGGGACAGGAGATCGCATCCCAATGTATGTATCGTGTTGGTTTGGTACAGCTTGAGCTCTTCGGCGTAGTTGGGTAGGTGTGTTGCGGTTGCCATTTCGCAGCGGTTCGTAGAGGTGGCGTGCTCCGGCTGTGTGTGCAGTCTGCAATGTGCACGCTCCGGGGTTGCTGTGAGCTCTGTGTAGTCATGGGGAGACAGGACTTGTGTTCTGTTGGCTTGTTTGGAGGACACGGGCCCTCTTCCCACATGCTTCTCAGACAGTTCAAGGTCGGTGCTGTGTGACTCCTTCCAATTAACTTGCATGTGGCCAACATGGGGGAGTGTTTTCTTCTTTCTTCCCCGTCCGTTGTGTGCTTCTGTGATATGCGTTATCTGCCGTGTGGTCGGTCTCCTCGGCATGCCTGTGTTGGTCTATTCTTGGACAATGGCTGTATTCACCGGCTTCTGTCGTAGGGCTGTGGTTTCGGTGTTGGAATGGAAGGTCATTCAGTGCTGTCTTCTCTCCCTTGTGTGGGCGGCAGGCTGCCTTTCCGCTCTGCGTTGGGCCTTGTGTGTGGATGTAATTCTTGGGCCACCTGTTGTCGGTCCCCGGGCTCTTTGGTGTTCCGTTTCATGTGTCTTGTTCATATGTGCAGGGTGGTATGGGTTTTTCAGTGTGGTACTGGCGTTCCTCTTCCCGAAGGGGCCCTGCTTCTCCTAGTTGGTGTTGCCGCCGCTGTGTGCTTCGCCATGTTTGTTACACTGGGGTGTGTCCTGCTGTTGCGTGACTTAACTGACATGTGTGCGTCGGTTGTGTGGCGTTGGGTGTTGTCCGTGAATTGGGCGTTGGGGACATGTCTGTGGCCGGCCTGTCACGTGTCATGTGCGTTCGGGGTGGGGCTGGTGTGTGTGCTGCTTGGTTGTGTCCCTGTGTCTGTGTGCGACGCATGCATGGCGCTGCGGTTGGCCTCTGCGTTGTGCGCATGTGTGGCGGCGTCATCGGCGCTTTGGGGCCGTGACGGGGTGGTTGGTTCCTAGTCCCAGGTGGTGTGTACACATGTGTTCCGCGATGTTAGGATTTGGCCTGTGTGTCATATGTGGATGCAATGGTGGATGTGTAGTGTGCACGCGCTGGTGGGGGGTTGTCCGCTTTTTCCGCCCTTGCACTGTGTGCGCTGTTTGCGTGCACTTGTTGTGTGTGTGCCTACCTGCGTCTCCGCGGTACGTTGCGTCCTTGGTAGTGCATCAGCAGAAGCATGGGAAGGGCCTGCAGTGCTGGATTCATGCCCGGGGTGCCGCTTCTTCGTTGTCCGTGCTCTGCGTCCGTGTTTCCGCCTCTCTTTCACGTGCGGTGTCTCTTTGCCGTGGGAGCCGTTTGTTTGCGGCATCGTAATTTATGCGCCGGGCGGGACGTGTTTCGTCGGACGGTGTGTGTCAGTTGTGCTGCGCCGCTACGTGTGCGGGCGCACTTTGATGGCGGACGGTGTTGCTGGCTTGCCGGCGGTGTTTGGCCTGCTTTTCGCATCGTAATTGGGCGGGCGTGTGGACTGCTGCGTGCCGGCGGTAACTGGTGGTTTCTGCATCCGCCAGCACGGCGGTTGTGCTTCCGCCCGCCATCGTAATGGGCCCCTATATTATGACTGTCGATATTTTGACAATAGATATTTCTTACCTGAATTTCGATATTCTTAACCACTATATTTTGGCAATTCGATATTCTGTCCATTCTATATTTACAACTCGATATTTTGGCAATTCGATATTTACAATTCGATATTATGTCTGTTTACCGAAAGAGTATCTACCAGAAAGAACGTTATCGAAGGTAAGTTACTTGTTTTTCTGATAGATACTTTTAACTGCAGATTTTTCTCCTTTTGAATAAATACCAAAGCAGTATGTCCCACATGGTGGGTGTGTGAACTGGCTCAAACTCCAGGATAGAGCGGGTAAGATGCCCCTTTCATTGGACCTGGTTGTACAGATAGAGGTGCATCAGGAATGTATGGAGTAACACTCACATAGTAATCTGGCATATTTCCAGAACAGGCCCTATGCATGCCAATGCCATGGTAGCAGCATTGGCTCTGGTGGACTGAGTCCACGCACCTTCTGGAGGTTACTTCTTAGCAAATGCGTAGCAGGCTTTAATGCAAAGCATGATCCACAAAGAGATGGTCATCTTTCATACTGCCTTGCCTTTATTCCCTCCAGGGAATCTCAAAAAGAGCTGATTGTCCACACAGTGTTCCCCGGTACTATCAACATGAAAGCTAAGAGCACTTTTAGGATCCAGCTGATGGAATCTGGGCTGAGGTGAAGTGAAGCATGCCGGTACGGTGATGTTATGCCTAACATGAAAAGAAGTCATCACCTTTTGAAGAAAGAAAGCTCAGATTCTCAGGACCAACTTGCCTGGGAAGAAAGTAGTGTATAGCTGCTTGACAGATAGGGCCTGCATCTCACTCACCTGGTGCGTCAATGTTATGGCGATTAGGAGCATTGTCGTGAAGGTAAGCAGCCACAATAGACAGCTGTGCAGCTGTTCAAAAGGAGTAGACATTATAGGTAAGTGGAGGATTATGCAGTGAGGCTGGTTAGGCTTCACTCTGCAATACTCTCACAATGCCCCAAAATAGGTACTTTGGATTCACACTAATAAATCCCTAGATCAGTCCTGGTAGAGCAGCACAGAGCAGTCAGGCTTTACTAGAGGAACATGTGCTAAGCATTTCAAAGTACCACACACAAAAGAGAAGTAGGAGTGGAAAGATTTGCTTAAAGAGCCTTATGGCAAAGTCAATATGTTGGAAAAACTGCCTTCACCCACAAAATTGTGGCATGCTTCATCATTGGGCTGCTAAATACACCCCTGCGCAGACCAACACATGGGATGGAGCAATAGGGTGGGGGAAACAATGCTAACACAAAGAAGAGTAGGGATCAAGCAAAGAAAAAATGCAGAAAACAGATGTTAAAACTAGCTCAGGGATATCCAATTCCCTATTTTATTCCCGGATTCCCTGGCCAGGATTAAAAAGGTATAACAAACCAGAGGATGGTGGTGAACAGGGTAGATTATGAACCATTCACCCCTCCTCTCTGCATATGAGTCGACATGTTTCAGCCGATTGTTGTGTCTTTCTCGGCTTTCGTCAGGACTACTAGATCCCCGTAGTCATACCCTCCTTTCCTACCTTATTATAAGTGGATCGAGGACTGACCCTGTACTCACATATGGGTCGTGTATTCACACTTCGGATATAATCGAGTTTCACAGCAGTTTATGCTCGAAAAAGCGTAGGAGCGAGGGCGGCTCCCTGTAGTCACACATTCATCAAGGTGAGTCCGCCTCTATGACAATGTCTCTCAATACGCCGTGAAGGTTTTCCAACATATTGACTTTGCCATAAGACTCTTTAATCAAATTTTTCCACTCCTACTCCTCTTTGTGTGATTAATTAAGCATTTCAGAGTACCAACATGGACGATAAGTAATTGACACAACTCAAAAGAAATCCTACACCATCTTACAAAAATAAATACAATCAGATGAGTATAACCGGAGTTATGGATTTTAGAAGGAAAAATAAATCAGTGCAATTCACTACTGCAAAACTTTAACATTGCGGTAAATGGGAAAAAGCACTAGTGACAGTCGGACACTTGCAGGTCGAGTTGCGTGGAACCCACTGGGGGGGGTAAGATAATGCGGGTCCTAGGACCTGCCCACAACAGTCAGTTGAATTTTACCTGGCTCTTAGGGCCCAGTTGCAGAGTTGCTCTGGCTGTCACTAGTGCTGAAGCGGGAGCCACTGGGGAGCTGGTTTTACCGCTTAGACGGTGCTGGTGAGGAAACAGATGCAAAAAGTCGACAACAGGGCCACTGGGGTGGTCAGTTGAAGGTGTTAAAGAGTTCCCTGGAGTTACAGCGCCTAACAAAGGTAGTGGTAGCCTTGGCAGTGGTCACATCAGCTTGGAGATATTTCGAAGTCCAGGGGAGAACGGTAGCCACCTGAAACTTGCTAGAGGTAAGGACTACATTTTCCAAAATGCACTGGACAATTTACTTTTTTGCAATACCTCGGCGGGCCCAATGGCCAATGATTAATTGATTCCAGGAGCGTGCTTTACCTGCCGACTGTAGGGGACCAGTGCAACTAGTCCAAGGGAGTTCTGGAGTTGCCTTTGGCTCTCTAAGGGGGAACCGGTGTTTGGTCCGGGATGAGTTGCAGTCATGCAGTTGCAGCGTTGTTGCCACAGGTGCAGGTTATCGCGCCTTTGCTTTGTGCAGGTCCTGAAATCGCTTCTTGCAAGTCGAATCTGATCTGAGCTTCTGGTGCCAGGGGTGCCCCTTAAATCCCTAGATTTAGAGGTGTTAGGGGCTTGGTGGGTGCAAGACGTCAATGGGATACTAGTCCCAGAGGCAAACCCACCCCTGAAGTGACCACATCCGGAGTTGTGTGCCACCTTTGCTACCCAGAACCCTCTGTTCTGCCACTTTTAAAAATAGCAGAAACCTTCCTTAGCTGTACAGACCAGATAGCCCATCCTAGGGGTGGTGGCTAGCCTTCTGGGAGTGTATACCTCCTGACTACTTAATATTTCCACCTGTCCAGGTGCAAATGTGCCTGAGGCAGGTGTATGGCAGTTTCCTCCTTTGGAGGCAGCCTGGATGCATATCAGAGGCAGTGCAAACTTTCAAGCACATCGCCTTGATGTTCCACTTCACTACCATCTTGTCAGGAAGGGAGGTGTCACCTTCTTCCCAAGCAGGCCTCAGTTTCTGATTCCTGGGAGTGTTCACACCTCATAGCAGGGAGTCAGATTCCTGTCTTGGCAGCAGTAGCTGCAGGCTGTCAGCCAGGACACAGGAGAGGCTAGGGCAACCAGGTACCATATTATGGATAGGGCGCACATTCCCTGTGCGCCACGGCGCACCTTAAAACAGGTGCGCCAGGCGCAAACAGGGAATGTGCACCCTATTACATTGAATGTGCTGCTATTGGGGGCAGCTGCTAATTCGTGCTGCCCTGGGGCAGCACATTCAAGTGAAAAACGGAGTGGCTTTGAAGCAGTCGCTCTGCATTTCACTGTGCAGGCGGCAACTCACCTGCACTTTTAAAAGGGGTGAGAGATCCTCTTGTTGTTGGGTGCAGTGAGTGACTGCACCAGCCTGCGAGGGGATGTCTGGGGGGGTCCATAGAACCCCCTTTCCTCCCTCCAGAGGGTTTCCATTTCGGTGAGGCACTGTCAGTGCAGCTCATGATAGCTTCTTTGCCCTTGCACCTGCATCCATAATACGGTGCGGGCACACAGACAAAGGGATTCCCTCATTTGCATGGGGCCATGCCCCCATGCAAATGAGAAAACGCCTGCTGGTGATAGCTGTATATGCACCAGCACTATCTGTATTACAGAAGGGGCTGCACAAGTATCTGCGGCCCCTTCTGTAATACCAAAGTGCCCCGGGGGCGTGCAAAAAGGGCGCTAACACCTGTTGCGACCCCGGGGCTCTTCCGTAATACGGCCCCGGTTGGGCAACCCCTAATGTAGCCACCTGGGTGCATGTCACATCAAATCTGACATGGGAATCATGTCAGGGGTGATGAGACAAGTTGTTTGATACCACCATGACCCTTTTCAGTGGTATTATAATGGAGCCGGCATGCCGGGTGCCCAGGTGCCAGCCCATATTAACCGATAGCCCCCTGAACACTTATAGTAGCCCTTAATGGAAAGAGGCTACTACAGGGACATGTAAGCTTCCACTTATATGTTCCCACCTTTAATATAATACACCCTGAATCCTGGCTCAGGAGGCCTACCTTAGGGGTCACTGACATATCATGATAAGGACAAAGTCGAGTTTGAGCAGTTTGCACTGCTCATACAGTCTGCAATTGCAGGACTGCTGTCATCTGTTTATGTGGGTCACGAAGGGTGGCACAAACAGTGCTTCAGGCCCTGGTGACCCCTTTTAACTCCCATGCCCTGGGCATCACTTACCAGGCACTTAAAAGAGGATTAAAGTCCTTGCCAATTGGGGTTGCCAATTCACATACATCATATTTAAGGAGATAGCACTAGCACTGGGGCCTGGTTAGCAGGCTTCAGTGCACTTTCATAGTCGGAAACCAGCATCTAGTAGTCCAAATGTGGGCAAAAAGTGGTGGGGTCACCTGCAAAAAGCCTGTATTCCTACACACATCAGGAAGGTGAGGACCAAGTAAAGGTCCCACTGAGGCATGATAAAGTGAGAGGGTGGAAACAAATGTTGCAAACCCTTCAAAATGTGCATGACAAGAGGTGATTTAAACAAGGAAGGCTGATCAAATAACCTCAAAAAAGGAGAAAGAACCCAAAGCAAATTGCACAAAAAGCAATGCTTCGGATAACCTGGCTTGAAGTGGGTCACTCTGTTGAGCACTGCACCAAGCTGCAAACTTTTCCCAATGACAGGCATATACTGATTTTGTCGAGGGACGCCTGGCTGCAAGATGATTTCTACAACTTCAGGCTTGCGATCAAAGTCAGTCAGCTGTCGCTGCTCAATCTTCAAGCATGGAGGTAAATATTGCACAGGCCCCACTTAAGGACCCTGCCCTGCTGCTACGACAGAAGATCCTCCCGAAGGGGCAGCCTGATCAGAGGAGAGATGGTCAGAGGAAAATGGTCGTCCAGGCCTTGGTGATTTCGAGGCTGGACTATGTTAACTCTCTGTACCTGGGACTACCTGGCTATCTATTTGCTCGACTGCAGGTGATCCAGAATATGGCTGTTAGGGCCATTTTTCTGGTAGGTCCCAGGACTCACACGTCCCCTCTCTTGTCTTCTTTGCACTGGCTCCCGGTCCAGAAAAGAATCCATTTTAAAGCTATGATTTTGGTGTTTAAAGCTTTTCATCAGATTGGAGCTCCTTACCTTGGACAAAGATTTCCCCACTACATTCCCCAACGTACTTTGAGATCTTCGGCTCTGCTTTTGATTCCTGTTCCTAAATTCTCACTCTCCCGGGTTGGAGGAAGATCTTTTCAAGTGCTGGCCTCCCGCCTGTGGAATGGCCTTACCCTGTCTCTTAGACAGGTCCAGGACCTTCTCACCTTTAGGAAAAAACTGAAAACATGGCTCTTTCAACTATAAATATGTTCCGCTGTCTCTGCCTTGGGAGTTTTTCTGTTTCTGTTACGTGGTCTTTTTGCTAAGCGCCGGGACACCCCTGGGAGTAGCCGCGCGCTTTATAAATACCAAATTAACATAACATAACATAACATGCCCAGGAGTTCTGGATCCACACTCTCCATGCCCAATCCGGTGCCACTAAGATAAATTGGACCAGGTTGTTTCTGATGTTTTTCTGATACTCGAGACAGGAGAGGTATCAGCAGAGAGGCATACAGGAGTCCCAATTTCTATTCTAGGTGGAACACGTCCCAGAGGGAAAGACGCCTTAGAAACTCAAACACCTAAAAGTGCTGTCATTGCCCATTCTCAGCGGTGGTGTGCATATCGAGTCGAGATTCTCCCCATTCATGGACGAGACCTTGCGCCACCTCTGAATGCAACTGCATGATCCGCTAGGTGTTGCCTAATGAGTTTATCCACTCTGGCGATCAAAGATCCCTCTAGGCAGTGAATGTATACTTATACTTTATTCGGTAGCCAAGTACCATAAAAGTGTACATGTGCAAAACATTACAAAAATACATCAAGAACCATTTAAAAACATCTCACAACACAGTTCATCTAAAAACAATACTACTCACAATTCAATTTCTTTGACCATTACTTATATGAAAAATAAGAGCGAGGGTCGAGCGAGCTATGTGCAAATTAAGCAGAGAGCACATAAAAACACATAAAATTTATATTTTAGCTTTGAATATAAGATGAACATTATTAGAGTAAAACAGTATTTAAAAAGTTTGTCCTAATTGCTTGCGGTCACAGTCAGTAATCTGGAATGTTTTCGCCAGACTTCCTGTAAAACTTTGCTCATATCCATAATCCATTTCCGGCGAGGGCCATGATAACTAGGACAGAAAAATAATATGTGTGCCTCATCATCTGCCAAGCCACACGGCGGACAAATACTGGGGCCTGGGGCATTACGCCATTTATTAGTTATTGATCTCAGGGGTAGAGTGCCAAATCGAAAGCGAATATAAAGACTTTTAGATCAAGGGGAAGAAACAAAATCTAAAAATTCCTCATAGTGGGAAACCGGTTTAATATCTAAAAATCTATTTGTTAGTGTGCCAGTTAACTGGTTGTTTAAATGAGTATCTTGAATATAAGTCCAGTAACTAGATTTCATGATGTTAAGATCAATTTTACACATTTTTTCTGGGTTAATCCATATCCTTGTCAGTCCCAGCTTATTTAACCAGTTAGAAACAAATTTGACCCAAGGTATTGACTTGGCACCTCTAATACATAACAGTTCAGCGAGGCAATCTCCAAATTCCTTTAACTCAGGAGTGACCCATAATCGAACCCAGTAAACAAGTGGTCTAAGGGCGGCCAGATCTGCAATTCTTTTAAGTCCTAAATCAAAAAACAGAGGAGTTAGCGGTGTGCTATTGGGGACAGAGACCAGTCGTCTAGCAAATCTATTTTCTGCAGCAGTAAGTTGAGAGACGTTGGTACATCCCCAGCTCCGGGCCTCATATAGTGCTGCCCCTTGCACCTTGCCGCGATATACTTCCAGGGCTGGCGAAACTGCACGGGAGCTTGTTTGCCTATGCAGCCTATAAATAGCATTTGCTCTGTGCTCAAGTAATAGTGTGCTTTTCCTTAGCTGATCTTTCTACTTCAGGCTCTCCATTACCTTAACTCCCAGATAATCGAAGCTCCTCACCCTCTCTAATGCTTCCCCCCCAGTCCGTATGATTGAATTTTTGACCACTCCCTTTCCAAAAACCATATATTTGGTTTTGTTAGCATTGAGCTCCAAGTCCCTTGACACACAAAAACCTGTGAATTTATCAACAAGGAGCTGGAGGCCCATTGGGGTCTTAGAGATGAGAAGGGAGTTGTCTGCAAATAAAATAATCGGTACCTTATTGCCGTTCTGCGAAGGGGATTCAATTCTACAGTCCTTCAAGATATCAGCCACTTCATTTATATAAAGGGTAAAGAGCGTTGGAGCAAGGACACACCCTTGTCGTACACCCCGCTGTATAGGGATGCGTTTAGTTAGCTCTCCCGCATGCCCACACCGTACCTGGGCAAAGTTGTTACTATACAACTGGGACATGAGGTGGATTAAGTTCCCCGGAACCCCCATCTTATTTAAAGCATGCCACAGATTAGAGCGTGGAATGAGATCAAAAGCAGCCCTGAGATCAACAAACACCACGTAAAGGTTCTGCTGTTGTAATAGTGTATATTTACAGTGCAATGTGGTGAATCTAAAAATTTGATCTACAGTGCTCATCTTAGAGCGAAACCCAGCTTGAAGGGCTGACATGATATTATTTGTGTCTATCTAGTGTAACAATTTGTCAAGGATTTGCTTAGCTAAAATCTTCTGGGCATTGTCAATCAGGCTGATTGGCCTGTAGTTTGAGGTTGCGCATGCATTACCCTTCTTATACATTGTGACAATCTCAGCTCCTCTCCAGGAATCAGGTACCTCTCCCCCTCCCGTTATAGCATTAGAAAGCAAATTAAAATAAAATGATCAGATCTGGGATTCCGATTTGTAAAGGTCCCCTGGGATTTTATCAGGTCCTGGTGCCTTAGCGGTTTTTAATGCAGAAATAGCGCTCACAGTATCTTCTAAACTAAAGGTAACAATTGGGCCGTCAAATTGTGTGGCATCATAATAAGGTGAGCCCCTAGAGGGCACTATGGCACTAGAAGGACCTGGGAGGATGTCTACCTTAGACTCATAGAGGTCAGAAAAATGGGAAACCCACCTGTCAGCTGATATATGATGTTGGTGACTCTTAGCGGACTCCGCTCTAGTTTGGGACACTGTGTACCAAAAGTGGCTATTATCATTAGTTTTTGCTGCAAGCAGCATGTCCTCCCAGATTCCGTTGTCCCAGCTTTTTTTTTTTGCCACTTTTATTGAGACTTCATAGGCATGTCTGGCTTGAGCTATTTGAACCCTGTCACCTTCTAGAACAGTGGACCTTAAAAAACATTTAGATTGCTTGCAAGAAAGATCATACCAAGTAGTATTTTTCCTCATCGCTGGTTTCTTATTGCCCATATCTTTATAGAATATCAGTTGTAGCTCTTTAAAGAGTGAATTGTGTATACTCAAAATTGGGATTTCTCTAGGCAGTGTACCACTAAGAAAATCCCCTGGTGTTCCAGCCACTTTCAGATGCGTAGTGTCTCCTGACTCAGGGCCTACAACCTCAGCCCACCCCACCCTGTCTGTTGCAGTACCACATTGTGGTAGTGTTGTCTACAAGAGCCATACCAGCCTCTCTGTGATGGATGGTAGGAAAGCCTTCAACACCAAGGGGATGGCCTGCAGCCCCGAGAAGGTTGATGTAGAGATGGGACTCCATCGGAGACCAGATGCTGCTGATCTCTACCTCTCCCAATTGGCCGCCCCACCCAGAAACAATGTATTGGTCACCACTGTTAGCTCTGGATGGGGAAAATAGATGGGTCTGCTGCTGATCCAATCACAGTCTAGCAACCTCTACTGCAGGTCTTTTGCAATCTTCTCCGAAATCTTGATGTGATCAGAGAGGTCCTCTTGATGCTGTGCCTAAAGTGGGCTTTGGATCCCACTGGAGAGCCCACACATGCCACCTGGTGTGCTTGATCAGCAGGATGCAGAAGGCCATCAGTTCTAGCAGCTCCAACCAGCGTCAACCTCACGGAGATCCAGGACAGAGGCTGAAACATCAAGATCATAGCTCGAATATCCTAGACTCTCCATTACGGGGGGAAGGTACAAAACTGCACTGTGTTCAGAATGGCTCAGATGAAAGGGAGCATCTGTGAAGAAGTCAGGTGTGACTTTGGCATGTTGTTAGTGAACCCCAATGATGTTAAGAGGTTCACCGTAGTCTGGAGGTGGGTGACGACTGCCTGAGGCCAGTCATCAAGGTAGGGAAAGACTGGAAGCCCTGACCTCTAAAGATGTGCTGCAACACTGCCATCGCTTTTGTGAACACACAAGCAGCACTGGTGAGGCTAAAAGGGAGCACAGTGAACTGAAAATTCTCCTGCCCCACAGTGAACTGCAAATAGTGCCTGCTGGCCTGCAGGGCAGGAATGTGGAAATTAGCACCCTGCAGGTCCAACACTACATCCAGTCGCCGGGGTCGAGGGCAAACAAGACATGGGCCAGGGGGAGCAGTTTGACTTAATCCTTCTGCTGGAAGGCATTGAGAAGGAAAAGGTGTAAAATACAACAAAGGTCTCCATCCTTCTTTGGCACCAGAAAGTAGCGATTGTAACAACCACATCCTGCATCTGATGCCAGTACCTTCTTTATGGCTCATTTGGATAGCAGAGTCTTCACTTCCTGCTGTGAGTGGGACAAGTGATCTTTCGTCTTAGGATGTTGAAAGGTGTGGCCGGGTGACAAGAAATGATAGGGCGTAGCCCTGCTGGAAGATCTGTACCAACTTGTCTGAAGTTATCGCCTGCCACCCTGGCAGAAAATGTTGGATCCTGCCACCGACAGGGTGGCTGTGAGCCTCAAAAGACACATTAAAGAGGCTTTGAAGATGCTGCTGCATGAGAGGTTGAAGATTAGGCTGCCCCAGTTGTCAATGGGGTCTGCAGGTGCTGCATCCTTGGCCACAAAAAGGCTTTTGGGTTTGCTAAGCAGAGTGAACTTGGCGATATTAGAAGCCTTTACCATAGCCATCAAAGGGATGATGTGGCGGCTGGACAGACCCAGTTAGCGCACTGTGGCCCTGCTCTCTTTGATGCACTCAAGTGCCTAGTCCACTTTCTCACCAACAAGTCAAGAGCTATCAAGGGGCATGTCCATTAGGGCATGCTGAATGTCACCAGAGAAGCTAATGGACCTCATCCAGGCATGCCCCCTGGTAGCCTCACTGGTCCCAGTTGCCCTGCCAAGACAATCTGTGGTTTCCAATCCACAGCGGATGGTGAAATTTAGGCATGTCCTGGCCATCCTAGATAGCCTGCATAAGAACAAGATGCAAATTGCCAGGGACTCGGGATAAGACTTGTGCCACTGAATCCCAAAGGGTGTGGGTATAACACACTAAGAGGCAGCTGACATTAACAAAACGTAGTGCCAAACTTGTCAGAGAAATCATGCACCTCCTGATGGTTTTGATGGGCTTTGATTCCCTGTCCAGTGGTGTGGCAGAGAATGCATTAAAGTTTACCTTGCTTGTTGAGGCCTGCACAACTAGGCTCTCAGGCATGGGGATCACTCGTCTGGATCAGGTGGCGTCATGCTACCTGTCTGTTCACTGTGTTTTGCAAAAGCCCCAAGTAGGGTGTCTTTGAGAGCTTATTTAAACGTAAGTAGGGGCTCAGCATTTTTTGGCCCAGGCTGAAGGACCTCTGTGAGAACATTCATCTTCACCTCTATAGTTGGTAAGTGGAGATCAAGAACTTTGTCTACCCTTCTCATGACTATTGCAAAGGAGGTGCTTTCTTCTGTGGCAGTTCCTAGGGGAGAAACCAATCTAGTGTCTGAGGAAGTGTCTCGTCACTGGCTTCCAGAAGGTCCTCATATCAATTTTCATCTGTACATCGTTGGGTAAATCCATCTCCAGAATCATGCCTCATAGTCCGAATCCATTCTGAATAAAGTATGCAGAGTTTGAGCCCTTATTTGGGGCAATGGCAGATTATCGGAGTCCACAACAAAGCCACTGATGAACCCATAGTGGGTCCAGAGGGTTCAGCAGCTGCTGAGGACAGAACCACCAGTGGAGCCCAAGATGGAGGCCCTTGTGGTTCCTTGGGGCCTGAAGGCACACCAAAGAGATCCAGTAGTATGCCAAAGAGCTACTGCATAGAATTGTTCGATTTGCTGCTGCCCCAGGAATGTGGGTTGCATTGGGATAAGGATCAAAAATGGCTCTGATGGGGAACAGCTTTGGGAGCAACATCTAGAGGCACGTTGATGCCCTCATGCCTTCAAGAGTGATGGCCAGAGGCTGAGTACCTCTTGGAATTCTTATTTCTTTTCTTTGATTCCCCTGAAGACTTCAACTGGGATGATGATCGGCCACTGGAAATGGGAACAAGATATGGAGTTTAGAAGCAGTGGTTATTTGCACATCTCTGAATATGTGAGTAGCCATAATAGCAGGTGAATTAGGGGACATTTTTCAAAATGTCTTTTTTACACACGGTCTTACATTTGGACGGCAGAAATGCATTGAAAGACAACTGGTAATAACAGTTTTTCTACTATCCTGTGTTCCTCTAAGTCTCCTGATAAAAGCGGTACCTCACTTGTGTTGGTAGGCCTCGTGCCCACGACAAGCAATGGGTGAAAACGCAACATGGACACATCACGTTTTTCCACACAAAACAAACCCTTTTTTTGCAATGTGCCTAGCTGTGGATTTTGGGCCCTAGCTCAGCCGGCATCTAGGGAAACCGAGCAAACATGTGCATTTTTTAAAACTAGACACCCAGGGGACTTCAGGATGGGGTAACTTGCGTGGCTCTCACCAGGTTCTGTTACCCAGAATCCCGTGCAAACCTCAAACTTTGTAAAAAAAAAAAAAACATTTTCCTCACGTTTCTGTGATGGAAAGTTCTGGAATCTGTGGGGAGCAACAAACTTCCACCCACCCAGTATTCCCCCAAGTTTCCCCAATAACAATGGTACCTCACTTGTGTGGGTAGGCCTAGTGTCCGCGACAGGAAACGGTCCAAAACGCAACGTGGACACATGACATTTTTCCACAGATAACTGACCCTTTTTTGCAATGTGCCCAGCTTTGGATTTTGGGCCTTAGCTCAGCCGGTACCTAGGGAAACCTAGAAAACCTGTATATTTTTGAAAACTAGACACCAAGGGAAATCCAGGATGGGATGACTTGCGTGGCTCTCACCAGGTTCTGTTACCCAGAATCCCTTGCAAACCTCAAACTTTGTAAAACAAAACACATTTTCCTCATATTTCTGTGATGGAAATTTTTGGAAACTGTGTGGAGGTACAAACGTCCGCCGACCCAGCGTTCCCCTAAGTCTCCCAATAAAAGTGGTACCTCACTTTTGTGGGTAGGCCTAGAACCCGCTACAGGAAATGGCCCAAAACGTATTGTGGAGACTTGAAAATTATCGATCAGAAAAAGACCTGGTTTTGCAAGAGGGTCACCTGCGTTTTTGGTCCATGGCTCGGCGGTCATGTAGGGAAATCTACCATACCCAGACATTTCTGAAAACTAGACACCCGGGCGGGTCAAAGGATATGTGATTTGCATGGATCTTCCAATATTTTCGAACCCAGAATACCCTGCAAACCTCAAATTTAGCTAAAAAAAACATAATTTCCTCACATTTGTGTGTGGGAAAGTTGTGGAATCACCGGGCAAGCACGAATTTGCTACCACTCAGTGTTCCCCAAAGTTTCCCGATTAAAATGGTACCTCACTTGTGTGGGTAGGCCTAGTGCCCGCGACAGGAAATGGCCCAAAACTTACTGTGGAGGCTTGAAAATTATCGATCACAAAAAGGTTTTGCAAGGGGGTCATCTGCGTTTTTGGTCCAGGGCTCGGCGGCCGTGTACTGAAACCTACCAAACCCCAACATTTCCGAAAACTAGATACCCGGGGGAGTTCAAGGATGTGTGGCTTGCGTGGATCTCACAACGATTTTCTACCCAGAATGCCATGCAAACCTCAAATTTAGCTTAAAAAAATCACAACCAACTAATCCTCAAGTACATAGACATACTGGTTGGATTTTGCATGAGGGTGAGTGAAGGTTCAGAGGGTAAAATTTTAATAACAAGAGATTTCACAAAAAGGAAATGCACTGTTAATAGTTAAAAGGTCCTATGAGAATTAACATGGGGAAAATGAGTTCTGGGACCCCCCATTTTGTCAGCCCGCTACATGAAACACCCCAAAACTTTCCATGTGAAGTACCGGGCATATTTTTGGGGAACATTTTATGAAGATTCAGCAACCGGCGCTAAAGATATAGGTTACTGAAAATCACCTTTTTAATATAAACTCCGGGCTAACTATATATATATAGATATATATATATATATATATATATATATATATATATATATATATATATATATAACCTACTGGCGGTCGCCAGTAGGTAGATATAGTAGGACCTAGTTTTGGCGTCCTTTGACGAATCTTCGCGAAATTTTCAAAACTAATGGCCCGCTCAGGTCAGCTCCTGTCTTGAAAGTTTCGGGGTGATTTGTCAAGCGGGGGCCGAGAAAAAAGGGGGGTCCCAAAACACATTTTCCCCATGTTAATTTACATAGGAAACTTTAGACAAGGCTACAGCAGAACTACTGAACGGAATTACACCAAATTTGGCAAAAGGTAGCTCTTGGTTCAGAAAGCGCCCTTTTTTTAAATGGTGTAAATCTGTTCAGTAGTTTTTAAATATTAAAGGAAAAAGAAATTTATATATCTGGGCGGAGCCTAACCACACATCTCATCGTGAGATCTGATTGGCTGTCAGCACTTCATCCAAGAAGTGTTGGCAGCCATCTTGGGACCAATATACATGATAGCACCCCATTAAAATGCATTGTAGTGAATGGAAGGTTTTGAGGGTTACCAAAAGGAGAACGTATAAAGGGTGATAACAGACTTTAGTTACATTATAAATCATTTTGTTGTATTCTGTACATGAAGACACTGGTAGCCATGTTGTAAGTTTCTAAGTCTTCTTTATTAGTTCCAGGTCATGTGGTATCAATCAAGGTTCAGCCATGTAACAGCTCCTACATCTCCTACACCAGTCCCACCAGGAGCAGCCTGCCTAGCTGCTCATCCCATCTCCAACTGTCATCCACTCATCCACACAGGCACCCAGGCATTCCATTCATCACATTCACACCAACATTCCGTTGCCATCTCTCACTCTGGCTGAGCAGCTAGGAAGACCTAGGCTGATTACATATGAATGTAAAACTCAGGATATAACACATTTCTTGATGGTACCATACTAATTTTAGGAATTGTGGTGTGTTCTAAGGTGAAAAAGCCTTCTGCTGGGATATCATGAATCATGTTTGAGAGAAAACTATTTTCTCATACTTTTCCCATACAGGTTTGGAAGGTGATCTAGAAGCTAAAAGTAGAGCATATTTTCTGTAAATTCACATTATCTTTCTCAGTCATGTGAGAAAGAAGTCTGACATTCTCAGTAAATATCCAACAGTAAATATCCAACAAGGGCAGAGCCTGTCAGTTGATTCCTTTGTGTTCTACTGCAGCTTCCCAGAGTGTTCTACAGAACAACTAGAGCGCTAACAGTCTTACTTATGACAAAAGTATGGCACACCTGAAGCCATCTTGATTGGAATAAATAGGTAATACATAAAACATTTAATTTAAAATGGACCAAATGAGGGGGTTCATTTTGCCATAGAAATTATGATTAGTGCTGCAGAAAGAAAAATTAGGGCACATTTTGAGTAACTTCTCAAATCCTCTTCTATTTCATTAAAAAATTCTGACATGCAGACTGAAACATGCACTTTCAATACCAGCAGCAGACTTCCCTGGCGAGCAGTAGCTTTACTACAGTGATCTAATGAGCAACTAGAGTGCTAACATTCAGAATTTATGGCAAATGTGTGACAAATCTGAATGCCTTCTTGATGGAATCAAAGTAAAAAACTGAAAGTATTTCCTACTGAGGAGACTGTAGGAAATGAGGAAATTAGGAAACTTCATAACAAATAAGTCTCCCAAGATGGCCACCAGAGACAAAAGAACCCAAATGTAGCACAAATATCACCCAGATGTAGCCCACGTATAGCCCAATGACAGAATATCCCAGAGTGTTCTAAAGAACAACTAGAGCGCTAACAGTCTTACTTATGACAAATGTATGGCACACCTGAAGCCATCTTGATTGGAATAAAGTGGTAACACTTAAAACATTTAATTTAAAAAGGAAGAAAATGAGGGGGTTCATTTTGCCATAGAAATTATGATTAGTGCTGCAGAAAGAAAAATTAGGGCACATTTTGAGTGACTTCTCAAATCCTCTTCTATTTCATAAAAAAATTCTGGCATGCAGACTGAAACATGCACTTTCAATACCAGCAGCAGACTTCCCTGGTGAGCAGTAGCTTTACAACAGTGATCTAATGAGCAACTAGCGTGCTAACATTCAGAATTTATGGCAAATGTGTGACACATCTGAATGCCTTCTTGATGGAATCAAAGTAAAAAACTGAAAGCATTTCCTACTGAGGAGACTGCAGTCAATGAGGAAATTAGGAAACTTCATAACAAATAAATCTCCCAAGATGGACACCAGAGACAAAAGAGCCCAAATGTAGCACAAATATCACCCAGATGTAGCCCACGTATAGCCCAATGACAGAAGTGTGCAAAACACTTTTTATTTTTTGTTTTTTTGCAGTTTTATATAGTGCAGACTGGTCAGGTATTGGAGAGCTTTACATGAGCATTGGTTACATCACACAAGGACAAATTCATTTTGGTTGTAGACATGGGGAGATTAAGTGATTTGACCAGAATCACAGAATGTCGAGCTGAAGCAGAAACTCCAACCTGGTTCCCCAGTTGCAAAGTCTGCCGCTCTGGAAGTAACACCACATCCTCTCCCCTAAGTGCAACATTTAATCAAGTGGTCAACTGGATAAAAAAACAAAGATAACAAATAATTTAAAAGTGCTTTGTCGCTATTTGAAAACTCAGAAAATATGTCCTCATTTTAGTTTTTTAGAGCACTAACCATAGTTTCGATGCACATAAGACCCTCTCATTTCTGTAATTTCTAAAGGAAATGTTCTAGGTATTACAGTTTTGATTACATCAAGATGACGTCAGGCGTGCCACACTTTTGTAATAAATATAGAATGTTAGCAATCTAGTTGTTCATTAGGATACTGTTGAGAGGCAGAGGCCAGGGGCACGGACTCAGAAAATTGAAGGCAGGTAGGAGGGTACAGAGGCAACAATTTGACCACACTGGGGAGGCAGGAAGGGCAGTGGCATCACAACAGACTATGGAGGGCAGTGGAAAGGGGGGCAGGGCAAATAAACCAACAATGCAGGACAGGCAAGAGAGGCTGTGGCAATATAATAGACCATTGTGGGCAGAAGGAAGAGGCAGTGGTAGTACAACCATACTTGCCAATAGACCCGATTCAGCCAGGAAACGCCCAATATTTTTAAGCCCAAATGGGCTTCATTTGATCTAACTCCTGTCTACAATCTCCTCTTTTTCAATGTAAGTCAATGGGGAAAATCAAAACCCCAGTTTTTTTTTCAAAATCTCCTTCTTACCAAGTTCAAAATGTTAACAAGTATGGTACATTGGATCATGGAAGGCAGGAGGAATTGGGGTAGGGACATGGACTCGGATAACAGAGGAGAGGAGGGACATGGACAGGTGCACCAAACTGACCTTACAGGGCAGGCATCAGGGTTTGCAGCAGCACAATACACCACACAGGGCATGCGGGACGGGAGTGCAGCACAACAATCCATGGAAAGCAATAGGGAGGGGACAGGACCATGCACATGGACAACAGAGAACAGAGGGGAAAGAAGCAATGGCAGCTAGCTGACCATAATGGACAGACAGGTAGAGAAAGCTGCAGCATAACGGACCATAAAGGGCAGGAGGGAGGGATCAGGGGCATTACAATGGAACAGACAAGCCAGGAGGGAGAGGATAGGTGTCTGCACATGGAAAACAGAGGGCAGGGGGCAAGGGGGCAGGGCAGGAGCAGCAAGCTGACCATGGAGGTCAGGCAGGATGGGCACTAGAAGCAAGACACACCATGGAGAGCAATAGTGAGACTATAATGGCATACACACAGATCATGGAGGGAAGGTGGGAGGGGGTCAGGGGCAGCTAGCTGACCACAGAGGGAAGGTGGGAGGGGCCATGGCAGCACCTAAGACCATGCATGGCAAGCGGGAGGATTAGTGGCAGCACAATGGCCATGATGGGCAAGAAGGAGGGGGCAGGGGCATGCACAAAGGACCATGGAGGATAGAAGGGAGGGGTAGGAGCTGGGCACAGACAAGAGAGTTCAGGGGAAGAGGCCTCACAACAGACCACGCGGGGCAGGCAGGAAGAGCAGTTGCAGCACAACAGACCAGGGAGGGCAGAAGGGTGTGGCAGTAAAATGGACCATGGAGGACAGGAGGAAGGGGATAGGGGAATGGAACGTGGACAGGCAGGGTGGAGGTGGCAGGGACAGGTTACAGTCATCTGACAATGCTAGGCAGGTGGGAGGGGAGTGGCAGCTCAACAGAACACTCAGAGTAGATAGGAGGGGCAGGTCCATGGAACATGGTGGGCAAAAAGGATGGAGCAGGGGCATGCACACAGACATCGGAGGGCAGGGGGAAGGAGAGTAGGGGCAGCAAGCTAAGCACAGAGGCTAAGCAGGAGGTCAATGATGGGGCATAGAATTGGGCAATGGAGGGCAGGAGGAGTGGACTGGGACATCATGCTAAACGGAGGGCAGTGGCAGCACATCAGACCATGCATGGCAGGAGGGAGGAGGCTAGTGCATGGATTCAGACAACAGAGGATAGGGAGGAGGTGGATGGGGCAGCAAGCTAACTGTTCAGAGAAGGCGGGAAGGCCAGTGGCACAACAACGAGTCACCGAGAGATTCATCAACACCCAGCTGACCACCTTCATCGAAGAGAACGCCATCCTCGACTCCTCCCAGTTCGGATTTCGCAGCAACCGCAGCACCGAGACCGCCCTCCTCGCCGCCACTGATGACATCTGCATGCTCCTCGACCAGGGCCACACTGCGGCCCTCATCCTACTAGACCTCTCCGCGGCCTTTGACACTGTCTCAAACCGCACCGTCGCAGCCAGACTCCACGATGCCAGTATACGAGGAACCGCCCTCGACTGGATCCGCTCCTTTCTCTCATGCAGAACCCAAAGGATCATACTCCCTCCCTTCCTCTCCGAACCTACAAAGATCAACTGTGGAGTACCCCAAGGATCCTCGCTCAGCCCCACGCTTTTCAACATCTACATAGCCCCCCTCGCCGCCATCGTCAGACAGCATGGGCTCAGCATAGTATCTTACGCCGACAACACCCAGCTCATCCTCTCTCTCACGAAGAACCCCGAAGACACCAGACTCAGCTTCCAAGAAGGAATGAAAGACGTCGCAGCCTGGATGAGCAACAGCTGCCTAAAACTGAACTCGGAGAAGACCGAGGTCCTCGTCCTTCGACCCTCCCCCATGGCATGGGACAGCTCCTGGTGGCCCCCTGCCATCAGAAACCCCCCCACCCTGACGGACCACGCCCAGAACCTCAGCTTCATTCTAGTCTCCTCCCTCACCATGACCCGCCAGATCAACGCCGTCGCCTCGACCTGCTTCAACTCCCTCCGCAAGACCTTCAAGTGAATCCCCAACGAATGCAGAAAGACCATCACCCACGCACTCGTAACTAGCAGACTGGACTACGGCAACGCCCTCTACGCCGGAATCAACAAAACCCTGCTACACGAGCTCCAAACCATCCAGAACACCACAGCCAGACTCGTCCTCGGAACCCCACGACACAAACACATGACCCCGCACCTACGAGACCTCCACTGGCTCCCCATCGAGAAGAGAGTAACCTTCAAGCTACTCACCCACGCCTACAAATCCCTCCACAACATCGGACCCAAATACCTCAACGAAAGAGTCTCCTTCCACGTACCCAAAAGGAACCTCCGCTCTGCCGACCTAGCCCTGGCAGAGACCCCACGCATCCACAGAACCAGAGCAGGCAGAAGAGCCTTCTCCTACGTCGCAGTAAAGACCTGGAACGAGCTCCCAGTCAACATTCGACGCTCCTCCACTCTGCACACCTTCAGGAGGAGCCTCAAGACCTGGCTTTTCGACTAATCCGGAGCTGCCCCCCCCCCAGTGCCTTAAGACCCTCACGGGTGAGTAGCGCTCTTTATAAACCCCTGATTGATTGATTGAACGGCCACACAGGGCTGTAATGAGGGAGCAGGGGCATGGACTTGGACAATGGATGGCAAGGAGGAGGGGAGGCAGGAGCAGCAAGCTTGGGTGGGGGCAGCACAATGCCAGGCCAGGCCCTGCTTCCAACTCCCACCATCCATTGTGATAGGCATCTTACTTAAAGTAAAAAAAAACTAGAAATTCGCTGAAAAAAACAAAGATTACAGGGACGTTATAGTTAGACTCAGATTTCACTCGTATAAAACCAGCGAAATTCAGCAGTTATAGTTACCTGGGCTAACTATAACTTACGCCCCCGCCATGCACTGCTTATGACCTCAGACATTACATCATTCATGACATGGTCAGTGACATCACTCATGACATTACTCATGACATCTCAAATGAGCTGTGAATGGAATGGAACTATAATCGCTAGAACTTTATTTAGGGATAGTGTGTGTATATTAACACCCCTTTTTTTCTTTTCTTTCGTGTAAGAACCATTATAATACGCAACGTGCCCAGATCAATATGGCCGATAGCCTTCACTTTAGAGTAATGTGTAGTCCATTGTTTATGTTGATGTTTGCAATCCTAAGTATGTTTATTATGAACAAGTCACGTTGACGAACATACAGGTACGGCGGACACGGGGCAAGATATGCTGAAATGACATTGTGTGCATATTAACACTTGTTTTCTTTTCTTTATTGTATCAAATCCTGAATTTTCACATTGTGACCAGGCCAATATGGCCGCCAGCTTTTTGGATTAAAGTAATATGTAGTCCTTTGTTAATGTTGGCAACTGGAGGCATTTGTACATTTAAATAAGGAAGCTACAATGACGTCTTGTATCGTTATCAAGGTTCGGACGAGCCGAAACGCGTGGATCACGTCCTTTGCAGATTAAATGTTTCCAAACTACAACCTGAGTGCTGATTCCTTCCTTGTAAGAGTGAGAGGAGATTGAATACATATATATAAAATTCACTGAAAAAAACCACAGGTTTCAGGGACGTTATAGTTAGAAATTAGCATTTAAAAAACCTTAGATATTCACTGAAAAAACCACAGGTTTTAGGGACGTTATAGTTAGTCTGACATTTCACTTGTACAAAACCAGAGAAAGTCAGCCATTATTGTTAGCTGAGCTAATCAATCAATCAGTGCATTTATAAAGCGCACTACTTACCCGTGAGGGTCTCAAGGCACTGGGGGGGATGGTGCTGCTACTGCTCGAATAGCCAGGTCTTGAGAAGTCTCCTGAAGGCCAGCAGATCCTGGGTCTGTCGCAGGTGGATGGGGAGGGTGTTCCAGGTCTTGGCGGCGAGGTGGGAGAATGATCTGCTGCCGGTGGTTGCTCTTCGGATGCGGGGGATGGTGGCGAGGGCGAGGTCGGCGGAGCGGAGCTGGCGGTTCGGGGTGTAAAAGGTGAGATGTCTGTTGAGGTATGTTGGTCCGGTGTTGTGGAGAGCCTTGTGAGCGTGGGTGAGGAGCTTGAAGGTGATCCTCTTGTTGACGGGGAGCCAGTGCAGGTCTCTCAGGTGGGGTGTGGTGTGGCTGTGGCGGGGGATGTCGAGGATAAGGCGTGCAGAGGCGTTCTGTATTCGTTTCAGGAGTTTGGTCGATGCTCCTGCGTAGAGTGCGTTGCCGTAGTCCAATCTGCTGCTGACGAGGGCCTGGGTGACCGTCCTTCTGGTTTTGGTGGGGATCCATCTGTAGATCTTGCGGAGCATGCGGAGGGTGTTGAAGCAGGAGGATGAGACGGCGTTGACTTGCTTGGTCATGGATAGCGATGCGTCGAGGATGAACCCCAGACTAACTATAACTCACGCCCCCGCAATGCACTGCTGATGACGTCACATATTACATCACTCATGACATGGTCAGTGACATCACTGATGACATCACTGATGACATCTCAAATGACATCACTGATAATATCACTGATGACATCAAGTGACTGTGAGTGTTTCTAAAAAGTTTAAGAATGTGATATATATATGATGATTCAGTCAGTGTGTGACTGACTGTATAAGTGAGTTATTATACATGTCTGGGTGAATGTGTGGGTGAGTGACTAATCTGTGTGAATGTCTGTATCAGTCTGTCAGTTGGTGTGTAAGTGGCTGCATGGGTTGGTGAATAGGTACATGAGTGTCTATATGGGTTATTGATTGGTTGTCTGAGTACCTGTATGGGTGCCTGAGTGTCTGTGTGTTGTGTGACTACCTGCATGGATGTGTGAGTGGGTGATTCACTGGGTGTATGGGTTCATGAGTGCGTCTGCGAGGGGCTGTATGGGTGAGTGAGTGTGTATATGGCTGTGTTGGTGAGTGAATGAATGTCTCAGTGGTATATGTGTGAGTAACTGCATATGTGAATGGCAGTATATGTCAGTGTTGGAGTATATAAGTGACTGTATGTGAAAGTGAGTGATTGTGAGAGTGGATGTATGGATGAGTGTGTGCTTGTGTCAGTGATTGTATAAGAGAGTAAGTATGTGTTAGTATCTTTGAATGAGTGAGGTGGTGTGTGTAGAACTGTATAGTTGAGTAAATGGCATTGTGATTGACTCTTAGGGTGACTGACTAGGTGTGTGAGTAACTCTATGGGTGAGTGGCGATGTGTGAGTGTCTGTATGGGTGCATGAGTGCATATAATAGTGGCTGTATTGATGAGTGATTGCATGTATGAGTGACTGTATGGGTGAGTGAGTGGATGTGTGTGTAGACCTATGAATCAGTGAGTGGGTATGTACTAACTGGTATTGGCGTGTCTATGGCTTCGAGAATGGTAGTCTGTATTTTAGAGTGGGTGTATGAAAGGTTATATTAGGGTGTGAGTCGGTGCATCAGAGATTAAGTGGATGATGCCATCAGTGATGTCATCAGTGATGTCATTTGAGATGTCATCAGTGATGTCACTGACCATGTCATGAGTGATGTAATATGTGGCGTCATCAGCAGTGCGGGGGCGTGAGATATATATATATATATATATATATATATATATATATATATATATATCTGCAATGTCCTTCAGTTGTGCAACGAAAGGTAAAGACGCACTCGTTTGAAGAGAAAAGATTTATTGCTTGCTGACGCGTTTCAACCTCACGGTCTTGGTCAAAGTCACTTCCTGCCCAGGAAGTGGCTGTATTTAAATGTTTAGCATGTCATAGAAACATAAATGTATAAACATAAACAAAACACTCTGTTAAAGGTCTGGTATGATAAAGGACAGACTTAATTCACGTTTTACAAACACATGTGAAAAATAGCAAGTGAATGCATGATAGGTAAAAAAACACATAAATCACGTGAAACAACAACATGTCTTAGTAATAATAATGGATGGGCATTATAAAATGTGGCATCTCATTGCTCATTGCACCAGTGTGCTTGAGTTCATACATCAGCTCAAAGTTTATCTACCCTGTTCCCAATTTATAGCCATGTAGGTCAAAGGAGGGAATACAGTGGTGATACAAATGGTGGACAGACCAAGTGGTCCTACATCCAATTGCCCTATAGGATCCTACTGGGTGTACTATGTCAAGTGACCCTGCTGAGCCAAGGTGCCAACTCCCCATCCAGGTTAGGAAGTAACCCATTCCCACTTAAAAACCTATAATGAACAGGCAAGGGGAATGATGAAGACAAGTTGCAGAAAAAATATATAAAAAAAGAAATAAACTAAAAGGTTTACCCGATATTGCTAAACACTAGTGATACCCCACCCTAGGTGCTAAAAAGGAGAAAAAGAGGGAGCGTAAAAAGCAAGACACCACTAATTCAAGCAGCCGCTTGAACAAGAGTGACAGTACAGCAATACGCTTAGGGTTCAGATGGAACTGTAATATGCAGATAGATGACAAATGTTACGTGATCCAAGGGGGGGGGTTTCTAAGAAGTATCTCAGGTGGTCATGCAGCTATCCTAGGTGGACATGAAGATCTTCCTCTCGGTTCAAACCACCGGGGATCGTGCTCTGAAGGCGGATGATATATTCTGATTCCAGTCGCCGGAGCTTTCTCTCATGGTCCCCTCCTCTGGGATGAACCGGAACCCTGTCAATGCCAAAATAGGAGAGCTTTGAGCTAATGTCAGAGATGTCAGCATGTTCCAACACGCAATGCTTAGCCACCGTGTAAGTCAGATCTCTATTCTTCACTGCGCGCAGATGCTCTAAAATGCGCTTCTTCACGGGAAAGATGGTGCTACCTACATAGCGCAAACCACAGACACAGACAAGGACATACACAACAAATTCAGTGTTACAGTTGATGAATGACAATATCTTTTCATCTCTGCCCACCGGCAAATGGTAGCTTCTCACATTGCGACTATTGCTGCACGCCTTGCAACGGCCGTATTTGTGGAAGCCTGCGAGTTCCTTAAGCCAGGAGCCAGAACTGTATATATATATATATATATTGCTCTTCATCTGAAATTTGGGAACTAGCCCGGGTTGCCTCCTCTTTTCTTCTTTTTTTAAATAATTTATGTCGCACACTAAGCTTTAAAGGGCATTTATTATATATAGAATGCCCCTATTATGGCTCAATACATTAAAAAAATTTATATTAAATGAAGACAGCCCATGGTTTAGCTAAATGTTATATGCGACGATGAAGTCGACTCTACCCCATGTTTCGTGCAGTAATTTATTGACATGCTAGGCACAAACTCCCTCTTTAACTTACGGACCGGCTATCCAATTTTTATTCCCCCCTGTATTTCCGACCCCTTGTACTACTCTGTGGATACTGCTTTCACTATTCTGTGGATGTTGTTCTTCATTTAAAGTGTTTACTTTATTTTCCCCCAAACTCGCGGTAGTTTCGACCGCACCTAAACTCACTGATTTTCCGCGAGCTGCCCCCTTCGTTGGCACGCACTGTGTGATACGTGTCATATGGCAATACACCTGCATTATCGGCGCATCGCCTCACGCCGCACACTAGCAGCTGCTCGGAGGGACATTACATCTACTAGTATACCATACAGTTCCATAGAACCCTTCGTATGCTAAGATTGTTAATCATTTCGAAGGAACCATGGCCTACATATATGTGTAACTATATAGATATTACACACATTAAGAACTGCTGCATTCTTTTCGTGGCTGAAGCAAAAAAATATCCAGCGGCCAGCCTGTGTAGGGGAACAGAAGGCACACCGTGCCTGCACCAAAGAAGCAGAAGGCGAAAAAACCACCCACACTTTTTGCCGTAGAACATTATTTTCAACAGGGGCTTTTAATTATTTTCGATAAAGTTTTGTATTCTAAATTTCTGCCTCCATAGTGAATTGGGAGTAGGGTGTGCATTTGGTGTTTTACACACAACTCGTTCATTTTTTGCAAAATGTACTTGTGTTTCTTCTAGCTTTCGGTTGTTTGTCTTTCTGCCTATCTTTTTCTTCATTTCTAAGACTTTATTTTGTTATTCGCTTCCCACCGGTCTTTCTGTTATCATCTCAGTCTGGTTTCACTCCATTTCCCTTTCATGCTAGCATCTGTCCTTCTGCCGTCCACTAGCTGCAAACGTTTTTCAATCTATGTATTTTTCTTTTTGCCCTCCCCTCTATCTAGAAGCCTGTCTTCTGCTTTTTAAGTCTTTCAACCGACCTATCTCTCCCCCTTTTATCATCCGCTGCACATCAGTAGCGCTTGTCTTTTCGACATTTTCTATCTGCTTTTCTTGTTTTCTCTCTGTCTGCCCGACTCTCCTATGTTCAAGCTGTGCAAGGCTGCCCGAATGTGTGGTTGCCATTTTCTGTCTGAGTTCCCATCCGCTTGTCATTCCATTTGTCTTTTGCCAAATTTCTTTTTTACCCTTTTGTGTCTGTGTGCCGTTTGCCCATTCTCTGTCCTACTGCTTAATGGTTGTTTTACTTTTCAGTCTGTCTTTCGTCATTTTTTTATTCGTCTGTCTGCCTGGTTAAACCTATTTTTTGGCTTTTTTTAACTGCCTGTTTTTTTATATTATTGTATCTGTCCCTTATCCTGCCTTTCTTCATTTTCCCCTCTTGGTTTACTTGTGTGTATCCCTTCTTTAACTGTCTGCCTGCCTTGTTGTTATTCTCTGTTTGCTTTTACTTTTTCCAAAGCTAGCTTTTCTCTGCCTTTTCTTTGCCTTCCTGTGTCTCTTTGCTGCGTGGCACCTGTCCGTCTGAATATTCGTTCATCCTTTTGCCTTTTTTTCTATCTGCCTGCCTCTGCTTTAGCCATAGCTCACTGTAACTGTCTCTTTGTTGTGATTTTAATTTTTTTATCTGCGTGTTTCCCTTGTTACCTTTGTTTCTGCCTGTCTTTTCTCATTTTCTATCTATCTTAATCTTTTCTGCCTGCCTTTTGTGACAGTTGACCACTCTGTTTCTTTTCCCCTCCTGCCCCTCTGCCCATCTTTTCCCATTTTCTATGTGTGCATCTTCTCTGTTTTCTACTTTACTTGCCTTTTTTCGAACACTCCAACTGTCAGCCTCCTCACGCCCCTTGCCTTTTCTATATGTTCCTGTTTTATTCTCATTATATATATATTTTTTTCTAATTCTCCTGCTTGTTTTGTACCTAACTCTAAACATTTGTGAAGTCATGCCATCTTGTCCCCGAGCTCTTTGGTACAATGTATGTAGATGCTTAGCAAGTGACAGTACCGCAGGACAGGCTTCTGCAATGGTTTACAAGGCTCACATCATGGGTCAGAGGGACCTGAAGACAGACCGGCATTTCACAGCACATATGTGCCCACACAGCGTACCTCTCCACTCCCTGCAGCAAGCATGCCAGTGGTGGACCATAAGATTCTAGAGAAGCAAATGGTACTGCGTGGATCAATATGTCATAAACCTCTTTTTGCACCTCTGTTGGTTCTTTCTGCACTGCACCCCTTTTGCAAATTTCTGCATCCCTCTTGCCTATTTCTGTACCCCTCTTCCCTTTTTGTCCACCTCTCTTGCTTCTTTCTGCACTTCTCTTGCTTCTTTCTGCACTGCTCTTGCTTCTTTCTGCACCTCTCTTGTAAATTTCTGTATCCCTCCTGCCTCTTTCTGCACCCCTGCACCCCTGTTCCTTCTTTCTGCATCCTTCTTGCGTGCTTCTGCACTTGTCTTGACTCTTTCTGCACCTCTGTTGCTTCTTTCTGCATTTCTCTTGCTTCTTTCTGCACCCCTCTTGCCTCTTTCTGTACCCCTATTGATTCATTGTGCACCCCTCTTGCATCGTTGTGCACCTCTCCTGCCTCATTCTGCACCTCTCTTGCCTTTTTCTGCAGTTCTCTTGCCTCTTTCTGCACCTCTTTTACTTCGTTCTGCACTTCACTTGCCTCTTTCTGCACTTCACTTGCCTCTTTCTGTACCCCTCTTGCCTCTTTCTGCACCTCTTTTGGTTCTTTCTGCACTGCTCTTGCTTCTTTCTGCACCTCTGTACCAAATTTCTGCATCCCTCTTGCCTCTTTCTGCACCCCTCTTCCCTCTTTCTGCACCTCTCTTGCCTCAGTCTGCCCACCTGTTTCCTCTTTCTGCACCCCTTTTGCCTATTTCTGCAACTCTCTTGCCTCTTCCTGCAGTTTTCTTGTCTCCTCCTGCACCTCACTTGCCTCTCTCTGCACCTCTGTTGGTTCTTTTGCACTGCTCTTGCTTCTTTCTGCACCTCTCTTGCAAATTTCTGCACCCGTCTTGCCTCTTTCAGCACCCCCTTACCTCTTTCTGCACCTCTCTTGCCTCTATCTGCACCCCTGTTCCCTCTTTCTGTACCTCTTTTGCCTGTTTCTGCAAGTCTCTTTGCCTCCTTCTGCATCTCTGTTGCTTCTTTCTGCACTTCTCTTGCTTCTTTCTGCACCCCCGTTGCTTCATTCTGCACTTCTCATGCTTCTTTCTGCACCTGTCTTGCTTCTTTCTGCACCCCTGTTGTCTCTTTCTGCACTCGTCTTCCCTCTTTCTGCACCTCTCTTGCCTCTTTCTGCACCTCACTTGCCTCTTTCTGCACTTCTCTTGCTTCTTTCTACACCTCTGTTGCTTCTTTCAGCAATTCTCTTGCCTCTTTCTGCATTTTTCTTGCCTGTTTTTGCACCTCTCTTGCCTCTTTCTGTACCTCTCCTACCTCTTTCTGCACCTCACTTGCTTCTTTCTGCACCCCTCTTGCCTTTTTCTGCTCCCCTCTTCCCTCTTTGTGCAAGTCTCTTGCCTCTTTCTACACCTTTGTTCCTTCTTTCTGCACCACTCTTGCCTCTTTATGTACCTTTGTTGCTTCTTTCTGCACTTCCCTTGCCTCTTTCTGCACCCTTCGTGCCTCTTTCAGCACCCCTGTTGCTTCTTTCTGCACTTCTCTTCTTTCATTCTGCACCCCTCCTGCCTCTTTCTGTACCCCTCTTGCCTCTTTTTGCATCTCTATTGGTTCTTTCTGCACTGCTCTTGCTTCTTTCTGTACCTCTGTTCCAAATTTCTGGATCCCTCTTGCCTCTTTCTGCACCCCTCTTCCCTCTATCTGCACCTCTCTTGCCTCAGTCTGTCCACCTGTTCCCTGTTTCTGTACCTTTTGCCTGTTTCTGCAACTCTCTTCCCTCTTTCTGCAGTTCTCTTGTCTCCTTCTGCACCTCTGTTGCTTCTTTCTGCACCTCTCTTGCAAATTTCGGCACCCCTCTTGCTTCTTTCTGCACCCCTCTTGCCTCCTTCTGCACCTCTGTTGGTTCTTTCTGCACTGCTCTTGCTTCTTTCTGCACCTCTTTTGCCTGTTTCTGTACTTCTCTTGCCTCCTTCTGTACTCAAATGGGAAGTGCAAGCTGTCAAGTTTAAAGGTCTGCGTGCTCTCTTGACTGAGGTATATGTCTACTTGCATATGTATTTTTACATGTGTTATGCATCTGAAGATGGTAGCTTAAAAAGCGGGTAACTTCTCCTATAGGTGGTCAAATCTTCTCAGTTCTGCTCTGTCATTCGGTTGCAGAGGCAGACATGTCTTATGTATATATGTGTTATAGAGCCCCTCAAATATACTATTGAATACCCATGTGCCCTGTATTGTGAGCAGAAAGAAATGCATACACCTTCTTTTACACAAAGTTACAGAGTATGCTGTTTGAAACACAGGTATTCAAGTGTTTGTATGTTTATTTTAATTTAACATGTCACTAGGTAAAAGCATAGACACGCATGCATACCTTCACAAACGTGGTCAGAATTACAACAGTGATATGCTTAGGATTGCTGTTTTATATTTGGTAGGCCTAACATTCTGAGCAGTCGATTAATAGTGAACCTTCAAGAGAAAAGTGAGATTTAAGTCATCTTTGGAGAAGGATTAGTGATTAGGGTACTTTGTATGAGTCTGTTGTAAGGTACAGTCAAAGTAGGCCTCTTTCTGCACCTCTGTTGGTTCTTTCTGAACATCTCTTGGTTCTCTCTGCACCTTTCTTCCTCTTTCTGGACTTTTGTCGCCTCTTTCTGCACTTCTCTTGCTTCTTTCTGCGCCTTTCTTCATCTTTCTGCACATGTCCTACCTATGTAGGCATATTTAGAAATTAGCATTTTAAAAACCTTACAAATTCACTGAAAAAACCAGAGGTTTCATGGACGTTATAGTTAGGAATTAGCAGTTGAAAAACCTTTGAAATTTACTGAAAAAGACAGAGGTTTCAGGGACGTTATAGTTAGAAATTAGCATTTAAAAAACCTCAGAAATTCACTGAAAAAAATCACAGGTTTCAGGGACGTTATAGTTAGTTGGACATTTCACTCATACAAAACCAGAGAAATTCGGCCGTTATAGTTAGTTCAGCTAACTATAACTCACGCCCCCGCAATGCACTGCTGATGACGTCACATATTACATCACTCATGACATGGTCAATGTTAGAAATGGGGGTCTCTAGTTGGCCATGGCTGGCGCCAATGCCCAAATAGGGACCCTTCTTCCTAAGTCAGGGAAAGTGGGCTACCCCCTTTGATAACCCCTGCTCAACTCTGTGGTAACGTAGCACGAGCAGTTAGGCCTATCTCAGAGGCAGTGTGTGAAGCATTTATGACCATGCACAACAAGGCAGTAAAGACACCACAAAAGGACACAACTCAAGGAGGTATAGAAAAATAGTATCTTTATCTAAGGTTTAGTACGAGACTCTCAAAAGTGTTTTAACCAGTCACAATGCACGTAAATCAGTAGGGACTTTAAAAAGGCAATAACGTATTCACCAGAACGTGGTACTGACTGAGTTCAAGGTCTGGTTCTATGCGACCCGTTGCGCACCAGATACCTGCCGTTGGACGGGGACACAGTACGTAGCTTCTCGAAGAAGCGGAGACGGTGACAGGCGGACTCCCAGCGACCACAGTTCTCGACTGCAGTGGTTCGCAACGTGCACTCACAATGATTCGGGCACTCGGGGACAGGTGGGCTCCCAGCTGCAGCAGCACGCGGGTGCGGCGGCCCGGGCTGGTGGTGGCGATGACTCTCGTCGTGCAGCTCTGTGGTGGGTGCACAGCGGCAGCAGCTCTCTCCTAGCTGCGGCGGCCCACAGGGCGATTCACGATGATGCAACGTTGGCAAAGATGCGGGCACTCAGCGGCAGCAGCTTTCTCTTAACTGCGGCGGCCCACAGGACAAATCACAATGGTGCGAAGTCGGCAAAGGTGCGAGCACTCGGCGGCAGCAGCTCTTTCTTAGCTGCGGCGGCCCACAGGACAAATCACAATGATGCACAGTTAGCCAAGGCGCGAACCCTCAGCGGCCGCAGCTCTCTCTTAGCTGCGGCGGCTCACAGGACAAATCACGATGATGCAAAGTTAGCCAAGGTGCGAACCCTCAGCGGCAGCAGCTCTCTCTTAGCTGCGGTGGCTCACAGGACAAATCACGATGATGCAAAGTTAGCAAAGGTGCGAGTACTCCGCGGCAGCAGCTCTCTCAACTGCGGCAGCTCACAGGACAAATCACGACGATGCACAGCTGACATAAGTGCAGACACTCAGCAGCAACAGCTCTCTCCCAGTTGCGGCGGCCCACAGGACAAATCACGATGATGCACAGCTGACACTAGTGCGGGCGCTCAGCGGCAACAGCCCTCTCTTAGCTGCGGCAGCCCACAGGACAAATCACGATACTGCACAGCTGACACAAGTGCGGGCACTCAGCGGCAACAGCTCTCTCTTAGCTGTGGCGGCCCACACCGATTCGGCGAAGGTTCTGAAGATTCAAATTAAGGTGGGCGCTCAGCTCGCGGCAGCTCTCTCTTAGCTGCAGCGGCCCACACAGATTCAGCGAAGGTTCTGAAGATTCAAATTAAGGCGGGCGCTCAGCGGCGGCAGCTCTCTCTTAGCTGCGGCAGCCCACACAGGTTCAGCGAAGGTTCAGAAGATTCAAACTAAGGCGGGCGCTCAGCGGCAGCAGCTCTCTCTTAGCTGCGGCGGCCCACACACAGAGTTAACAAGGGTTACCAGTCCACGTTCCTCACAGTAGAACTAGAGGTTCCGGATTACTCGACGGAGGCCTCACCTGCAAGTAGAATCCCTAGCACAGGAATTCAGGCGGCTGATGGGGTGAAGCCTAATGTCCCTGAGACTTCAGCAGGAGGCGCTCTCAATTCAGGCCCTCGGGTAGTTTCTTCAGCAAGCTTGGTGAAAGTTTCAAAGTCCTTTCCTCTGTCCGTTCGGACAGAGTTTCGTCTTGACATCCAGAAGGAAAGGTTTCAGCACAGCGTTTTATACCTAAAAAGTCTTTGTTCTCTGCAGTCACAAATCACTGCATCCAGCCAGAACCAGTTCGGTGGGGTCGGGGAGCACTTGGTTTACGAGGCGACATCCTGCCCTTTGAGAATCTGGGGGTCTGCTATCAGACGCCCAGTGGGAGGTGGAGCCATCATTCACTTTGCCAGGCACGGCCCTGCTCAGATCAAAGAGTCACCCCTCACCCTACTCTAAATGCCGATCTCTCTCTCCAGCCAGGTCTGACCCAGCTGGCCCTGCTGCTCCAAAACCAGATGGCCAATACACACGCTAGCAAAGCCTACTGGAAAGCTTAGGCCAGAAAATACCTCGTTTCTAGTAGAGGCATTTTCTAACACGGGCTACGCTAATAATCCTTACTAAAAGATGTATCTCAATGTTCTGAGCTTAAACATTTCAAATTCGACGTTCCTATCAGGTTCCTGGGGGCAGGTAGGATTAGGGCATGTAATGCTCAGCCTGCCCATTCTGGCCTATGAGAACGGATAGCCTCACAATAGTAACCAGGGAAATGGAGGGTAACTCGCTATTAGAACATGCTACACAGACATACTTTGAAAGCTGCTTCGGTGGGTAGTGCAAATCAGCGCTGCAGGCCCACCAGCAGTATTTGGTCCACCAGCCCTGGGCACACACAGTGCACTGATACTAGGGGCTGACAGGTAAACCAAACGAGCCAATTATGGTTATCCCAATTCATACAGTTATCTTTACACAGGGAGCATTCGCGCTGTGTCACTGATTGGCAGTGGCACAGCGCCCAGAGCATCTAAATCCAGCCAACATAAAAGGTCAGAAGCGAAAAGAGGAAGGGAGACCCGCGCCAATGATGCCAGGTCTAACAGTCAGTGACATCACTGATGACATCACTGATGACATCTCAAATGACATCACTGATGACATCACTGATGACATCATCCACGTGATCATCTGATGCACCTCCTCACACCCTAATATAACCTTTGATACTCCCCCTCTAAAATACAGACTACCATTCTCGAAACCATAGACACACGAATACCAGTTAGTACATACCCACTCACTGATTCATAGGTCTACACACACATCCACTCACCCATACAGTCACTCATACATGCAGTCACTCATCAATATAGCCACTGAAACATGCACTCATACACCTATACAGATACTCACACAACGCCATTCACCCATAGAGTTACTCACACACCTAGTCAGTCATGCAAAGAATCAATCACACTCCCATTTACTCACCTATACAGTTATGCACACACCACCTCACTTATTCATGCAGATACTAACACATACTTACTCTCTTATACAATCACTGACACAGGCACACACTCATCCATACAGCCACTCTCACAATCACTCACTCTCACATATAGTCACTTATATAGTCCAACACTCACATATACTGCCTTTCACATATGTAGTTACTCACACATGTACCACTGAGACATCCATTAACTCACCAACACACCCATACACACACTCACCCACCCATACAGCCCTTCACAGATGCACTCTTGAACCCGTACACCCAGTGAATCACCCACTCACACATCTATGCACAGAGTCACACACCCCCCACCCACCCACACAGACACTCAGGCACCCATACAGATACTCAGAAAACCAATCAATAACCCATATAGACACTCATGTAGCTACTAACCAACCCATGCAGCCGCTTACACACCAACAGACAGACTGATGCAGACATTCACACAGTTTAGTCACTAACTTACTCACTTATACAGTCAGTCACACACCTACTAAATCATCCATTCAGACACTCATACACCCACTCATTCTTCAATACACCTTGGCATATATATACATATAAATATAAAAAACATATTTAAACTTTACAGAAACACAGTCACTGGATGATGTCATCAGTGATGTCATCAGTGATGTCATTTGAGATATCAAAAGTACAATCAAAAAAGGAGATCTCTACCTGTACAAATCTATTCGTGCAAATAGTCACTGAAGTCTAGAACACTGACAACTCAGGCCAAAATAGTGATCAAAGACACACTTAAATAGAAATTATCAAAAAGTTTATTATTGTTAATAATCACTGTATCCAATGAACTTTACTAAGACACATATATGGATAAAATATTCACAGAGCACATCCCACAACACATTCACTCATCCACATCATACATCCTGATTCATAAACACACATACTCACACGTCAAGCAATATCAGACATCCAGCAATAAAGTATTTATATACAGATGAGCGGGTCCCCCAAGGTTTCAAGAGTTGCACAGGAGGTATTATCCACTTTGCATGAGGAATGATGAAACACATTAGACAATAAGGATTTAAGAACATGAAAAAGACAACTAATCCATCAAATGATAAATACAGTTTATATAAGTGAGAAGATGAACATTTCTCGTAATTTGGGGGATTTTTCAATCAAAAGCTCCAACTTGCTCATCCAGCGCAGACGCGCGTTTCGGTGTTAGACCCCTATAGACGTCTCACCTTCTTCAGGGTGCATAGACCTACTGAATTAGTAGTGGGACGTGCCTAGAACAAGCAATAAACAAATGATGCACTTAGTGTCCATCTAACAATAGTATGGAAGATACAAGATGTCATCAGTGATGTCATCAGTGATGTCACTGACCATGTCATGAGTGATGTAATATGTGACGTCATCAGCAGTGCATTGCGGGGGCGCGAGTTATAGTTAGCTGAACTAACTATAACGGCCGAATTTCTCTGGTTTTGTATGAGTGAAATGTCCAACTAACTAGAACGTCCCTGAAACCTGTGGTTTTTTCAGTGTATATATATATATATATGCTTAGCTTATATATACTTACCTTGCAATGTAAAGACATGCTTTGTAAAGGCATATTGGTGGTAAAGCTTGCATTGTAAAGGCATTGCATGGTAATGGATGTGTGGTAAAGGCATTGCGTTGTAATGCCCACATTGTAAAGGCTGTTTCCCATCTGTATTACAGAAATGTAGTGAGTGGAACTGGTATTCCTATATGTAGTCCTCATGCACACTGTGTCACTGGAACCAAGGTGTACCCGGCTGATGAGCCACTAACTAGGGCAAAACCGGTCCTGGGTTGCTTGTGTTTCGGTTCAGGGAAGACCTGGCTTGGCAGTTCGGGCTGAACTGTTCCTATTTGAGCAGGGTCAAAACTGATTTTCATATAGCTGGGTTCAAACTGAGATAGCATGGTGTGGAAAAGTAAGGATGGATTGGGATGGGGCCCGAGTGATTAACAGTGGCTGAGACTAATTCAAAAATTCCAGCCATTACTGTTTTGAATACTTATTGTGTCACCCTTAGTAGGACAGGTATGCTCAGATGTGGGTCCTGTGCACACTGTTTTACTGGAACCAAGCTGTACCTGACTACTGGCGTATGAGCCCATAACTTGAGCGAAACCAGTAATGGGTTGCTTGTGTTCCAGTTCAGGGAGGAACTGGCTTGCCAGTTAGGGCTGAACTGTTTCGATTGAAGCGGGGTCAAACTGATTTGTATATAGCTGGGTCCAAACTGAGGTGGCATGGTTTGCAAAATAACGATGTCTTGGGATGCTGCTCGAGTGATTACCAGTGGCTGAGATTAATTCATGCAATTCATCCATTACTGTTTTGTACACTTATTGTGTCAAATTTTATGAAGCATACATAGAGCCACTGGCCCCAAAGCTAGCAAAAACGTATCATGAGGTCAGTGAGGCTTCTATTGCCTCAGATGGCACGGGAGGCATTTGCGACCCATTACTGAAGACAGGCAGCGAACCAAAAGAGTTAACAATGGCATACAGACCCCTAGCCATGCTGAATGTAGATTTAAAAATTTCAAGTAGATAGTTGCCATGAGGTTGATGCTGTGTATGCAACATCTTATCCATGTTGATCAAATGGGGTTTATCCCAGGAAGAAATCCAGCAATGAATATAATATACGCAGACTGATAGATATATTTGAAAGCTCCATAGGAGTGTTGAGCGATACATTCATTTTAGCATTGGATGTTGAAAAAGCATTTGACATTCTGAAATGGGAATCTCTTTATGCCATCAAGGAGAGGATGGGGATGGGACAGGGATTTAACGAATAGGCACCTCTATAGTAGGCCTACTGCTCAGGTGAAAACAGGCCAGATCATTCCTGATTCATATTCAGTGGAAAGGTGAACACGACAAGGGAGACCATTGTCCCCACTGCTATTTGCAATGGCGGTGGAGCAAGGGGATATTTATACAGGATTGATTGTCAGAGATGCAACACATGTCTCTTTAAATGCATTAGACACGTTGTTGTTCCTGAGCAGTTAGGGAGCCGTCACTGGGAGGGCCATACAGGAACTGAATAAATATGGGTCCCTATCTGTATTGTGAATTAACTGGAACAAACCAAGTGCCTTCCCTGTGAAGTCACCTAATGAGGAAAATATGGCATTGTCGCTGCCTGAGGGACTCTGATGGGAGTGGATGACTATAAAATATCTAGACATGCACATATTTAGGTCGGTCTTAGACCTGATTGACGGGAACTTAAGGGCTTGTGCCTTGAGAACCAGGGTAGATTTTTAGCACACTCTTTCGATCTCAGTGGCAGAGAGAGCAGCTATAGCTAAGATGGCTGCACTGCCCAGATTTCTGTGATATGTTGTCACTTTGCCAGTGGTGATCCCCAGAAACTGTTCAGGGAAATCCATACACTACTCATCAAATTAATATGGGGTCCCGGAGGTCACAAGGTGGAGCTGGCCAAGCTGCAACTCCCGACTACTAAAGGTGGGCTGGCTGCTCCTGATTTTGAGATCTATTATCTTGCAGGCAGTTACAGTGGCTGAGACTATGGGTGGCAGCGCATATCTGTGTGACTGCGGATACGGTGTCCATGGACTGGACAAATGTCATTAACACAAGGAAGACAACTGGGCTAGCATTCTTACAATTGGGCCATTACTTTTGGACAGGGGCGGCTCCTCCACTAGGGCGGAGGAGCGCCACCCCACGGCTTTCTCGCAGTGTGAGAAGCAGAAACATAAAATGGTAATAACTTTCTGTTATTACCATTTTATGTTTGGTTGCGGGTGGGCAGGTGGGCGAGGCTGCTCTGCGAGCAGGCAGAGCAATGGAGGAGTGGTGTGCCCACTCCAGAATGGGCAAAGACTGTTTTGACGGCCCTCTGGGGCCACCCAAACCAGTCATTCGCACTCTGCCTTCTCCATGCAGGCTGCAATGCAGCTTGCATGGAGAACATAGCCTCCCCGTAAGGACCTGGCTGGGTGGCGTCCCCACCAATCACATGTGATTGGCTTAGGGAACGGAGCCTGGCTGCCTTGCTTCCTGTTCCTGCCGGAGGCAGGAGAGCAGGAGCCGAGAAGACGCGTGACCCGGCAGGTGGAAAGGTACTCTCTATTTATTTATTATTAAACGAAACAGCCCCCCCCTCCCCGCGCAACCCCCGGCAGCCCCACCCGCGAGCCATGCCGGCCGCGATTGCTTTTGGAATAGGCCCTCCAAACGCATGGTTGATAGTGCCATACTCACCAAATATTCCAGTGATTGGTTTGCTGGCCTTGCCTAGTAAAGTGGGGGCGGGGAGTTGCATTTATGGAAAGACTCCCAGGGTTACATGTAATGCACGATTTAAACTGATACACTTCAATCTTATTCATAAAGCATACCTCATCTTTCATAAAATGAACAAGTATTTCCCACAAGCACAGGCCAGATGTCCTCGAACTGAAGTATTAGGGCGGAACCATATCATATGATTTGGACATGCCCAGATCTTGGCAGTACTGCACGGAAATCATAGACTCACTTAATGAGGCCACAGATAGCAATGAATTACTCCCCATGTGCACGCATCCTAGGTATGTTCCCCTCTTTGCTAGTCAGTGTGAGGAATGTGGTCGATGAGCCGTCTTCTTAGTATATTAGTTATACCTATGCCCTGCTGAACTACTAGAGGTTACAAAGAGAGGAACACATAGACTCTATTACAGGAATATCACATGGGGAAATGTCCTCAATGTGCTTAGCTATACTGTTTTAGTCCCATTGGCACACAGCTCATATTTCATATGATCATATGCAACAAAGGACTCCAATGGACTATCTTTAATGCTTATCTAAACCTGATGTAAAGTAATGTGGTATATTTTGTCACACATGCAAACATTATTTATTAAGGGGCATATTTATCATTGCTGTTGCATCGCCCTTAACCACACAAGGGGGCGCAAGGGAGACCCAACAACAAAGTCAGATTTATCTAGCCACGCAAAGCCACCTTGTGTGGCCCTGAGTGACTTGATAAATCTAGAATAACGCAATGCAGCGCAAAACGCTGCATTTCTTTACTCTGCCCCAGGGATGCGTTTCCTGGGTGCAGCATGGGTGTTCCCACACATCCACCCATGGATTTTTGGCGCATTCACAGATTTACCATTACTGGTAGATCTGGGAAGGCATCAAAATGCTTCGCCTCCCCCAGGTGAGGCGTAACAAGGAGAAATATCTTTATTTCTCTTCGTTTTTCCTCTTCATATGTGGGCTGCATTCTGCAGACTTAGAGACACTTGTTTGTACATTTATCAAAGAACTTTTATAAGACAACACATTCATATTAAGACACCTATTCCAAACATCAGTAAGAAGTAATCCAAAAATACAGGTGTGATCACAAGGTGCACAAGTTGTGTATATAAAGTGAGACCATAAAACATAAAACAACTCCAAATAATAAAGTCCTTCACTGGATAATATTCTGTTAGCTAGGACTCATTTTGCATCATGTTGGCTTGTCTATTTACAGGATTGTTTTCAAGACACAAGTCCAAAACTATAAAATTGTTGATGTTTTGACTCTTAATTTACTTAAAAAAGGGTCTTCATAAGGACTGATTGGATGAACCCCCAGTTAAACTGGAACGAAAGTCAGTAAATCAGAGGTTGAAGGAAAAATGACATATTTCACATTGATATATCTGGTTAAAACGGGGTTGACGAATCCTCTACGGCTCAGTATTTTGCAGGTAAAAACTGCACAACCACGGGCTTCCTACAGGTGGGTCACCAAAACAGACAACCCATTAGGATGTTCATGGAAGCATCTCATTGACTTTGACAATAGGCCGACAATGTCTTATACATACTGCTGCTATCCAGCCTGAACTGCCAGGCCAGGTCCTACATGAACCGGAACACAAGCAACCCAGGACCGGTTTGCCCTAATTATGAGCTCATCAGCCAGGTACAGCTTGGTTCCAGTGACACAGAGAGCATGGGGCCCATATGTGCATATGCTTCCTGTTCCTGTAAACGTGTAAGATGTTGAAAGGTGGTATAAATAATGACATCTTCAGTCAAGGGCACCTTTTGTGTGGTAAATCGGTTATGGCATAGAAAATAGCCCTTGTTTGTTGCACTTTAGGGCCCGAGTTGGTGAACTTGTGGTGCTGTGGTGTAGCTGACAGAATTGACTCTATTACGCGTCAGAAAAGCAAATAATGCACTTTGCGACTCTCCAACCACCAATGCATGTGCTCTGGAAAAAACTGATTCTACCTGATACACTGCAGCTAGTAATTGTACATGTGTTGGGAGTGTGTGCAATATGTTTTGCTCTAGTGACAGTACTATTTGTTCAAATATCCTTAATATGCTATATCGGCTTAGTGCGTACCTTTGTTTGATCTCCTTCACAGATTGTTCAAACAGCATTAGCCACAGTCTGCATATTTTCTCTTTGCAGCCTTCTCCTGGGGTTGTTTCTGGGCAGTACATTTCATGCCCTAAACTAACTTTAGTTGTCATCAATGATGTCAGTTAAGTTGGCATCAGTAATGCGACCAATGATGTCATAGATTGTGTTTTGAGTGATGTAATGTGTGGGTTAATTAGCAGTGCCTGGGCGAGGGCATAAGTTATAGTTACTTTAGGGCACGACTTATAGTTATTAGAGATAACTATAACTGGTGAGTATCAGTTTTTTTGGGGGTTTAAAGCATTACATTGTCACTGAAATTGTCACCCACCTATAACTTTACTTTAACCTTTGATTTTCTCAGTAAATTTCTAAGGATTTTTTTATGTAAAGCAACATATAGTTAAAATTCCTGACTATAGCCTTTTTTAACGTAATTTTATATTTTATTACCATACATAAAGCCACCCACCCCTGCTGAGCACAGCCTTTGGCCATGCGTTGTATGGGGGTGGTTGCAGGGCCTGTGTCCAACCGCACGCTATGCACAGTCTTCAAGCATGCACAGCGTTTGATTGGTCTTGCATATCCTGACTGCTCTCAGGCAGACTTACTGACTGTGTCAAAGAGTCACAATACCAAAATATAACAAGTAGCCTATTGGCTTGATCAAGTGGTGAGCATATCAAAAACAAAACAAAAATATATATATATATATATGTATATATATATATGTATATATATTATCTACTGGCGGTCGCCAGTAGATAGTTATAGTTACAACCTATTATCCATAGGAAATCCGCGACATTCTATTTGAAATAACTCTCTTGCCGGTTGACGTATCTTCGCAAAATTTTCAAACTTTGTGGGGCGCTCCGGTCCGCTCCTACCCTGAAAGTCTCGGGGATTTGTCAAGCGGGGGCCGAGAAAAAGGGGGTCCCAAAACGCGTTTTCCCCATGCAATTTTCCATAGGAAACTTTAGACACGGCTACAGCCCGAACTGCTGAACGGAATTACACCAAATTTGGCAAAGAGGTAGTTCTTGGTTCAGAAAGAACCCTTTTTGTTAAATGGTGTAAATCCGTTCAGTAGTTGCTGAGAAAATCAAAAGTAAAAAGATAGATATATCTATGGCCGCGTCGGATTCGCGCACCCTCCCGATCACGAGCTGCATGCTAATTGGCTGTCAACACTCCAAATCAGGAAGTGTTGGCAGCCATTTTGTCCCTCGGTAGAACTGAGGGACAGAAACAAGTGTGCAAAGCGCACAAAGGGGGCAGGGTAGAAACACCCTGACCCCTAGGTCTGCTCAGGGGTCCCACAAGGACCCCCTGGGCAAAAAAATATTTTTTTTTTTTAAAAATCGGCAGGATGCGCTCAGGGTGCGCAAATCCTGCCGAGAAAATCGAGCGCGGTCTCCGCGCTCGATGCTAATTGGCCCCGGGTGGGCCAAGTCCCGGGGGCATGCTGGGGGGTTGATTTTATGTGTGGGGGCCTCTAAGGGCCCCTAAGCCCCGGGGACCACCACCCCCGGGGCTTTATGTATAATGGTGCGGGAGGGCTCTGAGCCCTCCCGCAGCCCCGGGACCGCCACCTCCCGGGGCTTCTTTTTTATTTTTGAAAAACCTGTGTGGGGGGCTCCAGCCCCCACACGCCCGGAGACCACCACCTCCCGGGGCACTAAGAAAAATTACAATGGGGGTCCGTTTTGGACCCCCAAGCCCCGAGGACCACCACCTCCCCGGGGCTTTCAAAATGTAAGGAGGGGGGCCGCGCGCCCCCTCCTGGAGCCTGTGGTGGCCCTGGGGACCGCCACCCCCAGGGCCGGCTCCTGCAGTGTCCCGGGGTGCCTACCCCGGGACACTGCTGTTTGCAATGACAGGACGGGAGCCTCGCGGCCCCGTCCTGTCATTGCAAACTGCTTTGGATATTGGAAGAGAGAGCAGGAAACCTGCTCTCTCTTCCAATATCCAAAGCTGATTGCTTTCCACATGGGGAGCAGCATGTTAGCTGCTCCCCATGTGTAAAGCAATGCCGGCTCCCGTAGGACACGGGGAGCCGGCGGGACTGTGGGGGTTTGGGGACCCCCACAGTCCCCAACGAGAGGCCAGGCCCCGGGGATGGGGTCCCCGGGGCCATAAGTGGCCACGGAGGGGGCCACGCAGCCCCCTCCCCAAAGGTAAAAAAGTTTAAAAAAAAAAAAAGTGCAAGGCCGGCCCCGGGGATGGGGTCCCCGGGGCCTTAAATGGCCTGAGGAGGGGGCCACGCAGCCCCCTCCAAATAAAAAAAAAGAGGCCATGCCCCGGGGATGGGGTCCCCGGGGCCAATACAGGCCCAGGGAAGGGGGCCACGCGGCCCCTTCCCGTTTTTTTTTTTAATTTTAATTTAAAAAAGGGGTAAGGCCCTGGGGGATGGGGTCCCCAGGGCCTAAAAATAGGAAAAAGGAAGGGGGCCACACAGCCCCCTTCAGGGAAAAAAAAAAAAATGATCGGGCCCGCAGGCCCCGCCCCTTCCTTCACCACTCTGCAAACGCGCCCCTGGCGCGTTTGCAGAGGGGAACGAATTCCCCTTGAATACTGGGGGTCCCTGGGGGCCAACTAGCCCACCAGGAACCTCCAGTATGCGCCAGGGGCTGCCTTGCAGAGAGGTGTACAGAGGCCACGCCCCTTTTTACACCTCTCTGCAACGCAGCTCTGTGGCGCTTTTGGAGGTATATGGTGGGCTAGTTGCACCCCAGGGACCCTCAGGATTCAAGGGGAGTTAATCCCCCGACTTAAAACGCGCCACGGGGCGCGTTTGCACAGTGGTGAAGGGAGGGGCGGGGCTTCAGGTGACATGTGTGCAAACAGGCCCTGTGGCGCGTTTTAAGATGGGGAATTAAATCCCCTTCAATCCTGAGGGTCCCTGGGGGCCAACTAGCCCAACAGGTATGTCCAGAAAGCGCCACAGAGCTGCGTTGCAGAGAGGTGTAAAAGGGGTGTGGCCTCTGTACATGTCTCTGCAACGCAGCCCCCTGGCGCATACTGGAGGTTCCTGGTGGGCTAGTTGGCCCATAGGGACCCTCATGATTCAAGGGGACTTAATCCCCCAACTTAAAACGCGCCACGGGGCGCGTTTGCACAGATGTCACCTCAGGCCCCGCCCCTCCCTTCACCATTGTGCAAATATTCCTCTAAAATCAGCCGAAATACGAATTCTGATTTACTCACCTGTTATCAGGAGAGACCTCAGTGCTGCATCTTTCAGCCCAGTACTAATCCTGAAAAGTAATTTTAACCGTACTTACCAGTAACTTGAATTTCCTTCCATAGGCTAACATTGACTGGTTTCACTTGGAAATTCTTCTAAGTGTGGAGTTTTGGAACTTTAAAATATTCCTCTAAAATCAGCCGAAATACGAATTCCGATTTACTCACCTGTTATCAGGAGAGACCTCAGTGCTGTATCTTTCAGCCCAGTACTGGTCCTGAAAAGTAATTTTAACCGTACTTACCAGTAACTTGAATTTCCTTCCATAGGCTAACATTGACTGGTTTCACTTGGAAATTCTTCTAAGTGTGGAGTTTTGGAACTTTAAAATATTCCTCTAAAATCAGCCGAAATACGAATTCCGATTTACTCACCTGTTATCAGGAGAGACCTCAGTGCTGCATCTTTCAGCCCAGTACTGATCCTCAAAAGTAATTTTAACCGTACTTACCAGTAACTTGAATTTCCTTCCATAGGCTAACATTGACTGGTTTCACTTGGAAATTCTTCTAAGTGTTGATTTTTGAAACATACAAATATTCCTCTAAAATCAGCCGAAATACGAATTCCGATTTACTCACCTGTTATAAGGAGAGACCTCAGTGCTGTATCTTTCAGCCCAGTACTGGTCCTGAAAAGTAATTTTAACCGTACTTACCAGTAACTTGAATTTCCTTCCATAGGCTAACATTGACTGGTTTCACTTGGAAATTCTTCTAAGTGTGGAGTTTTGGAACTTTAAAATATTCCTCTAAAATCAGCCGAAATACGAATTCCGATTTACTCACCTGTTATCAGGAGAGACCTCAGTGCTGCATCTTTCAGCCCAGTACTGATCCTCAAAAGTAATTTTAACCGTACTTACCAGTAACTTGAATTTCCTTCCATATGATATCATTGCCTGCTTTTTGCTGAAAAAGTTTGTGTTGATTTTTGAAACATACAAATATTCCTCTAAAATCAGCCGAAATACGAATTTTGATTTACTCACCTGTTATCAGGAGAGACCTCAGTGCTGCATCTTTCAGCCCAGTACTGGTCCTGAAAAGTAATTTTAACCGTACTTACCAGTAACTTATATTTTCTTCAATAGGAATCCATTGTCTGGTTTTCAGCAGAAAAGTTTCAAAGTGTCGATTTTCACAAACTACAAATATTCCTTAAAAATCGCCTGTATGACTTAAACGCATTCTTTCAACTGTTTACAGGAGATGCACCAGTGCTGGATCCAGGATCCAACACTGAGTAAGAAAAAGTAACGATAACAGTTTTTACCTGCTAAGTGAATTTCCTTCCATAGGATAACATTGGTGATTCTATGAGAAAAAGTTTCTAAGTGTCAACTTTTAAAATACAATAATATTCCTTAAAAATCACGACTGTAACCAAAACGCTTTTACTCAACTGTTTACAGGAGATGTACCAGGACTGAATCTAGGATCCAGTCCTGTGGTTAGAAAAGTAATCCATAAAGTAACTAATTGCATTTAACTAGAAATTCACATTGAGCTGAATGTTGCATTGTGTTTGAAAATGTGGTGCCCATTGCAACAACTGTAACTACTGTACTTAAAAGTCTATTGCCTATGTGCAAAGTATTTAAACTAAAGTAATTCATTCTGAGAAAGTATTTTTTGTAATGTAATGTATAATGTAATTACAATGTAATTTAAAAAATAAAATATGTAAAAAAAAATCTAAAAATGTAATAAATCAGTATGAAAAAAATTAATATAACAATTAATACATTTAAAAATTGTCATTTACAAAACCTTTGAAATTCACTGAAAAAACCGTAGGTTTCAGACATGTTATAGTTAGGAATTAGCATTTAAAAAACCTTTGAAATTCACTGAAAAAACCATAGGTTTCAGATAAGTTATAGTTAGAAATTAGCATTTAAAAAACCTTTGAAATTCACTGAAAAAACCATAGGTTTTAGGGACAGTTATAGTTAGTTGGACATTGCACTCGTACAAAACCCGTGAAATTCCCCCGTTATAGTTAGTTCAGCTAACTATAACTCGCGCCCGCAATGCACTGCTGATGACGTCACATATTACATCACTCATGACATGGTCAGTGACATCACTGATGACATCACTGATGACATCTCAAATGACATCACTGATGACATCATCCATGTGATAATCTGATGCACCTCCTCACACCCTAATATAACCTTTGATACACCCAATCTAAATTACAGTCTGCCATTCGCAAAACCATAGACACTCCAACACCAATAACTACATACCCACTCACTGATTCTTAGGTCTACACACACACATCCACTCACTCACCCGTACAGTCACTCATACTTATGGTCACTCAGTACAGGACAATCATATGCACTCTTACTCCTATATAGACACTCAAACACCGCCACTCATCCATAGAGGTACTCACACACCTAGTCAGTCATGCAAATAATTAAACACACTGCCATTTACTCACCTATACAGTTATACACACACCAGCTCACTTAATCATACAAATACTAGCACATTGTTACGCTCTTATACAATCACTGATACAAGCACACACTCATCCATACAGCCACTATAACAATCACTCACTCTCGCTATAGCTATTTATATACTCCAATACACATATATACTGCCTTTCACATATGTAGTTACTCACACATGTACCACTGGGACATACATTCACTCACTAACACACTCTTACACACACTTACCCACCCATACAGTCTATCACAGATGCACTCTTGAAACCATCCACCCAGTGAATCACCCACTCACACATCTATGCACAGTCGCACACACCCCATCCACACAAACACTCAGGCACCCATACAGATACTCAGACAACAAATCAATAACTCTTATAGACACTCATGTAGCTATTCACAAACCCATGCAGCCACTTACACAGCAACAGACAGATACAGACATTAACCCAGTTTAGTCACTAACCCATGCAATCAGTAAGATACGTTTAATCACTCACTTATAGAATTAGTCACGCACCTACTAAATCATCCATACACACACTTATACACCCACTCATTCTTCAATACGCCTTTCCCTATATATATTAAAAATATTTAAACTTTACAGAAACACACAGTCACTGGATGATGTCATCAGTGATGTCATTTGAGATGTCATCAGTGATGTCATCAGTGATGTCACTGACCATGTCATGAGTGATGTAATATGTGACGTCATCAGCAGTGCATTGCGGGCGCGAGTTATAGTTAGCTGAACTAACTATAACGGGGGAATTTCACGGGTTTTGTACGAGTGCAATGTCCAACTAACTATAACTGTCCCTAAAACCTATGGTTTTTTCAGTGAATTTCAAAGGTTTTTTAAATGCTAATTTCTAACTATAACTTATCTGAAACCTATGGTTTTTCAGTGAATATATATATATATATATTTTTTTTATATATATATATATCTCTCTAAAGGATGCTGTAATTAAATTATTGGCAAAATATCTCTCTACCAACGCCTTTCGCCTTGGTCACGGTATGGTCAGGGCCTCATTATTTCCATTTACATAGGAGCTATCATTGAGAGTGAGAAAGGACACGTGAGACAAACACATAGCATTTACACTTTCACTGAGCGCCATATTGAAATGTCACTGTTATACAGGAGACTAAAGTAAATACAAAGCAGTACAACTCAGTTCTTAAAATGTTGTGTTATGCGTGCAAAACTTTAACAACTAACATATCTTAGTTTGAAAATATCACTAATAAAACATGTTGCCGCTATGAAAGGACGAGTCAACATTCATTGTATGCCATAAATTTTGGGCGCCATTGCAGAGTGATCTTACCACCTCGATTAGGACATATGTCTGTTGTCACCATTAACATACTATTCTTTTCACGATCATTTATATTGAGAGAACAAAGAGAGAATCCAGCCCAAGTGGGCATATTCACAATATTCTTTCCCATGTTTGAAAAGTTATGGTGACAAATACACCCAATAAATTATATATACAAAACTATATAGAACACACAGATCGTTCCTATCTAGAGCGGAACAAATGAAATATTATGCGCTCAATGGCAGTGGACATTTAACCAAATAGAGATGGCGATTATCACGATGATTCTATATAGTGCTCTAAATAAGCAGGACATACAGGAACGATCTGTGTGTTCTATATAGTTTTGTATATATAATTTATTGGGTGTATTTGTCGCCATAACTTGGACTGCCCACTTGGTTGTATTGGGAGTATATCAGGTGACAGCAATTTCATGTTGAGCTCTCCAACTCTGCCTGTGAACAAGGGCGCCATGCCCGAAACGCGTAAGGCTGTGTGAAATGGATTGAATGTCTGCTTCTGGCCTCGCCACAAGTCTCCATTAAAGGAAATTTGATACCTACCTGTGACTGCTTCTCCATCTGGGGGCAACCTCTCTTTGTTGTATTTTCACGGCCGGCCCAGCTGTGGGGGGAGCACCGCCGCTTGCAGCGGACCTGTGATGACGCCACATGGTGGACATCATTCTGGACGGTGGGTCTTGATGGATGACATGGTATTTGTGGCGTTCTGGCAGCGGGACAATTTTAATCAACCCACTGGGGTAATGACTCTATTTTCATTTGTTTGGTGAGACGACATACTCACTTGAGGAAAAGGATTGCTGAACCACATTTACCAGAATGCTTTGCAGAAGTGGAACGCCCACTTGGACTGCCCATTTGGTTGTATTGGGAGTATATCAGGTGACAGCAATTTCATGTTGAGCTCTCCAACTCTGCCTGTGAACAAGGGCGCCATGCCCGAAACGCGTAAGGCTGTGTGAAATGGATTGAATGTCTGCTTCTGGCCTCGCCACAAGTCTCCATTAAAGGAAATTTGATACCTACCTGTGAGTGCTTCTCCATCCGGGGGCAACCTCTCTTTGTTATATACATACATATATACATACATATATACATACATATATATATATTCACTGAAAAAACCATAGGTTTCAGGGACGTTATAGTTAGCTGGACATTTCACTCTTTCAAAACCGTAGAAATTCCACCGTTATAGTTAGTTGAGCTAACTTTAACTCGCGCACCCGCAATGCACTGCTCATGACGTCACATATTACATCATTCATGACATGGTCAGTGACATCACTGATGACATCACTGATGACATCTCAAATGACATCACTTATGACATCACTGATGACATCATCCAGTGACTGAGTGTTTCTATAAAATTTAAATATGTTTTATATATATGCCAAGGTTTATTGAAGAATGAATGGGTGTATAAGTGTCTGGATGGATGATTTAGTTGGTGTGTGACTGACTGTATAAGTGAGTGATTAATTGTGTCTTACTGAATGCATGTGTTAGTGACTGATACAGACATTCACACAGTTTAGTTTGTCAGTTGGTGTGTAAGCGGTTGCATGGGTTGGTGAGTAGCTAAATGAGGATCTATATGGGTTATTGATTGGTTGTCTGAGTATCTGTATGGTGCCTGAGTGTCTGTGTGAGTGGGTGGGGGGTGTAACTCTGTGCATAGATGTGTGAGTGGGTGATTCACTGGGTGTACGGGTTCAAGAGTGCATCTGTGAAGAGCTGTATGGGTGGGTGAGGGTGTGTATGGGTGTGTTGGTGAGTGAATGGATGCCTCAGAGGTACATGTGTGAGTAACTGCACATGTGAAAGGCAGTATATGTGAGTGTTGGAGTGTATTAATGACTATATGTGAGAGTGAGTGATTGTGAGAGTGGCTGTATGGATCAGTGTGTGCTTGTATTAGTTATTGTAGAAGAGTGTAAGTATGTGTTAGTATATGTTTAAATAAGTGAAGTGGTGTGTGTGTATAACTGTACAGGTGAGTAAGTGGGAGTGTGATTGATTCTTTGCATGACTGACTAGGTGTGTGAGTAACTCTATGAATGAGTGGCGGTGTGTGAGTGTCTGTATAGATATGTGAGTGCATATGATAATGCCGTATGGATGGCTGCCTGCATGTATGAGTTACTGTATGGGTGAATAAGTGGATGTGTGTGTAGACGTAGGAATTAGTGAGTGGGTATGTACTAACTGGTATTGGTGTGTTTATGGTTTTGAAAATGATAGTCTGTATTTTAGAGTGGGTATATCAAGGGTTATATTAGGGTGTGATGAGGTGCATCAGATTTTCACATGGATGATGTCATCAGTGATGTCATTTGAGATGTCATCAGTGATGTCATCAGTGATGTCACTGACCATGTCATGAATTATGTAATATGTGACGTCATGAGCAGTGCATTGCGGGTGCGCGAGTTATAGTTAGCTCAACTAACTATAACGTGGAATTTCTACGGTTTTGTACCAGTGAAATGTCCAGCTAACTATAACGTCCCTGAAACCTATGGTTTTTTCAGTAAATTTCTAAGGTTTTTTAAATGCTAATTTCTAACTATAACGTACCTGAAACCTATGGTTTTTTCAGTGAATTTCAAAGGTTTTTTAAATGCTAATTTCTAACTATGACATCACTATTAAGTCCCCTTGAATCCTGAAGGTCCCTGGTGGCCAAGTAGCCCACCAGGTACATCCAGTAAGCGCCACAGACCTGCGTTTCAGAGAAGTCGTCTGAGGCCACGCCCCTTTTTACACCACGCTGCAAACGCGGCTTCTGGCGCACTGCTGCTCCGAAGATGAAGTCCACTTGTGTCTTGAGGTCCTCAGGACACAAGAAGACCTCATCGCCCCACCAGCAGTCCACCAGAAGCCGCGTTTGAAGAGTGGTGTAAAAATGGGCGTGGCCTCGGAGCACCTCTCTGCAACGCAGCCCTGTGGCATTTACAAGAGGTACCTGGTGGACTAGTTGGCCCCCAGGGACCCTCAGGATTGAAGGGGAATTAATCCCCAACTTAAAACACGCCACAGGGCGCATTTGCACTGTTTTGCAGGGAGGGGGTGGGCCTGATGTGACAAGTGTGCAAACGCGCCCTGTGGCGCGTTTTAAGTTGGGTGATTAAGTCTCCTTGAATCCTGAGGGTCCCTGAGGGCCAACTAGCCCACCAGCTACCTCCAGTAAGTGCCACAGAGCTGCGTTGCAGAGTGGTATAAAAAGGGGGCGTGGCCTTGGACCACCACTCTGGAACGCAGCTCCCTGCTTGCTATGGTCCTTGTGGGACCCCCTGAGCAGGCCTGGGGGGTCAGGGTGTTTCTACCCTGCCCCCTTTTCTTTTTTTTCACCTTTGTTTTACTGTTTTCTTGTGACTTGGTTCTACTGAGTCACAAGATGGCTGCCAACACTTCCTGGTGGCAGCCAATCACAGTGAAGCTCGTGGTCCGGAGGGTTCGCGAATCCACTGCGGCCATAGATATCGAAACTTTGTTTTTTGAATTTCTCAGCAACTACTGAACGGATTTACACCATTTTTAAAAAGGACGCTTTCTGAACCAAGCACTACCTTTTTGCCAAATTTGGTGTAATTCCGTTCAGCAGTTCGAGCTGTAGCCTTGGCTAAAGTTTCCTATGGGAAATTGATTTTCCGACCTCTATTTTTTGAATTTCTCAGAAACTACTGAACGGATTTACACCATTTAACAAAAAGGACTCTTTCTGAACCAAGGGCTACCTTTTTGCAAAATTTGGTGTAATTCCATTCAGCAGTTCGGGCTGTAGCCATGTCTAAAGTTTCCTATGGAAAATAACATGGAGAAAACACGTTTTGGGACCCCCCTTTTTTCTCGGCCCCGCTTGCCGAATCACCCCGAAACTTTCAAGACAGGAGCTGACCGGAGCGCCCCACTAGTTTTGAAAATTTTGCGATGATTCGTCAGTGACATCAGTGATGTCATCAGTGATCTCACTGACCATGTCATGAGTGATGTAATATGTGACGTCATCAGCAGTGCATTGCGGGGGCGCGAGTTATAGTTAGCTGAACTAACTATAACGGGGGAATTTCTATGGTTTTGTACGAGTGAAATGTCCAACTAACTATAACTGTCCCTAAAACCTATGGTTTTTTCAGTGAATTTCAAAGGTTTTTTAAATGCTAATTTCTAACTATCACGTGTCTGAAACCTATGGTTTTTTCAGTGAATTTCAAAGGTTTTTTAAATGCTAATTTCTAACTATAATGTGCCTGAAACCTATGATTTTTTAAGTGAATTTCAAAGGTTTTTTAAATGCTAGTTTCTAACTATGCCTACAGAGGTAGGACATGTGAAGAAAGAAGAAAAAACGCACAGAAAGAAGCAAAAGATGTGCAGAAAGAACCAACAGAGGAGCAGAAAGAGGCCTTGTTGCAAAATCATCCTGTGCCCACAACTTTTCAGACGGGTACTGGTGGTAACTGACTCTGACTAACCAGAGCCAGTGCTATGCTAAAAGACACTTAGAATACAGTGAAAACACCTACATACACTAGGGAACACTATGCGTTGGGATACCCCTGTGATTAGCATGACCTCCTCTGCAAGTCCCTAGTACATAATAGGGCAGGGGATTAAAACTACCTCTTAAAACGCGCTACAGGGCGCGTTTGCACAGTGGTGAAGGGAGGGGCCTGAGGTGACATGTGTGCAAACGCACCCCGTGGCGCATTTTAAGTTGCGGGATTAAGTCCCTTGAATTCTGAGGGTCCCTGGGGCCCAACTAGCCCCCCAGGTACCTACAGTTAGGACCACAGAGCTGAGTTGCAGAGAGGCGTTCCGAGGCCACGCACCTTTTTCACCTCTCTGCAACGCAACTCTGTTGTGCTTACTGAAGGTACCTGGTGGGCTAGTTGGCCCCCAGGGTCCCTCAGGATTCAAAGGGAATTAATTCCCCAACTTAAAACGCACCACAGGGCGTGTTTGCGCACATGTCACCTGAGGCCCCGCCCCTCCCTTCACCACTGTGCAAACGCGCCCCGTGGTGCGTTTTAAGTTGGGGGATTAGGTCACCTTGAATCCTGAGGGTCCCTGGGGCCCAACTAGCCCACTAGGTACTTCCAGTAAGCACCACAGGCCTGCGTTGCAACGCCTGTAACAAATTGTGCAGTTGTGTTTAGGTAGTGAAGAGGGTCGTGCTGGGGGTAGTGTTTTAGGGTTTAGGGTAGTGCAGTGGTGTTTGTGTAGTGTAGGGGGTCATGCTGGGGGTAGATTTAGGGTTTAGGGTAGTGCAGTGGTGTTTGGGTAGTGTAGGGAGTCGTGCTGGGGGAGTGTTTTAGGGTTTAGGGTAGTGCAGTGGTGTTTGGGTAGTGTAGGGGGTCATGCTGGGGGTAGTGTTTTAGGGTTTAGGGTAGTGCAGTGGTGTTTGGGTAGTGTAGGGGTCGTGCTGAGGGTAGTGATTTAGGGTAGTGCAGTGGTGTTTGGGTAGTGTAGGGGGTACTGCTGGGGGTAGTGTTTTAGGGTGTAGGTTAGTGCAGTGGTGTTTGGGTAGTGTAGGGGTACTGCTGGGGGTAGTGTTTTAGGGTTTAGGGTAGTGCAGTGGTGTTTGTGTAGTGTAGGGGTAGTGTTTTAGGGTTTAGGGTAGTGCAGTGGTGTTTGTGTAGTGTAGGAGGTTGTGTTTTAGGGTTTAGGGTAGTGCAGTGGTCTTTGGGTAGTGTAGGGAGTCGTGCGGGGGTAGTGTTTTAGGGTTTAGGGTAGTGTAGGGGTCATGCGGGGGTAGTGTTTTAGGGATTAGGGTAGTGCATTGGTGTTTGGGTAGTGTAGGGGTCATGCGGGGGTAGTGTTTTAGGGTTTAGGGCAGTGCAGTGGTGTTTGGGTAGTGTAGGGGGTCGTGCTGGGGGAGTGTTTTAGGGTTTAGGGCAGTGCAGTGGTGTTCGGGTAGTGTAGGGGGTCGTGCTGGGGGAGTGTTTTAGGGTTTAGGGCAGTGCAGTGGTGTTCGGGTAGTGTAGGGGTCGTGCTGGGGGAGTGTTTGAGGGTTTAGGGCAATGCAGTCGTGTTCGGGTAGTGTAGGGGGTCGTGCTGGGGGTAGTGTTCTAGGGTTTAGGGCAGTGCAGTGGTGTTTGGGCAGTGTAGGGGGTAATGCTGGGGGTAATGCTGGGGGTGGTGTTTTAGGGTTTAGGGCAGTGCAGTGGTGTTCGGGCAGTGTAGGGGGTCGTGCTGGGGGTGGTGTTTCAGGGTTTAGGGCAGTGCAGTGGTGTTCGGGCAGTGTAGGGGGTGGTGTTTCAGGGTTTAGGGCAGTGCAGTGGTGTTCGGGCAGTGTAGGGGGTCGTGCAGGGGTGGTGTTTCAGGGTTTAGGGCAGTGGTGTTCGGGCAGTGTAGGGGGTCGTGCTGGGGGTGGTGTTTCAGGGTTTGGGGCAGTGCAGTGGTGTTCGAGCAGTAAAGGGGGTCGTGCTGGGGGTGGTGTTTCAGGGTTTAGGGCAGTGCAGTGGTGTTCGGGCGGTGCAGGGGGTGGTGTTTCAGGGTTTAGGGCAGTGCAGTGGTGTTCGGGCAGTGTAGGGGGTGCTGCAGGGGGTGGTGTTTCAGGGTTTAGGGCAGTGCAGTGGTGTTCGGGCAGTGTAAGGGGTCATGCAGGGGGTGGTGTTTCAGGGTTTAGGGCAGTGCAGTGGTGTTCGGGCAGTGTAGGGGGTCGTGCTGGGGCTGGTGTTTCAGGGTTTAGGGCAGTACAGTGGTGTTCGGGCAGTGTAGGGGGTCGTGCTGGGGCTGGTGTTTCAGGGTTTAGGGCAGTGCAGTGGTGTTCGGGCAGTGTAGGGGGTCGTGCTGGGGCTGGTGTTTCAGGGTATAGGGCAGTGCAGTGGTGTTCGGGCAGTGTAGGGGGTCGTGCTGGGGCTGGTGTTTCAGGGTTTAGGGCAGTGCAGTGGTGTTCGGGCAGTGTAGGGGGTCATGCTGGGGCTGGTGTTTCAGGGTTTAGGGCAGTGCAGTGGTGTTCGGGCAGTGTAGGGGGTCTTGCTGGGGCTGGTGTTTCAGAGTCTAGGGCAGTGCAGTGGTGTTCGGGCAGTGTAGGGGGTCTTGCTGGGGCTGGTGTTTCAGGGTTTAGGGCAGTGCAGTGGTGTTCGGGCAGTGTAGGGGTCGTGCTGGGGGTGGTGTTTCAGGGTTTAGGGCAGTGCAGTGGTTTTGGGCAGTGTAGGGGGTCATGCTGGGGCTAGTGTTTCAGGATTTAGGGCAGAGCAATGGTGTTCAGGCAGTGTAGGGGGTTTTGCTGGAGGTGGTGTTTCAGGGTTTAGGGCAGTGCAGTGGTGTTCGTGCAGTATAGGGGGTGGTGTTTCAGGGTTTAGGGCAGTGGTGTTCAGGCAGTGTAGGGGGTCTTGCTGGGGTTGATGTTTCAGGGTTTAGGGCAGTGCAGTGGTGTTCGGGCAGTGTAGGGGGTCGTGCTGGGGGTGGTGTTTCAGGGTTTAGGGCAGTGCAGTGGTGTTCCGGCAGTGTAGGAGGTCGTGCAGGGGGTGGTGTTTCAGGGTTTAGGGCAGTGCAGTGGTGTTCGGGCAGTGTAGGGGGTCGTGCTGGGGGTGGTGTTTCAGGGTTTAGGGCAGTGCAGTGGTGTTCGGGCAGTGTAGGGTGTCGTGCTGAGGGGTGGTGTTTCAGGGTTTAGGGCAGTGCAGTGGTGTTTGGGCAGTGTAGGGGTCGTGCAGGGGGTGGTGTTTCAGGGTTTAGGGCAGTGCAGTGGTGTTCGGCCAGTGTAGGTGGTCTTGCTGGGGGTGGTGTTTCAGGCTTTAGTGCAGTGGTGTTCGGGCAGTGTAGGGGGTCTTGCTGGGGGTGGTGTTTCAGGGTTTAGGGCAGTGCAGTGGTGTTCGGGCAGTGTAGGGGTCTTGCTGGGGCTGGTGTTTCAGGGTTTAGGGCAGTGCAGTGGTGTTCGGGCAGTGTACGGGGTCATGCTGGGGCTGGTGTTTCAGGGTTTAGGGTAGTGCAGTGGTGTTCGGGCAGTGTAGGGGGTCGTGCTGGGGCTGGTGTTTCAGGGTTTAGGGCAGTGCAGTAGTTTTCGGGCAGTGTAGGCGGTCGTGCTGGGGCTGGTGTTTCAGGGTTTAGGGCAGTGCAGTGGTGTTCGGGCAGTGTAGGGGGTCGTGCTGGGGGTGGTGTTTCAGGGTTTAGGGCAGTGCAGTGGTGTTCGGGCAGTGTAGGGGGTGGTGTTTCAGGGTTTAGGGCAGTGCAGTGGTGTTCGGGCAGTGTAGGGGGTCGTGCAGGGGGTGGTGTTTCAGGGTTTAGGGCAGTGGTGTTCGGGCAGTGTAGGGGGTCGTGCTGGGGGTGGTGTTTCAGGGTTTGGGGCAGTGCAGTGGTGTTCGAGCAGTAAAGGGGGTCGTGCTGGGGGTGGTGTTTCAGGGTTTAGGGCAGTGCAGTGGTGTTCGGGCGGTGCAGGGGGTGGTGTTTCAGGGTTTAGGGCAGTGCAGTGGTGTTCGGGCAGTGTAGGGGTGCTGCAGGGGGTGGTGTTTCAGGGTTTAGGGCAGTGCAGTGGTGTTCGGGCAGTGTAAGGGGTCATGCAGGGGGTGGTGTTTCAGGGTTTAGGGCAGTGCAGTGGTGTTCGGGCAGTGTAGGGGGTCGTGCTGGGGCTGGTGTTTCAGGGTTTAGGGCAGTACAGTGGTGTTCGGGCAGTGTAGGGGGTCGTGCTGGGGCTGGTGTTTCAGGGTTTAGGGCAGTGCAGTGGTGTTCGGGCAGTGTAGGGGGTCGTGCTGGGGCTGGTGTTTCAGGGTTTAGGGCAGTGCAGTGGTGTTCGGGCAGTGTAGGGGGTCGTGCTGGGGCTGGTGTTTCAGGATTTAGGGCAGTGCAGTGGTGTTTGGGCAGTGTAGGGGGTCGTGCTGGGGCTGGTGTTTCAGGGTTTAGGGCAGTGCAGTGGTGTTCGGGCAGTGTAGGTGGTCGTGCTGGGGCTGGTGTTTCAGGGTTTAGGGCAGTGCAGTGGTGTTCGGGCAGTGTAGGGGGTCATGCTGGGGCTGGTGTTTCAGGGTTTAGGGCAGTGCAGTGGTGTTCGGGCAGTGTAGGGGGTCTTGCTGGGGCTGGTGTTTCAGAGTCTAGGGCAGTGCAGTGGTGTTCGGGCAGTGTAGGGGGTCTTGCTGGGGCTGGTGTTTCAGGGTTTAGGGCAGTGCAGTGGTGTTCGGGCAGTGTAGGGGGTCGTGCTGGGGGTGGTGTTTCAGGGTTTAGGGCAGTGCAGTGGTGTTTGGGCAGTGTAGGGGGTCATGCTGGGGCTAGTGTTTCAGGATTTAGGGCAGAGCAATGGTGTTCAGGCAGTGTAGGGGTTTTGCTGGAGGTGGTGTTTCAGGGTTTAGGGCAGTGCAGTGGTGTTCGTGCAGTATAGGGGGTGGTGTTTCAGGGTTTAGGGCAGTGGTGTTCAGGCAGTGTAGGGGGTCTTGCTGGGGTTGATGTTTCAGGGTTTAGGGCAGTGCAGTGGTGTTCGGGCAGTGTAGGGGTCGTGCTGGGGGTGGTGTTTCAGGGTTTAGGGCAGTGCAGTGGTGTTCCGGCATTGTAGGAGGTCGTGCAGGGGGTGGTGTTTCAGGGTTTAGGGCAGTGCAGTGGTGTTCGGGCAGTGTAGGGGGTCGTGCTGGGGGTGGTGTTTCAGGGTTTAGGGCAGTGCAGTGGTGTTCGGGCAGTGTAGGGTGTCGTGCTGAGGGGTGGTGTTTCAGGGTTTAGGGCAGTGCAGTGGTGTTTGGGCAGTGTAGGGGGTCGTGCAGGGGTGGTGTTTCAGGGTTTAGGGCAGTGCAGTGGTGTTCGGCCAGTGTAGGTGGTCTTGCTGGGGGTGATGTTTAAGGCTTTAGTGCAGTGGTGTTCGGGCAGTGTAGGGGGTCTTGCTGGGGGTGGTGTTTCAGGGTTTAGGGCAGTGCAGTGGTGTTCGGGCAGTGTAGGGGGTCTTGCTGGGGCTGGTGTTTCAGGGTTTAGGGCAGTGCAGTGGTGTTCGGGCAGTGTACGGGGTCATGCTGGGGCTGGTGTTTCAGGGTTTAGGGTAGTGCAGTGGTGTTCGGGCAGTGTAGGGGGTCGTGCTGGGGCTGGTGTTTCAGGGTTTAGGGCAGTGCAGTAGTTTTCGGGCAGTGTAGGCGGTCGTGCTGGGGCTGGTGTTTCAGGGTTTAGGGCAGTGCAGTGGTGTTCGGGCAGTGTACGGGGTTGTGCTGGGGCTGGTGTTTCAGGGTTTAGGGCAGTGCAGTGGTGTTCGGGCAGTGTAGGGGGTCGTGCTGGGGGTGGTGTTTCAGGGTTTAGGGCAGTGCAGTGGTATTCGGGCAGTGTAGGGGTCATGCTGGGGCTGGTGTTTCATGGTTTAGGGCAGTGCAGTGGTGTTCGGGCAGTGTAGGGGGTCGTGCTGGGGGTGGTGTTTCAGGGTTTAGGGCAGTGCAGTGGTGTTCGGGCAGTGTAGGGGGTCATGCTGGGGGTGGTGTTTCAGGGTTTAGGGCAGTGGTGTTCGGGCAGTGTATGGGGTCTTGCTGGGGGTAGTGTTTCGGGGTTTAGGGCAGTGCAGTGGTGTTCGTGCAGTGTAGGGGGTGTGCTGGGGGTGGTGTTTCAGGGTTTAGGGCAGTGCAGTAGTGTTCGGGCAGTGTAGGGGATCGTGCAGGGGGTGGTGTTTCAGGGTTTAGGGCAGTGCAGGGGTGTTCAAGCAGTGTAGGGGTCGTGCTGGGGGTGGTGTTTCAGGGTTTAGGGCAGTGCAGTGGTGTTCGGGCAGTGTAGGGGGTCGTGCAGGGGGTGGTGTTTCAGGGTTTAGGGCAGTGCAGTGGTGTTCGGGCAGTGTAGGGGTCGTGCTGGGGCTGGTGTTTCAGGGTTTAGGGCAGTGCAGTGGTGTTCGGGCAGTGTAGGGGTCTTGCTGGGGGTGGTGTTTCAGGGTTTTGGGCAGTGGTGTTCGGGCAGTGTAGCGGGTCTTGCTGGGGGTGGTGTTTCAGGGTTTGGGCAGTGCAGTGGTGTTCGGGCAGTGTAGGGGGTCTTGCTGGGGGTAGTGTTTCAGGGTTTAGGGCAGTGCAGTGGTGTTCGTGCAGTGTAGGGGGTCGTGCTGGGGTTGGTGTTTCAGGGTTTCGGGCTGTGCCGTTGTGTTCGGGCAGTGTAGGGGTCGTGCAGGGGGTGGTGTTTCAGGGTTTTGGGCAGTGCAGTGGTGTTCGGGCAGTGTAGGGGGTCGTGCTGGGGGTGGTGTTTCAGGGTTTAGGGCAGTGCAGTGGTGTTCGGGCAGTGTAGGGGGTCGTGCTGGGGGTGGTGTTTCAGGGTTTAGGGCAGTGGTGTTCGGGCAGTGTGGGGGGTCTTGCTGGGGGTGATGTTTCAGGGTTTAGGGCAGTGCAGTGGTGTTCGGGCAGTGTAGGAGGTCTTGCTGGGGGTAGTGTTTAAGGGTTTAGGGCAGTGCAGTGGTGTTCGGGTAGTGTAGGGGTCTTGCTGGGGGTGGTGTTTCAGGGTTTAAGGCAGTGCAGTGGTGTTCGGGCAGTGTAGGGGGTCGTGAAGGGGGTGGTGTTTCAGGGTTTAGGGCAGTGCAGTGGTGTTCGGGCAGTGTAGGGGGTCGTGCTAGGGTATGTGTTTCAGGGTTTAGGGCAGTGCAGTGGTGTTCGGGCAGTGTAGGGGGTTGTGCAGGGGCTGGTGTTTCAGGGTTTAGGGCAGTGCAGTGGTGTTCGGGCAGTGTAGGGGTCGTGCTGGGGGTAGTGTTTTAGGGTTTAGGGTAGTGCAGTGGTGATTGTGTAGTGTAGGGGGTCATGTTTTAGGGTAGTGCAGTGGTGTTTGGGTAGTGTAGGGGTCGTGCTGGGGGTAGTGTTTTAGGATTTAGGTTAGTGCAGTGGTGTTTGGGTAGTGTAGGGGGTCGTGCTGGGGGTAGTGTTTTAGGGTTTAAGGTAGTGCAGTGGTGTTTGTGTAGTGTAGGGGTCGTGCTGGGAGTAGTGTTTTAGGGTTTAGGGTAGTGCAGTGGTGCTTGTGTAGTGTAGGGGTTCGTGCTGGGGGTAGTGTTTTAGGGTTTAGGGTAGTGCAGTGGTGTTTGTGTAGTGTAGGGGGTCATGTTTTAGGGTAGTGCAGTGGTGTTTGGGTAGTGTAGGGGGTCGTGCTGGGGGTAGTGTTTTAGGATTTAGGTTAGTGCAGTGGTGTTGGGGTAGTGTTTTAGGGTTTAGGGTAGTGCAGTGGTGTTTGTGTAGTGTAGGGGGTCATGCTGGGGGTAGTGTTTTAGGGTTTAGGATAGTGCAGTGGTGCTTGTGTAGTGTAGGGGGTCGTGCTGGGGTAGTGTTTTAGGGTTTAGGGTAGTGCAGTGGTGTTTTTGTAGTGTAGGGGGTCATGTTTTAAGATGCAACGCTCCAATACCTGACCAGTCTGCACTACATAAAACTGCAAAAAAACTAAAAATAAAAAGTGTTTTGCACACTTTTGTCATTGGGCTATATGTGGGCTACATCTGGGTAATATTTGTGCTACATTTGGGCTCTTTTTTCACTGGTGGCCATCTTGGAAGACTTCTTTGTTATGAAGTTTCCTAATTTCCTCATTTACTGCAGTCTCCTCAGTAGGAAATGCTTTCAGTTTTTTACTTTGATTCCATCAAGAAGGCATTCAGATGTGTCACACATTTGCCATAAATTCAGAATGTTATTACTCTAGTTGTTCATTAGATCACTGTAGTAAAGCTACTGCTCACCAAGGAGTTAACTGGAAGTCTACTGCTGGTATTGAAAGTGATTGTTTCAGTCTGCATGTCAGAATTTTCTAATGAAATAGAAGAGGATTAGAGATCTCACTTAAAACATGCACTAAATTTTCTTTTTGCAGCACTAACCATAATTTCTATGGCAAAATGAACCCCCTCATTTTGTTCCTTTTTAAATTAAATGTTTTAAGTGTTACCAGTTTATTCCATCAAGATGGCTTCAGGTGTGCCATACTTTTGTCATAAGTAAGGCTGTTAGCACTCTAGTTGTTCTTTAGAACACTCTGGGAAGCTGCAGTAGAACACAAAGGCATCAACTGACAGGCTGCTCCTGTTGAAATATAACAGGAAGATATTTGAGATCTCACTTAAAACTTGTCGTAATTTTTCTTTCTACAGCACTAACCATAATTTCTATGGCAAAATGAACCCCCTCATTTTGTTCCTTTTTAAATTAAATGTTTTAAGTGTTACCAGTTTATTCCAATCAAGATGGCTTCAGGTGTGCCATACTTTTGTCATAAGTAAGACTGTTAGCGCTCTAGTTGTTCTTTAGAACACTCTGGGAAGCTGCAGTAGAACACAAAGGCATCAACTGACAGGCTGCTCCTGTTGAAATATAACAGGAAGATATTTGAGATCACACTTGAAACATGTCCTAATTTTTCTTTCTACAGCACTAACCATAATTTCTATGACAAAATGAACCCCATCATTTTGTTCCTTTTTAAATTAAATGTTTTAAGTGTTACCAGTTTATTCCAATCAAGATGGCTTCAGGTGTGCCATACTTTTGTCATAAGTAAGACTGTTAGCGCTCTAGTTGTTCTTTAGAACACTCTGGGAAGCTGCAGTAGAACACAAAGGCATCAACTGACAGGCTGCTCCTGTTGAAATATAACAGGAAGATATTTGAGATCACACTTGAAACATGTCCTAATTTTTCTTTCCAGAGCACTAACCATAATTTCTATGACAAGATGAACCCCATCATTTTGTTCCTTTTTAAATTAAATGTTTTAAGTGTTACCAGTTTATTCCAATCAAGATGGCTTCAGGTGTGCCATACTTTTGTCATAAGTAAGGCTGTTAGCACTCTAGTTGTTCTTTAGAACACTCTGGGAAGCTGCAGTAGAACACAAAGGAATCAACTGACAGTCTCTGCCCTTGTTGGATGTACATGTTTTACTGAGAATGTCAGACTTCATTCTCACATGACTGAGAAAGATAATGTGAATTTACAGAAAATATGCTCTCATTTTAGCTTCTGGGGCACCTTCCAAACTGTATGGGACAAGCATGTGAAAATAGTTTTCTCTCAAACATGATTCATGATATCCCAGCAGAAGGTTTTTCACAGGGTAAAATCACCTTAGAACACACCACAATTCCTGAAATTAGTATGGTACCATCAACAAATGAATTCTAATGTAACTAAAGTCTGTTATCACCCTTTATAGTTCTCCTTTTGGTAACCCTCAAAATCTTCGATTCACTACAATGCATTTCAATGGGGTACTATCATTTATATTGGTCCCAAAATGGCTGCCAGCAATTCCAGGATGAAGTGCTGACAGCCAATCAGATCTCACGATGACATGTGTGGTTAGGCTCCGCCTAGATATATATGTGTTTTTACTTTTGATTTTCTCAGCAACAACTGAACAGATTTACACCATTTAACAAAAAGGGTTCTTTTGAACCAAGAACTACCTCTTTGCCAAATTTGGTGTAATTCCGTTCAGCAGTTCGGGCTGTAGCCTTGCATAAAGTTTCCTATGGGAAATTGATTTTTTTACTCTTATTTTTTTAATTTCTCCGCAACTATTGAACGGATTTACACCATTTAACAAAAGGGTTCTTTCTGAACCAATAACTACCTCTTTGCCAAATTTGGTGTAATTCCGTTCAGCAGTTCGGGCTGTAGCCGTGCCTAAAGTTTCCTATGGGAAAATGAATGGGGAAAA